>JANUSC010000023.1:1200000-1750682 GCA_025200525.1 Camellia lanceoleosa
GCTTGCGAAGCTAGATCAGGAGCACTCCTCGAACTAGAAAAAAAAAATGTCAGATGCGCTCGAAGAGTCAAAGATGAGTCACCAAGTTCCTATCCACAACACTAGGGGCAAATTCGGCTCCCATTGGATGGACTCCTACACCGCCAGCAAACATCAGCCATTCTCCTGGATTCAGATGACTTCAAGATCTCAAAACCATTTGGCATGGACTTGTTATAATATTACCCTTGAGAGGCTCGCTAGGCGGAAAACCTGAAAGGGCGACCTAGGCAAAATTCAGAGCACAAAAATTAGAAAAATATAAAAACTGAGCTCGCAAGATTGAAAACCCACAAAGGGCGGCCTTGGCAAAAGTTAGAGCGCAAAAGGAGAGTGAAAATACTCGAGTGAACCCAAGCCTGAACTACGTAAGGCTTGATTCCCATCTTTGGGATACATAGGCAGCTTCATCTTGAAGTTCAGCCATAAAACTTTTCCCGATCAACTTTGTCCATTTGATCATCTCGGTCATCTTTGTCCATCAGCGTCTATCGCAATCTCGGTCTTGATGTTATTCAGACTAGGGGCAACTTTTCTTCTTTGTCATAAAGGTCATGCGTAGATTCAAACAAGGGGCAACTTTCCAGTTGCTAGGATCCGGGATTGTGCATCTCAGTGACAGATCTCAGGTGTGTCCAGTTCTGATCCATATCGAAAATAGTTTTGAAAAGTTTTAATAAAGGTGACTATGTTCAAATAAATCTTTTTACAACTAAGACCATTTCTGGACCAAAACGGAAAATTTTCAGTACCACAACCTTTAATTTCATTGATTTCAATATAGAGTTCTCTTGCTCTTGCATACAATCGAAGTTGCTTTTTATTACACTCGCAAAGAAAACTTGAAAGTACTAATAAAGCAATAAATCCGGGGCATAGTCAAGTCAGGTGCTCCTGCGCCCCCTCCCAGAGCTGACCGAAGCCTCTGATGCCAAAATGGGCCCTTCCTGTGCCTCTTCATTAAGCCAATCTAAGCACTCATCAGACAAAGTGCAGCTGAAAGTGGGAGCAAGAGCCAGGAGTTCTCTCGTCCTCCATGCTGTGGCATATCGGGCCAGCTGTGCGCCTCGAATCGGGAATGTAGCCGGGTACTCTATCCCTTCCGGCGGGCAAGTTTGATCATGATCGAACTGGCGCAGGATACGGAACGGGAAGTAGAAGACACAGTGAGTCAAGCCGATCAATTGGATCCCGAGTTGACGGGTCATGCTGTAACTCATTACCGGGAGATTGAGCCAAGGGCACCGCCAAGCAATACGGTCTGCGGACAAACTGTACATCCATTCGAACCACCAACCCTCGTCAAGGGCGTCAACTAAGCATTGCCGAAAGAAGTAACCGCGGGCTGAATACGCTGGGCAAGAGTCCACAACCTGCAGTTTATCCATCAACCATACCTGGGGAGGGATGAAAAATGAGAGAATAAAGAATAGAAAGATGCACGATGAGAGAAAAAGTAAGAAAAGGGTTTTTGTGAGAAAAACCGAGCCTGAGGGCCGAGTGATGTGAGCAAACATATATGTGAGATTGGGTGGGAAATATTACCTGCAGTAATAGTGGACTCTCTGCTAATCTAGTCGTCTCATGACGATAAAAGGCGTCTAAGCCCAGCAACGTCTCAGCCAGAATCATGGCGATGCAGCTCTTGCCCTTCTTCAAGCCTCGGGCAACCTCAATCAACCAGACACTAGACCCCCCGGAACCTGAGACAAACAGAAAATGAGACAGCATGCACAAACAAAGGGTGTGTCGCCGGAAGCCTTGCTAGTGATGGTCGCCGCGATCACCAGTCTCAGAAAAACGACAAATCAAGTCGGAACATCCAGCATCCCATCACAAATCAGAGAGCGAGCATCGGGTATTGAGAGCCCACACATTTTCCCTAAGGCTTGGGCATGACCAAAACGAAGTTGGGGCAAAATTTCTTCGTTACGCTCAGTTTCCATTTGAGCTTGGAAATCTTCGAAGGTAGGACACACCTCTTGCCCGCTAAAGCTGAAGACGTGAGTCACCGGATTCCAGAACCTTTCCGCGGCATGAAGAAATGGAAAATGCAGCAGGGTACGACGTAAAGTGAATAGTGCGTTTATGCCGAAGGCCCGGAAATTCAGCTTTTCCGAGCCATCCAAGTTGTTAATCCAAGTTGCGAGATTTTGGGCAAGGAATTCTTCCATTTGGAGTAAATCAGAGTGGAAATGAAGAAAACTACGAAGCTGGAGTCTTTTGTAGGAGATAAGGTTGAATGGAGGACAGGTGTCAGCGTTCTGCTGGTTCCTCCCATTCTTGGCCGACCGGCCAAATAGATTGCCGACCGGCCAAATATATTGCCGACCGGCCATCTGTTTTGGCCGATGGATCATTTTTGCAGCCGGTGGCCTTTCCTCACGGCCGGCGGCCTTTCCTCACGGCCGGCGACCTTTCTATTGGGCCAGTGGTTCTCCCCCTTTGTCCTTTGAGCTATTTATGCTAAGGAATGGAGAATCCCACCACCCTCCAATACCCTCCAGTGATCAATTCTCACGAGGGCGCGCCCATTTGCTTATCGAGTTGTTGTGTATTTGCTTATCGAGTTGTATTTCACTCTCTTTAAGTCTTTGTACTGTTTATCGAGTTGTACTCGCACCTGCTTGGTCATAACGAGTCCCTTTGTTTTGTTTATCGAGTTGTAATTGGTTCACTACCTGATTATTACGATGCAATGCTTCGTTTTCAAAAATACAGTATCAATTTGATTCACATTGTTATGTGATACCTTGCGATGCGACGCATAGAACGTACAAATGCAACACCTTTTGAACAAATAGCTGTTTCATTTCCGTCATGTATTTCTAAAAAAAAAAAGAAGAAAAATATGCGATTTCAAAAAATAGAATCTGCCTGAGGCAATGCAATATGCTTAAATTCCTAATAAAAAGGAAAGTAAAGTAGGAAAATAACAGGGTAGCAGGGTACCGGAATGGATACCAGTAACCTCCCCTCGTGGTCATTGTACCTTTTGCGCCTTTGTTCGGGTTAATTGTGTGGTTTGGCACCTTCATCATTCAAGGCAATACAAGAAACCGCACTGTCAGAATGCAAGTAGACCTTCGAGTTGACCTCAAGCCATGACTTTTGTGAGCGATACTTGGTACATGCGAAGGACGCTCCTTCCCGTATCCTTTTATATCTTGTGAATTCCGTCAATCATACTGTGTTGCAGTACGTTGCATTTGTTCAATCTCAATTTCCTTTTTCTACACATTGCGTGCATGCGTGCATTGCTTTACTTATATGTGTTCAAGTTCCTTTTATATACACATTGCGTGCATGTGTGCATTGCTTTACTTATATGTGTTCAAGTTCCTTTTATATACACATTGCGTGCATGCGTGCATTGCTTTACTTATATGTGTTCAAGTTCCTTTTATATACACATTGCGTGCATGCGTGCATTGCTTTACTTATATGTGTTCAAGTTCCTTTTATATACACATTGCGTGCATGCGTGCATTGCTTTACTTATATGTGTTCAAGTTCCTTTTTATACACATTGCGTGCATGCGTGCATTGCTTTACTGATATATGTTCAAGTTCCTTTATATACACATTGCGTGCATGCGTGCATTGCTTTACTGATATGTGTTCAAGTTCCTTTATATACACATTGCGTGCATGCGTGCATTGCTTTACTGATATGTGTTCAAGTTCTTTTTTACACACATTGCGTGCATGCGTGCGTTGCTTTACTGATATGTGTTCAAGTTCCTTTATAAACACATTGCGTGCATGCGTGCATTGCTTTACTTATATGTGTTCAAGTTCCTTTTATATACACATTGCGTGCATGCGTGCATTGCTTTACTGATATGTGTTCAAGTTCCTTTTTATACACATTGCGTGCATGCGTGCATTGGTTTACTGATATGTGTTCAAGTTCCTTTTTATACACATTGCGTGCATGCGTGCATTGCTTTACTGATATGTGTTCAAGTTCCTTTTTACACACATTGCGTGCATACGTGCGTTGCTTTACTGATATGTGTTCAAGTTCCTTTTTTATACACATTGCTTGCATGCGTGTATTGCTTTACTTATATATGTTCAAGTCCCTTTTCATACACATTGCATACATGCGTGCATTACTTTACTCACATGTGTTCAAGTTCTCTTTGCATACACATTGCTTGCATATGTGCATTGCTATACTCACATGTGTTCAATCCTACTATCCTGCCATACACATGGCACGCGTTATCACACACTTTCGACTGCATTGTCATGCATATTGTTAACGACATTGTACCTGTTAAGTTTGCTTTCTTTGCAGGCACGATATTGTATGTACGGTTCATTTGAGGCCGGTGCAACCAGACGAGCCGCACAGGTATTGTATCCTCCGTGTGAGACGTTTTGAGAATTGCATAATTCTCTTACATCCTTTCTGCATTGTAGTGTAGATTGGCATATGCTAGCTTATAACTGTCGCATGTGTGCTTCATTACAGCTCTCTTTGCATGATCATAAGTTATACTCGGCTTCTTGCATTTTCAAAGATTTTGCCCCCGCCGCCAAGCATATCTTGTTTGTCTTGCATGATTGTCTAAGTCTTCGGCCATGTCAAAAATGTGTCGTCTCTGGGCTTTGACATTCACTCCCGTCATTGTTATGACTTCCGAGTTCTGTCAAAGAGGGCAATCAGAGACACCCCATTTTTGACCGTCCTCAAGACTTGGACGTCACCGTTTGAACACTCGGTGATTATCCATGTTTGTGTTCGTTTGGAGTTCCCGGAGGTCTCGGCTACGCGCCCTGCCTCAGGATCCCCGAACTCGACCGTTTTGTGTCTGGTTTTGCACCAAACACCTGTGTTTTTGTCTTGAAGGGCAGGGAATGGCTTGTTGGCCATCCCCACACACCACCGGCCCTTCCCTACCATCACCGGCCGCATATGTGTACCGCCGTCACTGTTTTGTTAAAATCTTTGGCCGGTCGGTACTATATGTTGCCGACCGGAACTTTTTTGTGCCGATGATTTCTTTGGCTGGCCGGCGTGCACCCTTTGAACCCCTGAGGCATGGTGCATGCCAGCTGTGCCAGCTGGGATGCACCATCATCCCTGCATGGAAGTGACCCTTTTGCACCTTTGAACCCCCAAACCTTCTAGAAGGTTGCCCCTTTTGCTCAAGCTTCTTGGAGAAGCTTGGACAGCTGTCTTAGCTTCTCCAAGAAGCCAAGACCCTTTTGCACCCTTTGCCCCTTCTAGTTAGCTTCTTAGAGAAGCCTTGAGCCTTGATTTGTGCCTATATAAACACCATCTCTCTCCCTTTGATAGAGGGTTGGCCATTTTTGATAAAAAACCAGAGCTTCTATATCTATATATTTGTGTTATACTCTCTCTCTATATATCTCTCTCTCTCTCATCCTTATGTGTGTGTTTTAAGCCTAAATAGTGTGTTTTTACCTCATTTTTGCACTAATACACACACCATTACACCTTAGTTCGAGATTGAGGGACTTGGAGGGTTGTTTGTTGAGTTTTTGGACTGGTTTTGATCAATAGAGGAGGGCTGCACCACTTGTTCTTCAAGTGTTCTTCAAGGGTGAGCACTATACTTTAGATTCCCCATTTTTGCAACAAGTTTTTACCTATCTTGCTTTGTGTTTTGAGCTTTGTGTATAACTGAAAAAAGTCTTAGATTTTCTTGCTTTCGAACTTTCATTAAGGTCATTTTGTGGTTTGAGTGCAAACTCACCCTTTTAGGCCTTATTTTGGCCTATTTGGTGTCTTTACTTTGAGCCTTATTTGCCTTGTTGTTTTGGGTCCTTTCACCACTGAAAACCAGTGGGTTTTTAGTGGTAAAGAAGGTGGTTTGAAGTCTTGTATAGGGGAGGGACACCCCTCTCCCCTTTGTCCCTCTTTTGCCTTTGTCTTTGGCTTAAAAGGGAACATGCATGCTTGCTTGTTTTTGGCGCCGTTTCAGAGTTTTCTTTGGATGTTTTGGAGCATGTTACATCTCTGTCTAATGGTGGTTTTGTGGTCCTTAGCATGCTTTGTATACTTGCTTTGTAATCCTCCATTTTGCCTAGAAATGTGCCATGGGTTTAGCCTTGTATATCCTCATGTTTTGGCTTGACTTATTGAAGCTTTTGGCCATGATTTGTCTTGTTTTAGGTCTGTTGGCCACTGGTTTTACCATTTTTGGCATGCTTAATGTAGTTGTTTTGTATTGTTGCTTGTAAGCCTTGAGGATGTGATCCATGTATATGCATTGGATAGGTTATTTAGATGATTTGAAATCATTTAATATGTTATTTCAGTCCCTATACCATGTTTATATGTCCCCATTTGTCATGCCTTTCATGCTTTGAAACATTGGTCTTTTATGCCTAGGAATGGACATTGTGCATGCTTGCATATTTAAGGCATTTGGGACTACCATGTCAAAGGTGTGTGTGTGTGTATTTTTGCATGCTAGAAATCTGTTTTGGGTGGCCTAATATATGCTATGAATGGTCATGTTGATGGTAGTGAAAAGCCCCTTGTTTATGCCTTGGTTTTGGGCCCATTTGCTTGCATGTTTGCATGAGTATTGGTCCATCATTTTAGGCATTTTTTGCCACTGTTTTGGGGAGGTTTGAGGTCTGTCCCATTATGGTTTAAGTCTACTATTACCTGCTGGAATCATGTTTGTTACATGCTTGATTAGCAAAGCCTGGTTATATGCTAGTTTTTTTTGCAAGAATTGTCTATGTTTGCATTATACTTTGCATCTTGCATGCCTAGTATTGCACACTTGCCATAACATGTTGCATTGCATTTGGTATGTCTTGCACTTCATGTCATGTTGCATCATTTGAGCCATGTTGTATACATGCATTCCATGTCTTGGTTTGGGGTGTCAAACCAAGTGTAAGGGTTGAGAGGAGTTCACACTACAAGTGGTGCAACTTGTCTCAACTCTTGGTCACTAAGGCCCTTGATCTATACATGATAGGGTCTTGGTCTCATTTGTGTGTTGCATGCATATTGACATTGAAATGCAATCTTGGTTCCTTAGGCTATCATGCACTAAGATGCATAATTGATGGCCCAAGAACCAAGGGTCATGCTTCCTTGAGTCCCATGCATGATAGGAAGCATTGGCCATGCTTACATATGCTCAAAATCCCATACCATGCAATCGCTGTCATTCTTTGTCAAAAAGCTCTTCTACAGGAATTTTCTGCCGACCGGCAGTATAGAGTGCCGACCGGCACTATATGGGTAGCCGATAACCTCCTAAGCAGCCGATAGAAATTTTAGCTGGCCGGTGGGCACTTCCTCTAGCCGGTGGTGTACAGAAGCATGCAAGGAAGGTGTTCTGGAACTTTGGCAATTTTTTGGAGAGACAGGCAAAGAAGAGGCGATGGTATAGTGCGTTTCCCAAGTAGTCGGATCCGAGCATGCATCATTCGCGTATCCCGAGGCGGAAGGCCGTGGCCTCCTTTCTTTTTGCATTTATTTACTAAGTAATTAGGAATTTTGTAATAATTTATTTATTCATTATTCGGACTGTATATTCTTTTGGTCCCTCCGAGTGAGGGCGTATTTGTAATAAGTGTGCGTGAGTGTGTGTATGTCTTCCAATCCCCAGTATGATAGCATGCGTGCATCCATACATTTGTCTTACATGCACCGGGCTCGGTACATCACGCTAACTGCATTGTATTTCAATTTCCAAATTGAATACTTGTTACTTGTAGCATTTCACATGCCATGCTTAGGATAGCCGAGCCTGTCTAGATTACACCATTGCGTGTGATGCATTAGTCACTCTAACATGAACTAGGGCATGCATGTTTGCTAACTAGTTTATTGTTTTGGCACAGAGTACTAGGTGAGTTTTTACGCTTTAGCATCTCGCATGCGTGTGGATGTTGACATGATAGTAGGCTTACCATACGGCTAGCTGCTTATGTGATATAACTGTTTGAATGCCTGTGGGTGGAGGTTGGATTGCTTGAGTTGGAAAAATTCGTTGAAATCCATGTTTTAGCCTACTTGCGAGTAGCAAATTCCGAAACGCTTTCAAAACGAACGGATATGCAATGCTTGTTTCCAAATTAGGCAATCTATTCTATACTTGTTTGCCGTGCGCATAACATAGTAATTCTAGGCTAATAATCGGAATAAGAATACATAATGTTTTCAAAATTATATATCACGGTTAGTAGAGGCTGGTCTTCGGACCGGGCGAAAGGGGGTGCTCATAGCTGACCTTCCCCGATCGTACCCAAGCTCCCGAGCCAAGACAACTTTGGTGATGACGGACACGTTTCCTAAATTTCCCATTTTAAAAATATTTAGGTGGCGACTCTGTATCTGGCAAAGCAGTCCATGTTTGGCACTTCTTTCAAAAAAATCTATTTTTCTCAAAACGATTTGCCAGAGTTGGACTCCTTGGTTCAAATTACGAACCGTAACAAACAAAAAAGGGGAGTTCGAACTGTAGCACCGAGGTCCCTCGCGGGTGCTGTTACACAATGTAACATACTAAAAAACTCCTTAGTGTACTTTTTCCCAGCGTAACAACGTAGGTGTTTGGAAAGTTATTATTTTAATAGGCTATTTTAGTAGCTAAAATTTTTATGTTTGGAAAGATGATTGCATTTTTTTGTAATTGGATATGATGTTTGTGAGAGAAAAAGTAAAATAATTATGAGTTTAATATGATATTTTATCTTATTAGCTATTTTAGCCCCCCCCCCCCTTTTTTGGTGAATTATAGCCTAAATTAGACTAAAATTTCACTTCCCAAACAACCCTAACGTAACACTAAAAAAAAAATTAGTGTACTTTTTTCAAATGTAACTTTTCAATTACTGAAATTCCAAACGTAACATTCTAATGTAACATACAGAAATACTAAAAAACTTCTTACTGCACTTTTTCCAAACGTAACATGCACCATTTGAAATTGTACATTTGCCCAAAACGTATTAAGAAATTTTATACTCCTTTTTTAGTAGTTTGAAAATCTCACAATTTTTTTTTTTTAGTGTTACGTTTAAAAAAATTACATTAAGGAGTTTTTATGTGTTATATTAGAATGTTACACTAAGGAGTTTTTTTAGAGTGTTATATAGGAGTGTTACATCTAGTAAAGTACATTACGGAGTTTTTTGGAGTGTTACACTAAGAATTTTTTTGGAGTGTTACGTTTGGGAAAGTATATGAATGAGTTTTTTTAGAGTATTACGTTTGAATGTTACATTGGGATGTTACAGTTTGAAATCATACATTTGTCCAAAACTTACTAAGAAATTTTAGTATTCCTTTTGAAATGTTTGAAGAATCTCACATTTCAAATCATTCTAAATAAAAAAAATTCTCACATAAAAATTGATTCAAATTTAATTCGCATAGGTTGTGCATTTTATCTTTTAGCACAAAAGAAAAGAAAAAACCTGAGAACGTTGTAAAACTTGAGGACGTTGCTTCTGGTGTCGCCGAATCATCTGAGAGGAGGAGGCGAGGCGGTGGCCTGATATCGTAGCCGAGGCTAATTGTGGAGAGTCATTTCAGCGACAGGGTCAAGGCAGGAGGTGGTGGAGGATGAGGATGATTGGGATTGCGATGTGCCTTTTGCCATTGTTGAAACAGTGCGGAGATTTCGAGACTTAAGCGATGAAGGAAATGGAAGAAAGAGAGAGAGAGAGTTGGAGATTTTAAAGAGAGAAAGAGACGTAGAGATCGATGAGTTGATTTGAGAGAGTCAAATATGTGGGGTTGAGAGATCTTAGATATCATAAAATAATATTGTGAATTTCTTCCATTAAAAATGGAACAAGAAATTTCCCTAAATTTTATTTCCCTGTCCCATAGTGTTTTCAAAAAAGAGAGAGAGAGAGAGAGAGAGAGAGAGAGAGCGGCGAAGGGTATTCCATGAAAATGAAGACGAAGAAGGGAGAGAGAGAAGACGACGTCGGCGGAGGGGGCACCCACTATCACCGGAGCTCTTGCAAAGTAAGAAATTGCAGGCTTTAGGGGGCCAATTAATCAACAAAATTCAACAATTTTTCACCAAAATGAATGAAACCCAGTACCAAAAACTTTCAGATCCACCAAACATAAATCAATATCAAACAAAGCAAAAAAACCAAGACCCACTTGATTGAGATTGCAAAAAAAAAAAAAATTAAGAATGCAGACTTGGGCGGACCAAAATCACCTCGAATTGGGAAAGTGAAGCGGTGATCTAGTTTCTGGGCTATCCATTGTAGGACCTCCTCTTCCACATGCCTCACTCTCACTCTATGTTGACCATCTATATCACTTTTTTTTGTTTGTTTTCTATGGACCCCTTTTCTCTTTTTCTATCTATAGTGAGTGAGATTAGGAAGGCGGGATGAGTGGGAGAGATAAAATTTTCATCTGCCGGAGTTTCTGCCATTCGGATTTGCTTCTTGTGTACTATAGGAGTTTACACCCCAGGCGATCCCAACGGGTGATAGCAAAAAGATTTTAATTACTTATAATTTTTTTTTTTTACATAATTTCTCTGATGCCCACTAATTTGTAAATCTCTCTCCCCTCCTCCCCCCTTTTTATAATTCAATTCTGTGGAGGTATATGTGTCAATAATCCTAAAACATTTGAAAAAATTATAAATAACTTATAATTAAAGAAAAAAATAATATAATTTCATATTTTTTGAAATATAATTAAAAAAATTAAATAAAAATCATCATCAACCACTACACAAAGCATATTATAATTAAAGATGCATATAATAAGAAGAGTATATTATAGGATTCTCCTAAAACATTTACTTACTGTCGGTCTAGTGTTGTCTTCCATGCTTTTTCTTCTTTTCTTTTTACTTTCTCTAGATCCAGTGTTGTCTTCCATGCTTTTCCTTCTTTTCTTTTAAAATTCTGACGAGATCAATAATACAAAATGGCAATGAGAAAAAATATGGCTTTGAGAAACCACTGGGTAGGAGGAGCTGGTTTCCCTTATAATTGTGGGGAAAAGAGGGTATTTGTAGGTGAGGAAGAGTGCTTTTTCATTGGAAGGAAAATAGTGAGAAATTTCACTCAAGTTTCCAAGAATTGAGGTTAACACACTACAGGAAATCATGGATTTAGCGACGTTTAATCAACGGCGTTTTTTTAAACATCACCTTTTCTGATAATTAACGACGTTTTGTAAACGTCACCTTTTGTGTTAATTAAAACGGCGCCGTTTCTGAATAGAGGTCGTTTGAAAGCGCCTCCAAATCCTTATTTCCAAACCCACTCCCTGTCTCTCTTCAAACTCCTATTTCCAAACCCTACACAAAGTCGATCTATTCTCACAACTCCAAGGTGACTCTCTCTCTCTCTCTCTCTCTCTCTAAACCCTAATTTCAGTCTTAGAGGATCGAATCAATACGAAGTTCTCTCGCTCGATTCCTCTTCAGCATGGTGATTCCTCTTAGTGATTCATCTCAGAGCGATTGCGATTTTGATTTTGAAGTTCTCTCTCTCTCTCGATTGTGAGCACCACCTTCTACAATCTTAGAAAAATCGATCGAATCCTTCAAAACCTTCTTCAGCTCGGTGATTCCAGCTGTGGTGTTCGTCTTTGTGGATTTGGAACTCTTCGTCTTCTTCGATCAGTGAGATCAGAGGTTAGTTGAGCTCAAATTTTAGGAACATTTGAAACTTGTTTCTTTCTTAGATGTTTCTTCTGTGCTCTGTTTTGAATAGCAGTTTGTGAATCTCTCTTTGCTCATCTTCTTCCCATTGGTTTGTGAAGATTTAGTGGGTATATAATTAATGTTTCTTCAGTGCTCTGTTTGTGAATAGTTGTTTGTTATTTTGCTTAAATTGTGTGGATTTCGTACCAAAGTGTTGTTTCGTGGATGCAATGATAGACTAGTTAGACTTGTAGTGGTATTCATTAATAATGAAATTTGTAAATCTAAATATAGTTTTTTACTGATTAATAGACTGTTGAGCTGCATCCAAGTGGTGAGAATGAGAGAAATTAATGACCTACTTTGCTTTTAGTCTCATTCTTCTTCTGTTGGTTAGTTCTTAGTCAAGAGAAAATAATAATAATAATGAAGATAGTATATATAGTCCAGCTGGCCAAGGAATAATAAGGGTTACCAGTCTACTGGTTACCAAATGCCAAATAACTTAATTTAATTTGGGTTCTTGCCTACATATACAGAGAATGCTTATATACAAAGAATTCATCATGGTTTAGTAATTGTCTGCAACATATGTGTGTGGTCCAATTATCAGTTTTCATGGTGTGTTAAATATTGAAAATGCTCAGTTTTGATGCTTTTAATTTTAGTGCATATACAACCAAAACAGAAAAATTAATTTAGTTGATTGTCTTATTTGGATGCTCTAGGATCTTGATTAACTCAGTATGACTCTTTTTTGTTTTTTTGTTTTTGGACTTTGTTGTCTTATTTGGATACTCTACTAAGGATCTTAAAGCTTGTCCAATTTTATCATGGAAGTTGAGAAATTTCCTATTTTCGATTCTTGAAACGACATATGAACTTCACTTGTCAGATTTTCAGATATATTGATTTTTTTTATTTTTTGTGCATATGAACTTCACTTGTCAGTTTTTGGTTACTAACATAGTGAGTACATACTTACAACTCTGGCTTCCACATTATTATTATTATTATTATTATTATTATTATTATTATTATTATTATTATTATTATTATTATTATTATTATTATTATTTTGTACTATATTACATAATTTGCTTTCCCTGGGGTGAGAGAGTATTGACCTCTTTTCAGAACTCCTCAACTTTATCATGGCTCAGACAATTCTCTCTCAAGATTTTCTGGGACCTTTTAACAATACATTGATCTTTTTCATGGAAACCAATGTTTGCCGTCTCCTTTGATAATTTTATGCTTTGAGTTCAGCTTCACCACTGTGAATGGTTTTAAATGTTACTAGCGTTTGTTGCCTTTGGGAGTTATATCTAAGGCTTTGCGAACATTAAGAAGATTGCCTTTGGTTATATAGGGCCTAGTTCATTCTATCTTGTCCTTGAAATCATCTTACTGTAATGAATAAAGTACATTACAAGTACAGCCAGTAATGTACTGGGTAATGGTCCAATTCTTTGCATTACAACTTGAACGATTTCTCGTAACATCACTCATTGTTGGTGCATTGGCATGAAGATAAGAGTGATTTTGATTATATTTTAAGAAAGAAATACCTATGTATATTGTAAAGTATGGGGTGACTTTGCTGTTCATTGTACGTTTAGATTATTGGATGTTTTACATGTCTTTGTTGTCCTTGAAAAAAGTACAGAGTTTTTATGAACAACAAAGCCATGTAAAAAATCTGAATCCATTATGTCTTCATTCCCTCTAGGCATATTGTTGAGATGATATTTTAGTGACTACCCATTCTACTTCTTTTTGACTTTTGATCATCTTTCTAGACACAACCCTATCTAATTTTGTAGTGACTACCCATTCTACTTCTTTTTGTTGAAAGTTTGGACATAAATTGATATGGTGTGCTATCATTTTCGTAGGAGTTGCCTGTTGCTTTTGTTACATTCAGAAACCGGTGGGGTGCTACTCTAGCTGCCCAATCTCAACAGCACTCAAATCCACTTATATGGATCACTAAAATGGCTCCAAAACCAAGGGATGTACTATGGAGAAATTTGTCAATCCCATATAGGCATTTGCCACTGTATAAAATTGGAGTTTTTGTTGCAGCATCACTTCTTACACTATTTTTTGCCATCCCAGTGACTGCAGTTCAAGGAATAGCAAAATATGAAGGATTAAAGACATGGTTTCCTCCAGCCATGGCTGTACATTTGATGTAAGAGTACTATTCGTTAATGTATTTTTCTGTCATAACATTTATCAAAAATCAATGCTATAGAATAAACAGCTTATTCATGCATATAAAGTGGTGGCTAATTACTTGCTTACATTTATTTTCCTGCTTAGATTCTGACACTATTCTTATCTGTCTGGTACAATTGATTCGTACACGTCTTTATGTCGATCATTTTTTTTACTGAGATGATATCTGTCCTACGGACCCTGCTTAGGACCTGTCATTACAGGGTATCTTCCAAATGCCATCCTTAGTGGACTTATATATGTCATTCTATTTGCCATGCTTGGAATGGCTAAACTGGACGATTATGTATCGAGGAGTAGAAAGGAGATAAAAGCTTGCAACATGGTCTTCTATTTTCTGTTGGGAAATGTATTCTTCTTAACCTTGTTATCAGGGTCTTTACTTGATCAAATTGGAAAATCTGTTACTCATCCTAGGGATTTTCCTAGCCATCTTGCAAGTGCTGTCTCGGCCCAAGTAAGTGTACTGATCCTTATTGATTCACTGGATATATTATGTAACTGTATATTCATTTTTTATTTTTTTCTTCATGTTTTGTATAATATTCTGTTTTAGGGTTTGGCTAATGTGATATGAGAAGGGTGAGAGCAATGTGGAAAGCATATGAAACTGTGAAGATGTATATTTCCATATTTTTATTCTATCTATTCTTAGATTTGGGTTGTTTTCTATCTAAGGTTGTATTATGCAACATTGTAAGATCAAGGGAGCGTGATGCAATTGTTTTCTTTATCTCTAAACTTACAGAATCAATTATGTCCTTGCATTAACTCTACTATTTACTGGATTTAACTGTTCAATAATTTTGGACACTTCAATGAAATAATGTTGTTCTTTGATAATTTTATCACTCATAAAGATGATCCAGACAGTGGCTTATTGATCCCATTGCTTTTGGTCTTTTTTCTTTCAGGCAGACTTCTTTATGACATACATCTTAACAAATGGGCTGGCAGGATTTTCCCTGGAGACATATTGATTCATATATCACTCATAAGGGCATCTTGACAAGCATAGATCAGACATATTGAAAATTGTCAAGGATGGTATTGAGTATGCTTTTGTTGATGCTCCAAAGCAGCTATCTTTTTTGGATGGGGCTGTGGTCCATTTCATTTCCAAACTTCCTACACCTGATATCCTTGAAATGTAAGAGTGAATCTTTTTGACTTTTTCTTCTATAAGTTCTCTAACATATACGTTTGGAAGGCAAATGCTAATGCTCCATCACTGTTGCAATAGTTTGAAGGATGTCCAAAAACGAACAGAGAATGTGAATACAGAGGTAGATCCTAGTGGATGGCGCCCCTATCACACATTTGTAGACAGTTTAAAAGAAAAGTATGCAAAAAATGAAGCTTTCCAAGGTATCATTGGTCTTCCAATTGTTTCTTTAAAAAATTTTCTTTCCATTGTACTTGTAGGTGAATGGAAAAGCACTTATGCTTGATGAAATTATAAACTATGTGCAGTCACTGCAACAAGGTAAATTAGGACTTGTTCTATACCATGGGGTTTCATTTTGATTGCATAATTGAGTTCTATGACTTAATGGGTATTGTGTATTCATTTTGTATTTTGTAGTTTCTGTCAATGAAGCTAGCTTCTGTGAATCCAAGGTTGGAATTTAACATGGATAGTCTCTTGTCAAAAGATGTGAGTATAGAAACTTGTTGTAAAATCAATATCTTTTATCTATTGTGATGTTTTTTTTCTAAAATTGGTTGTAATTCCCGGTATTTCAGCCTAATGGCTCTTTCCCTCATCAAACATACCCATTAGATTCCTTTGCTTCTGCTTTCTTTGGACAACAGATCCAGGAATTTCCACCAGTACATACTAATCTTTCCAATGGGGACCATACAAGCACCACATTATGCCAAAACAACGGCATGCAATTACCTCCGGTCGATGAATTCAGCCAAGGTCTTCCGTAGGTATTCAAATGCTGGCCCATTCCTGAAGAATTTGGTGTTGTCTTTGTTTTCTCCATTTTCATTTTTCGTGTTTCAGTAAGGAAAACAATGAAAGGTTGGAAATACCCAAAAATAAAATAAAATAAAATAAAAATCTGGAAAGAGTTTTTCATAATCTAATTCTGCTTTTCTCAACTTCAAATCCTTAGTTTCCAACATTTTGTGAAGATGATCTGCAAAGCATTGTTCAGATGGGGTTTGGTCAAGAACCCAAACCACAATACAGGATTTCAATCATCCCACATGAAAATTGAACTGTGGTCACCATTGATTTGTCCTCAACTCAAGGCCCAGAGGCTGTTGTATATTAATGGATTTTTTTTTACGAGAAATATTATAAAAAAAATCTTGATGCTTCAGTTATTTACCTAAAATATAGTAGAATCACAAGTTGCTTCATTCACCAACTAAATTTGATTTGTTGGGATGAAGAACTGTGTTGAATCAAGAAGGGTTGACTTTTGTTAAATCTATTTTCTATAACAGCTTTAGATATGTTACATATGATCTCTATAATTGAAATTGGTTTGATCTGTTTTTGCAGGAATAGTATGTATCCTGAGCAGTTGACTCAGTTGTGAACTACAACTCTTTATGAGTTCAAGAAAAGCATACAGTCTATAATGTTTTTGTAGTGGAAATGGATAGAACCGTAGATAGACCTGTAGACACCTTAAAGATGGCTTTTGAGCCACTGGTTTGGTATTTCAGCCAGTGGCAAACAGACACTTTGGTTGTTTCCATCTCCAATTTGGTTCTTATGGGCCTGTGCTTATATCGAATATGGCTGACTACGAAAAATTTATCGCTATTTTTCAGTTTTTTTATAGGTATTTTTTTAGTTCAATAACATAAAATTAGCACAATTTAAAAAAAAAAAAAAAAGAGGCTATCACGGCGTTTCTAAAAACGTCGCTAAATAGCATACCAACGGTTGGAGTTTGGAAAAAGAAATATGGCGGCATTTTAAATACGTCGCTGGATAGCATGGTGACGTCATGTTACCGTTAGAAGAACTTTTAGCGGCGTTTTTATAAAACGCCGCCTATAGTAATATAGCGACGTTTCTAAAGCGCCACAGAGTTATAGCGACGGCCGCATCTTCAACGTTTGGTCCTAAACGTCGCAAAATGATTTAACGGCGTTTTTGAGACCTATAGCGGCGTTTTTTAAACGCCTCTAAAACTCCAATTTCCAGCAGTGACAACACTTGTTGGCTCCTCAAAAGAACTGTGGGTGGGGAAAAAAATATGCATTTCCTTTTACTATGAATAAGCCTAAGTGGACTTTAACAGAACTTAGCCCCTTGAAAAAAAAAAAATTTGGTTTGAAATTTTTTAAAAATAATTTTTTGAGTTTCAATCCGTATTTTTTTAATTAATTTTTTCAATATTTTTATTTTTTTACTAGTTAAATTTACTTAATTTAAGTATACTTAAAAAGTACAAATTTTAAAATTTTATACTTTTTAAATGTATTTAGATTTTGTGAATATAAAATCTTTTAAAAAAATTAATTAAAATATTAAAAAATGATTAAAAAAAATACGGATTGAAAACTCATAGGAAAATGACACAGGACATAAGAGATAATAACATTTTATGATATAGAAATTTAATTATTGTAATATTTTATTAAAAAATTAATAGTGGGTATGAAAGACAGAGATTAGGTGAGAAAGAACACATTTTTCTTTTTTCTTTTTTTTTTCCCTTCCATGGAAAATAAAAAGAAACTTCACCAAATTTTATGATAATTGGATGTTAAATCACTGCCCGACTCAAAAGACAAAAAGAAAGATAGAAGGGATATATCAAGCTGAAGGAATTATTGGAATAATCTTCTGTATACAATAAAAAAATTGAAACCAAATCAAATAAATAAAAATAAATCACTTACAGAATTTATTTTACCGAACCGAATAAAACTTTAAAAGATCAAGTCGAGTGTGTGATACTCTATCCTTAAGACAAATTCACTCCGCTATAGTGCTTACGGATAAAAGGCATCTATCTCCCAGGATACAATGATCTTCACAAATTGTAGTAGCACTCCAAACAATTCGTCCGACGAACAAAACCTGTGTTCTATACTCTCCAAAATTTTCCTAAAATAATATGAAGAATAAGTTGATGCAAGAGAGCAAAATGAAGGAAAGAAAAATGAATTTTTGGAATGACTTGACTGTTGGAAATGGCCTGGTATAAATAGACCCGAACAGGTTTGAAAATCAAACTGAATAGGTAGGTTTTTCAAATGAACAGGTGCAACAGATAACTGCTGGGCAGTTTCTATTTGTTGGAAACTGCTAGCAGATTTGAATCTGTCTGGCTATTTTGAATCTGTCTGGGTGCAACAAATTTGAAAAACTGTTTGGTCAGTTTAATCTGTTTAGAAAAATTGGACTAGAGGAGGTAACATTAGACAAGAAATTAAATTCAAGTTGAATTAATTTTGTAAAGAATTTTGGAAAAAAATTCAAATAAATTTTCTTCAAAAAATTAATATTAGAACCAACCTGACCCATAACCGGCACGGCTTAGCTCGGCTTGGCCAGTCTGTCGGACGGACGGCGGTGGCGGTGTCGGCGGCGCGGGCGCACGCATGTGGTGGTTTGAGCCAAGGTTCAATTTGTCTATAACTCTTCCATTCTACAAATTTGGGGTGCCCCTTAAGGCCCAACCCAAGTGTTATCACCTAGAACTTATATACACACATAAGTTCTCTTTAAGTTTCAATGTGGGACAACCCATTTTAAGGAAATCCACATTTACTTCTTTAATTGTCCATTCTATGAACCCGAAAATGACGTCAACTTCCCATTCACTTATAAATGGTTTTGACGAACCGTTTTCACCGTGTGACTTGTCATGCGATAAGGAATATGTCACCTCTTCGGACCCACCCCAAAACACGTGTGGGAGCCACTCAATTTTGGGCTCAAAGTTAGCCCAAATTAAGCCTATAAAAACCAAATTTCCAACAATCCCCGACATTAATAGAATTTGACGAAGAGAAAATACAATAACATGATCTAATTATAGAAAGTACAAAAATTGGAAATATTCTGCAAAGGATAGGTAGCTTTTGGCTTTGAACCTTCCCTTTGTGAGACACTATCGGATTTACTAGCTAACTAGTGAACATGATGTCATGAACTGTTCAACCATTTGTATAAACCAAGACAATAGAACTCACACATTATATCACCAGACACAGTTTAGTTCTCACTAATGTGTTCATTTTGGCCCTAAACAACTTAGTCTTTCATGAGTGCTGTAGAGAATTATAGTCTTTCACAAATCTCATAGAACTGGCCCAGTGCACACTCACATAGGTGATTCTTATGAAGAGTATTCTGCCATACTCCACTAGGTATACTGTCACGCCCCAACCCAGGCCCTATAAGTTTGGGCTTGACTTAAGGTAAATGCATGTATTAACCTCGATGGTATATACACTCGTAAATGCGAGAATAAACCATGGTATAATAAAACAGGGGGGCACTAAGCATTCAATTTAAAACGACATCTAGAAATATCCATTGAGCAACTATTAACAAGCCAGGACCATCTTAACATTGAACATAACATAGCATGCACACAAAAGGAGGTTGCATAAACATTTACAATCCAAATTGTGTTTTAGGCATACAAAGCAATAACTACATAACCCTGACCAGCGAAGTGGATACCAAAAATTAGATTTAGAAAACTGATCTAATATGTAAGGGTTTCCTCCAGTGCCTGGTAACCCATAGGCTGACATACTGGATGAAGTGTGCTAGATCGGCTCTTCAAAGGCTCTCCTCTAATCAAACAAAACTACGAGAATGAGACAAGCTCGGTGAATAGTAGTGCGTAATAATAAAATCACCATGTACAAGAGTATGTATATCCAAAACCAAATGCTAAGATAATGATTGGCCTATTGGCCAGATAGCCTTATATACGCAGATAGCCTTTGGCTCGGGTAGCCTTCATAAGCAATGAGTAGCCTTAAGACAATGTAGCCTTACTAGACGTATAGTCTTTCGACTCGGGTAGCCTTTATGCACGTATAGTCTTTCGACTCACATTTCAGTCCTAGATCAACATATAAGTTATGATCTTATCTTACAGAAAACGGATACATAAATATATGTAACATGCACTAGTACTCACAGTGTTGTGGTGGCGTATGAGTTCCTCCTGGAGTGTACCCTACACACAACATAACTGATAAATTAGTATTCTTTTCCTTTAAGATCGATTCACATGCCTCCACACCTTTATAAAGTCATAATCTCTTAAGACCCATCAGAAAAGAATATTCTAATAGCAAGAAAAGAGCGACACAAAAAAAAAAACAAATGTATTTTTTTTCTTAAAGCCCTCCCCTCACCTTTCGCTTTGTGTCGCTTTCGAAAAATGAGTAGCAGCCAGCAATCAAGAGTCGACACAAAATACTGAACAAAATGTATTTTTTTTTTGTGAAAAGCCCCCGCCGAAGAAGGAGTCCGCCTTGTCCTTCGAGAAAGGTAGTGCAAAAATATCGATGGTCGATTTTTACGCTCGAGCGTAAAGTTCTCAAACGAGCGACAGGTAAATTTTCGTAAAACTACCGGAGGTGCATTTTCACGCTCGGCGGCCGACGACCCCGCTCGGCGACGACTACCCAATTCAGGGGCAGCGATCTCAAGCCAAAATTCATCATTCAAACCCAATTTTTCATGCAATCAAGGATGAAATTCATGCAATACTTCTACTTAACAACACCACAACATGGAGAAAAGCTTAATCATGCCAATTTAAACCAAGTTAAAGGCTTCAACAAGCCAACACTTTCACAAATTCCATCCAATGTCCCAAATATATTCAAGTTCTACAAATTCAACAAACATAGCACATAGTAGTAACATATTGGTATGAATTAATGCTATAGAAACAAAGATTGAAGTCCAAAGTGTCAAGGCACCAAATCAATGAGAAACCCTAATGGGACAAACATAGATTATCCATGAATCAACACAAGCATGAGATGAAATTCTTGAGAAGTTAAACTAGGAATTTGGTTACCTTAACCTCAGTCTCCCAATCCTACTAATGGATGAGCTTCTTTGGTGAGTCAAATTTATTTTCCCCCAATTCTTCTCCTTCAACTCTCACGTTCCTCTCTTCCTTTCTTTCTCAATGTAAGCCCACGTTTTTTGATCACAAATTTACAAGTCTTAGACATATATATATATATATATATATATATCAAGATATAAGAGCACAAAAGACGAAATTCAATCGCTTTATGGTGCCGAAATAAAAATTTCACAGAAAATCCCCTTATAGCTTAAAAATCATGTAGATTCCAAATATCAAATCAATTTCTGCAAATTAAATCTCTAAGATGCTCAATTTCCATTTTAAGTGATTCAAGTGTAATGAATCGTTCTAATTCAACAGATAGAAACTCATATCTCTAAGTTCCATGCTCTTTTACTATATTTTCACATAGATTTTCACAATAACATTCAAAGACACGAATAGGGATTATAAAAACAAAGAGGGTCGGGGTATTACACTCTCCCCCCCTTATTTAAGTTTGGTCCTCCAAACTTGCTTTTACCTTAGGACGAAAATAGATATGGATATTGATTTTGCATTTCATCCTCTTTTTCCCAGGTTGCCTCAGTCCCGTAGTGCTCTTGCCACTCCACTTTTACCATTGGAATTTCCCTTTGAATCGTTTCACCCGACGATCCGCACTGAGCGGTTTTCCTTCATATGTTAACCTGTCGGTTAGCTCAATCTGATGATAGTCAATAATATGGGATGGATCTGGAAGGTACTCTCGGAGCATAGAAACATGAAATACATTATGAACCTGACTCAAATGTGGCGGAAGGGCGACTCGGAAGCTACCGTCTCCCAACTTTCAGAAATCTGATCTGAAGGGACCAACATATCGGGTGTTAGTTTACCCTTCTTTCCAAATCTTGGGTGACCTTTCATTGGGGTGACTTTCACAAAGACATGACTGCTTTCATCAAATTCCAAATTCTTCGTCGGTTATCTCACAGAATCTTACTTTTGAGCAGCCTTTCTCGAATAATCTTCACTTTCTCAGTTAATCGAACGATCTCGCCCTAACAAAGGCCTATCTCCTACCTCACCAAAGACACCGGTGAGCGACACGGTCTCCCATACAGGCTTCATAAGGTGCCATTTGAATACTCGAATGGTGGCTATTGTTATACGCGATTCAATCAATGGTAGATGAGTCTCCTTCTCTTGAAAATCCGTAACACACATGCGAAACATATCTTCTAACGTCTGAATCGCCCTTTCGGACCGTCCATCGGTTTGAGGATGGAAAGTCAGATCAACTTCAATTGCACCCATTGCATTCTCAGAACTCGCCAAAATCGTGATACAAATTTTGGATCTGTCCGACACAATTGAAACCGGGACTCCGTGAAGCCTTACAATTTCATCTATATAGAGCAAAGCAAGTTTGTCGGCGTTATATTGGGTCTTCACAGGCAAGAAGTGGGCGGATTTGGTTAATCGGTCAACAATAACCCATATCGAATTCATACCTCGAGGCGTCCGTGGCAATCCTACTACAAAATCCATCGTTAGGTGTTCCCATTTCCACTCCGGAACTGGAAGGGGTTGTAACAACCCTGCGGGTTTCTGATGTTCTGCTTTAACTTGCTGACACTGCAAACATTTAGATACAAACTCTGCAATCTCCCTCTTCATACTTGGCCACCAGAAATGTTGTTTCAAATCTTGGTACATTTTGGTACTTCCTGGATGTATTGAGACTCTCGAGGCATGTGCTTCTTTCATCAACTTCCGTTTAAGTTCTACCACATTAGGGACACACACTCGACTCTGAAATTTAAGCACGGAATCGGTCAAGGTAAATCCCAGTCTTGGTTTTGTTTCCATTTCACTACATATTTTCTTGAGGGCGTCGTCCTCCATTTGTCGTATCTTGATCTCCTCCAGTAATGCCGGTTGAGCCATCATTGCCGCTATTGTTGCTTTTTGTCCAGGTAGTATTAAGACAATTTCCATCTTATTCAGGTCCCCTATCAATTCCTTACTTTCTGTCAATAGACTCGCCAGTTTTCCCATATTTTTCCGACTGAGTGCGTCTGCTACCGTGTTCGCCTTGCCAGGATGGTAGTGAAGCTGCAAATCATAGTCTTTAATAAGTTCTAGCCACCATTGGCGATATTCAATTCCTTTTGGGTGAAGAGGTATTTGAGGCTTTTATGATCGATAAATATCACAAGAAGTCCCATACGATAATGTCGCCAAATCTTTAACGCAAAGACAACCTGGCCGATTCGAGGTCATGTGTGGGATAATTTTTCTCATGGGGTTTAAGTGGCGAGGCGAGGCGATAACTCTTCCGCTCGCATAAGGACACAACCCGTCCCTTATGTGAAGCGCCATCAGAATTACAAATCCTCGTTACTGATGGTAATGCGAGAATCGGGGCTGTAGTTAACCTCGTTTTCAATTCCCGAAAAGCAGACTCTCTTAGTTCAGTCCAGTCAAATGCGATGCCTTTCTTTGTTAACTGCGTGAGTGGTACAGCAATCTTAGAAAAGTCTTGGACAAATCTCCGATAATAACCTGCTAGTCCCATAAAACTGCGCACTTCAGTTACATTAGTCGGGGTTGGCCAGTTTACTATTGCCTCAATCTTACTTGGATCAACGGAAACTCCTTCTTTAGTTATGACATGTCCCAGAAATGCCACTTCATGCAGCCAAAATTCACACTTCTTCAGTTTTGCGTACAGCTTCTTTTCTCGGAGAGTTTGGAGGATTCGACGAAGATGATTCTCATGAGCTTCTACATTCCCAGAATAAATAAGGATGTCATCTATAAAGACCACTACAAACTCATCCAGATAAGGTTTGAAAACTCGGTTCATCAGATCCATAAATGCTGCTGGTGCGTTTGTAACCCCAAAGGGCATAACCAAAAATTCATAATGACCGTAGTGGGTTCGAAGGTCGTCTTCTCGACATCTTCGCTTTGACTTTCAATTGATGATACCCGACCGCAAATCAATCTTAGAGAAAACTCATACTTTGTAATCGATCAAGTAAATCATCAATTTCGGTAAAGGATACTTGTTTTTGATCGTTACTTTATTAAGCTCCCGGTAATCTATGCATAAACGAAGTGTCCCGTCTTTCTTCTTCACAAACAGGACTGGTGCACCCCAGGGAGAGACACTTGGACGAATAAACCCTTTATCTAGTAAATCTTGAAGCTGACCCTTCAATTCCTTCATTTCAGCTAATGCCATTCGATACGGAGTTTTAGAGATGGGTTGAGTTCCAGGTAACACATCAATTGTGAACTCTATTTCACGGTCCACTAACTCTCCCGGCTGGTCCTTTGGGAAGACATCCTAAAGTCACAAACAACCGGAATCGCATCAATATTTTCATTCTCTACTGGGCCTCCCAGAACATTACACAAATACCCCCGACATCCTTTTTGAATCAATTTGTAAGCCTTAGCTGCAGAGATCACATACGGTGGTGATGTCACTTCTTGACCCTGGAAAATAGTTTCTAACTGACCCGGAGGGTGGAATTTAATTTGTCATTAGGCAATCAATGGTAGCCCCGTATTCTCCCAACCAATCCATCCCCAAAATAATATCAAATGAAGTCATATCAAGTGGGACTAAGTTAGCATATACACGAGCATTTCCAATGAGAATTTCACAAGTAGGATAGACAGAAGTACAGATCAAGGAAGTCCCCATAGGCGATGTAACACACAACATATAGGCTAATTCTATTTCAGGTATATCTAAGTTCTTTGCAAATTGCTTTGACACAAAAGAGCAGGTAGAGCCAGAATCAAACAAAACATAAGCAGAGTGGCCATAAACTGTAAATGTACCTGACACTACTGTTGTTGCATTCTGTATATCTCCCGGAACCAACGCAAACACCCTACCTTGCTTCATGGTGTCCTTATTATTATTTGGTTTGACAGTGGATTTGGCACTAGGAGTCTGGTAGACCCAAATTGAACTTGTATGCTTTACTACCGGGTTGTTGATTCCTTTGTGGACAGTCCCTAATCAAATGTCCTGTTTTTCCACACCGGAAACAAGCTCCAGTCAACCGATGACAAACCCCACGATGTTTCAACCCACATTCCTGACACTCAGGAGTCGAATTCTGAGAAGTTGTACTGGTGAAGTTTCCCGAATTCTGCTTTTTATTTGGTGTAGTGGTTGATCCCTTAGACCATTGAATATTTTGCCTCTTCCCTTTCCATTCGGAAATCCGAGTCTGAGTAGCCAAATTTCCTTCTGCGATGACAGCCCGCTCCAAGACATCAACGTACGTCGGTAACTTCAACACATTGATCCGATCCTGAATGGCATTCCGTAATCCTCCCTCGAATTTCCGCGCCTTTTTGTACTCTGTGTCTACCATGTGAGGTGCAAACCGAGCTAGTTCGGCAAACTGGGCTTCATACTCAGCCACAGTTTTGTTTCCTTGTCTCAATGTTTCAAACTCGCCATTTTCTTGTCTCAAGCATACTGAGGAAAATATTTGTCATAGAATAACACCAAGAACCTATCCCAAATCAACCCAGATGCATTGTTCGTAAGCATCCACCACCTCCCGCTTCCTCTTCAAGCGTGAAAGCAGCAAGCTGCACTTTCTGAACTTCAGTACAAGGGAAGACTTCGAATAGTTTCTCTATTCCTAGCACCCATGCCTCCGCCTTCATTGGTTCAATTCCTCCTTTGAACGAAGGTGGTTTCATCTTTTTAAACTCCCGTGTAAGTGTGATGGTACGGTCCTCAGCGTGAATATCTTGCATTACAGGTGGGGGTACTGGCGGGGGTGGTGGCTGAGGTTGTTGTTGCTGTTGCTGTTGTTGTCGTAGAGTTTCAGCCATATCTCTCATCATTCTTTCCATCCTATCCAACCGTACCGTGGTAGCATCTTCTGGCTCATCAGCCCTTGTTCTCACCATAGTCTACAAAACAAATCATTATACCATACACAAAGGTGTACAAGGAAGTCAAATTGTTAGCATTAGGGTTGGCAGAAATCATATCACGTCGCTATCATTCCTACTTTCCTGTATGATGCCTACCACACTAGACATCCTAACACTCAATGGATCAGTGTGTGAGATAGCAACTCGTGCTCTGATACCACTTGTCACGCCCCAACCCAGGCCCTATAAGTTTGGGCTTGACTTAAGCAGAAACAGACAGAATAACCTGTATGGTATAACACTGGGGGCCTGAACGGAAGCATTCAATTTAAAACGACATCTAGAAATATCCATTGAGCAACTATTAACAAGCCAGGACCATCTTAACATTGAACATAACATAGCATGCACACAAAAAGGAGGTTGCATAAACATTTACAATCCAGCCCAGGTTTTAGGCATACAAAACAATAAATACATAACCCTGACCAGCGATGTGGATACCAAAAATTACATTTAGAAAACTGATCTAATATGTAAGGGTTTCCTCCAGTGCCTGGTAATCCTTAGGCTGACAAAATGCATGAAGTGTGCTAGATCGGCTCTTCAAGCTGGCTCCTACAGAATCAAACAAAACTACAGAATGAGACAAGCTCAGTGAATAGTAGTGCGTAATAATAAAATCACCATATGCGGTAGTATGTATATCCAAAACCAAATGCTAAGATAGATTGGCCTATTGGCCCAGATAGCCTTGCGACAGATAGCCTTTCGGCTCGTAGCCTTGCGACAATGTGTAGCCTTATGGGCACAACAGGTAGCCTTACGGCACAGATAGTCTTTCGACTCAGGTAGCCTTGCGGCACAGATAGTCTTTCGACTCACATTTCAGTCCTAGATCAACATATAAGTTATGATTTTATCTTACAGAAAACGGATACATAAATATATGTAACATGCACTAGTACTCACAGTGTTGTGGTGGCGTATGAGTTCCTCCTGGAGTGTGCCCTACACACAACATAACTGATAAATTAGTATTCTTTTCCTTTAAGATCGATTCACATGCCTCCACACCTTTATAAAGTCATAATCTCTTAAGACCCATCAGAAAAGAATATTCTAATAGCACCGAAGAGTCAGACACAAAAAACTGAACAAAATGTATTTTTCTTGTCAAATGTCCTCCGCCGAAGCGTAACTTTGTCCGCCGAGCGACAAAGGTAGTGCCGCCAAAATATCGATGGTCGATTTTACGCCGAGTAAAGTTCTCAAATGAGCGGACAGGTAAATTTTCGTAAAACTGGCTGAGGTGCATTTTCACGCCGAGCTGACCTCGACTCCGCACGAGTGGACGACTACCCAGATTCAGGGCAGCCCGATCTCAAGCCAAAATTCATCATTCAAACCCAATTTTTCATGCAATCAAGGATGAAATTCATGCAATACTTCTACTTAACAACACCACAACATGGAGGAAAGCTTAATCATGCCAATTTAAACCAAGTTAAAGGCTTCAACAAGCCAACACTTTCACAAATTCCATCCAATGTCCCAAATATATTCAAGTTCTACAAATTCAACAAACATAGCACATAGTAGTAACATATTGGTATGAATTAATGCTATAGAAACAAAGATTGAAGTCCAAAGTGTCAAGGCACCAAATCAATGAGAAACCCTAATGGGGCAAACATAGATTATCCATGAATCAACACAAGCATGAGATGAAATTCTTGAGAAGTTAAACTAGGAATTTGGTTACCTTAACCTCAATCTCCCAATCCTACTAATGGATGAGCTTCTTTGGTGAGTCAAATTTATTTTCCCCCAATTCTTCTCCTTCAACTCTTACGTTCCTCTCTTCCTTTCTTTCTCAATGTAAGCCCACGTTTTTTGATCACAAATTTACAAGTCTTAGACATATATATATATATATATATCAAGATATAAGAGCACAAAAGACGAAATTCAATCGCTTTATGGTGCCGAAATAAAAATTTCACAGAAAATCCCCTTATAGCTTAAAAATCATGTAGATTCCAAATATCAAATCAATTTCTGCAAATTAAATCTCTAAGATGCTCAATTTCCATTTTAAGTGATTCAAGTGTAACAGATACGTTCTAATTCAACAGATAGAAACTCATATCTCTAAGTTCCATGCTCTTTTACTATATTTTCACATAGATTTTCACAATAACATTCAAAGACACAGAATAGGGGATTATAAAAACAGCAGAATCAGATATGAGGGTCGGGGTATTACATATACCTAAATATAAGAATCATTAAAAGTATTACTTAACCTAAAACGCTGCAGACATCACTATTTCATTATAGAAATGGGTAGGAGTTTGACTCCCCAGTGATCCTTATGAGTCATACACAACTCGGTTGTCCCTTTGAACCTAGATCTTGGGATCTCCAGTCAATTAGGTTGGGTTGCAATTGTGGTAACTCTTATTTAATAGGCTTAAGTCTCATTCCCCTCGATGAATTCTCAACTAACTCTCTTGCTAACCCTTTGGTTAGAGAATCCGTTATGTTGTCTTTAGACTTCACATATTCAATGGAAATAATTCCATTAGAGAGTATTTGTCTCACGGTGTTATCTCGACGACAAATGTGTTGTGACTTATCGTTACACATATGACTTTATGCTCTTCCTATTGCTGATTGACTATCGCAATGTATACATATAGCAGGCACCGGTTTTGGCCATATTGGAATATCTTCAAGAAAGTGGTGGAGCCATTCTGCTTCTTCCCTAGCTTTATCTAAAGCTATAAATTCTGATTCTATAGTAGACCTAGCAATGCAAGTCTGTTTGGAAGATTTCCAAAATACAACCGCACTACCAACATTAAAAACATACCCACTGGTGGATTTCGAGTCTCTAGTATCCAATATCCAGTTTGCATCACAATATCCTTCAAGTACTGCTGGATATCTAGTATAATTCAGCCCTATGTTACGAGTAAATCTAAGGTATCTTAGAACCCTTATAATTGCTTTCCAGTGTTCTACTCCTGGCTTACTCGTATATCTACTTAATTTACTTACTATATAAGCTATATCCGGGAGAGTGCAGTTCATCAAATACATTAATCTTCCAATAATTTGAGCATACTCTAATTGAGAAATACTTTTCTATATATTCTTAGAAAGAAACAAATTAACATCCATAGGTGTTCTAGCAAGATGATTATCATCTTTGTAGAATCTGTTAAATATTTTTCTCAATGTAATGGGATTGTGACAAAGCATAACCTTCTGATGTTTTAGTAATTTTTATACCAAGCATTACATCAGCAATCTCCATGTCTTTCATGTCAAAATGTTTATTCAACATTTTCTTGGTAGTTTTAATCATGTCACTATTACTACCTATGATGAGCATATCATCCACATAAAAACATGCTATAGCATAGCCTTTGTTTGTGTTTTTAATATAAACACATTTGTTACATTCATTAATTTTGAATCCATTTGACATCATTGTTGTGTCAAATTTCTCATGCCATTGCTTTGGCGCTTGTTTTAAACCATGTAATGATTTAACCAATTTACACACTTTCTTTTCTTTTCTTGGAACATAAATTCTTCTGGTTGTTCTATGTAAATTTCTTCATCTAACTCACCATTTAAGAAAGCGGTTTTCACATCCATTTGATGAATTTCTAGATTGTATAGAGATGTAATGGTAATTAGCATTCTAATGGATGTTGTTCTAGTAACTGGTGAGTATGTGTCAAACTAATCAAGACCTTCTTTTTGTCTAAAACCTTTGACCACAAGTCTTGCCTTGTATTTGTCAATTGATCCATCTGCTCTCATTTTTCTTTTGAAAATCCACTGGTACCTAAGAGGTTTACAACCTGGTGGCAAATCCACAAATTTCCAAGTATGATTTTATAAGATGGATTCAACTTTGCTCAGCTTCTTTCCATAAAGGAGCTTTAGGACTGGACATAGCCTCTTTAAAAGTTAAAGGCTCATTTTCTAACAAAAATGTTAAAAAATCTAGACCAAAAGATTTTGAGGTTCCAGCATGTTTACTACACCTAGGTTCCTCTTCCTCGTTTTGATCTATCTCTTGCTCTTGTTCTTGATCATTACTAGTAATAACATCATAAGATCTTTTATTAATATTAGCTTTTTGTCCAGTCTTGTTTGGAAATATATGTTCAAAGAATGATGCATTCCGAGATTCAATAATAATATTTGCATGCATTTGGGAATGTTCTGATTTATGAATTAAAAATCGATATGCATTACTATTCATGGCATAACCAATGAAAATGCGATCAACAGTTTTAGGACCTATCTTAGTCTTTCTAGGAGTAGAAATAGCCACTTTAGCCAAACACCCCCATACTTTTAAGTATTTATAGGATGGTACTCTCCTATGCCACATTTCATAAGATGTTTGATTCACTTTCTTTCAGGATATTTTATTTAAAATATAATTAGCAGAAAGTATTGCTTCCCCCCACAAGTTCTGAGGTAATCCAGAACTTATTAACATGGCATTCATCATTTTTTTTAAAGTCCTATTTTTCCTTTTAGCAATTCCATTTTGCTGAAGTGAGTAAGGAGCAGTAGTTTGATGAATTATTCTATGTTCTTTACAAAATTCACCAAAAGGTGATTCATATTCACCACCTCTATCACTTCTAAGTTTCTTAATTTTCTTACCAAGTTGGTTTTCAACTTAATTCTTAAATTGAATGAAAGTTTCAAAAACTTCATCCTTGGTTCGAATTAAATAAACATAACTATATCTAGTATAGTCATCTATAAAAGTGATAAAGTACTTTTTCCCACCTCTAGTTTGAATTGATTTAAAATCACAAATGTGCTATGAATTAATTCAAGTGGTTCCGTACTTCTCTCAATTGAATGAAAAGGAGTTTTAGATAATTTTGTCTCAACACAAATTTCACAGTTATGATTTAATTCAATGTCAAATTTAAGTAAACATTTCATATTAATTAATCTATGCAAAGTTCTATAATTAACATGTCCAAGTCTATCATGTCATAAATTTGAAGATTCAAGCAAATAAGAAGAAGATGCATTTTTATTAATAACAAAGGGTACAACAGTTATTACATTCATTTTGAAAAGGCCATCAGACATTTAACCTTTTCCTACATACATCCAGTTTTTGGTAAGTACAAACTTGTCACTTTCAAAAACTAGCCTAAACCCATTTTTACTCAACAAAGATCCGGAAGCAAGGTTCTTGCGAATGTCCAGTACATGCAGGACATTGTTGAGAGTGAGTTCCTTTCCAGATGTCATCTTCAGAATAATCTTTCCTTGTCCTTCAACTTTGAAGTTGAGGAGTTGCCCATAAAAAGTTGTTCATCGTTGTTCACTATAGAATAAGATGTGAACATCTTTTTGTCGGCACCCACCATTCTTTAGGATTTCCGACAAGGTTTGCCTCGGAAACAACTGCAGAAAGATTTATGTCATCAACACCATTGGAAATTTTGTCCACTTCGGTCATATTGGCTTGAGCAGACTTCTTACTTGTTCTTCTTTTGCTTTTCCCTTTGCTACGACAATCTTTGGCCTGATGTCCCTCTTTTTCACAGATGTAACACTTGCCATTAAACTTGTACTTTTTAGTTTCCCCTCCTTTAGAGCCTTGTGCAGAACTTTCTCTAGAATACTTCCGTTTCTTTTCTTTTTGAGCATGTTCCACCACAGTTGCCTTAGACTCCAATGGATGCTTACCAACCCGCTTCTTAGAATTGCGGTTGTGCTCCTCAATCCTCAAACGCACAATCAATTCTTCTAAAGACATTTCTTTGCGCTTGTGTTTGAGGTAGTTCTTGAATTACTTCCACCTTTGTGGTAATTTTTCAATTAAGGCAGCAACTTGGAAGGATTCACTGAGAGACATGCTTTCTGTATGAATGTCATGCAGAATGAGTTGGAGAGCTTGAACTTGGCTGATCACAGTTTTAGAATCAACCATCACAAAGTCTAAGTATTTACCAACTACAAATTTCTTTGAGCTAGCAGCTTCTGTTTTGTACTTTTTCTCCAAAGACTCCCAAAGTTTCTTTGTCATTTTGATAGGACTGTAGACGTTGTATAATGTGTTGTCAAGTCTGTTCAAGATGTAGTTCCGACAAAAGAAATCAGCATGTTTCCAGGCATCGACTGCAACAATCACTTGTCGGTCGGTTTTATCTTCTTTCAGAGTAGTAGCATCCTCACGGAGAAAACGTGCCAAGTTGAGAATAGTAAGATAGAATAGTATTTTCTACTGCCATATTTTAAAATCAGTTCCTGAGAACTTCTCTGACTTCTCACCGTGATTGACTGGTAAAGTCACAACAGGAGAGGTTGGAGCAATTGCAGCTACCACACTAGTACTTGTTTGAGTATTAGTTTGACCAATTTCAGTAGCCATGAACTTTAAATTATAAAACACAATTATAATTAAAATTTTATACTACACAGAAAATTTAAACCAAAATCACATAATTAAATTCTGTAAAAATAAAAAAAAACAAGAATTGTAACTTTTATTTTCAATTAATTTGAAAATAAAATAAAATTTTATTTAAACAAATTAATTCTACACAGAAAACTAAATTTTTGTAACGCTTCAATAATCAAAATACTGAAACAGAATTTTCATTAATGAACACTCAAAAATTATTTTTGAAAATCAAAATTAATTTCTGACTAACTTCACAAACAAATATTCTGAATTGTTAATGACACCAGTATATTGCTACTAGTTGTCAAAGAAAATAGACAGTATATTACTACTATCTGCCAAACAGTATATTACTACTATTTGTTTTTCCAACCAGAATATTATTTGTAAAACCACAGAAAATAATTTCTGTAAGAAGAAGAAAAGAAGAAAAAAAAAACAAATGAAAAATTCTGTATAAATAGAATAATTCGAATCTATCTTAAGATTGTTGGAACAATCTTTTGTGTACAATAAAAAAATTGAAACCAAATGAAATAAATAAAAATAAATCACTTACAAAATTTATTTTACTGAACCGAATAAAACTTTAAAAGATCAAGTCGATTGTGTGACACTCTGTCCTTAAGACAGATTCGCCCCGCTATAGTGCTTACGGATGAAAGACGTCTATCTCCCAGGATACAATGATCTTCACAAATTGTAGTAACACTCCAAACAATTTGTCCGACGAACAAAACCTGTGTTCTATATTCTCCAAAATTTCCCTAAAATAATATAAAGAATAAGTTGATGCAAGAGAGCAAAATGAAGGCAAGAAAAATGAATTTTCGGAATGACTTGACTGTTGGAAATGGCCTGGTATAAATAGACCCGAACAAGTTTGAAAACAAACTGAACAAGTGGGTTTTTTGAATGAACAGGTGCAACAGATAACTACTGGGCAGTTTCTATCTGTTGGAAACTGCTGATAGATTTGAATCTGTTTGGCCGTTTAATCTGTTTGGAAAAATTGGACTGGAGGAGGTACATTGGACAAGAAATTAAGTTCAAGTTTGAATTAATTTTCTCCAAAAAATTAATATTAGAACCGACTCGACCTGGCACGGCCGGCCGGTCGGATGGCGGTGACGCGAGCGCGTGTGGTAGTTTGAGCCAATGTTCAATTTGTCCATAACTCCTCGCTTCTACAAGGTTGGAGTGCCTTTTGGAGCCCAACCCAGGTGTTGTCATCTAAAACTTATATACATACATAAGTTCTCTTTAAGTTTCAATGTGGGACAACCCATTTCAAGGAAACCTACATTTACTTCTTCAATTGTCCATTCCACGAACTCGAAAACGGCGTCAACTTCTCATTCACTCATAAATAGTTTTGACGAACTGTTTTCACCGTGTGACTTGCCATGCGGTAAGGAACACGTCACCTCTTCAGACCCACCCCAAAAGACGTGTGGGACCCACTCAGTTTTAGGCTCAAAGTTAGCCCAAAATAAGCCTATAAAAACCAAATTTCCAATAGGAAAAACAAGTGGGGTTGTTGAAGAAATTATAACTATATAATTAGAAAAGAATTTCAGTGTGCAATTCTATTATAAAATTATGTAAGTTAAACATAAATTTTTGTAAGTTTGTAAAAGTGAATTTAAGCGAATTTGTATTTAATTTACACATTTCTATGAGATAACTTATGTAAATTCATAAAAACTTAATTTTTTTGATAAAGTTACATGTGATGTATATTGCACATTGAAACATTACTCAATTAATTATAATACGTCCCATAATTTTTAAGAAAAATTAGTGAAAGATCCCTACCAAACTTTGAGTAATAAGAGAGATCCAATATATATTTTCTTATCAGCTAAGGTCCTTCACCACTAACCCAGCCAACTCTTTCTCCCATTGACAAGTATCTCTCTCTCTCTCTCTCTCTATCTCTCTCTCTCTCTTCACCCATTGAACCACAGACCCTCTCTACGTCTACACCATTGTAATGTCGCCGACTACCACCGTACTACCATCACTAGTCGCTAGTCCGATGACCACCCCTCACCACTGATCTCCCTTTAACGACCTCTGAAGCCTTAGATTGTATTTTTCTAAACATCTAAAACCCTGGAAGCAGATTCACGTACTCCAGAAGCTAAGATTGAAGGTAGTGACCCGAATTCGAGAAACAAAAGAGCCAAAAGCATAGAAAATTGAAGCTTTTTAGAGAGATAAAGAGAGAGAAACAAGAGAATTGCAAATCCGAGAGTGCTCTATTTTTGAAGCAAACCAAAACAATGCTTCGTTATGGGCTATTGTGAATGTAGACACCTTATTTTTGATGTTTTATTGCAAATACCCGATGATGAAAGTTACATTGTGCAAATCATTCGAATCTTCAGCAAAAGAATTTGGATTCAAGCTCTAATCCCAAACCTCACATCCCACTTTGGCCAAACTATTTTAGACCTTGAAACCCTCTTTTCAAAATGTTTTTCCAAATCCTTCTAAGATGTTCCAAGGCTCGCATTTCGATTAAAATATTGTACTTTTTAGTAAAACAAGTAAGAACAAAGTGGGAATAAATAAAAGGGAGGTGAACTCTTTGAAAAATATTTAAAAACATCTTATTTATAGGTTTGGAGTTGAAGAAAATAGGAGGGGATGGAAGAAAACTAGTTTAGGAAAAAGTTGAACATTAAACTGTTAAGAAAGAAATGAACATCCTTCACTAATCTAAATATATCTCTTTTCACACTTAGAATTTCGATATGAGGATACCACCATTGAAAAGTAGACTTTTAAGGCTTGAATTTAGGCTCAAGAATCACCTAAAACCGAGTCCAGATGAAGGAGATATGCCCACTTGAAATCGGGCCTAAAAGTAGATTTTTGGACCCGGTCGGGTTTGTTTAGATCCAACCGTGGCTTGTTTAGACCCGGCCGGGTTTCAATGAAAACTTGTCCAGAGTGTCTTTTTAGACCCGGCCTTACATTATTTGGTTCAGTCGTGGGTTTTTTGGGCCCGATCGTGTGTTTGTGGCTCGGCTGGGTCTCATTATCGATAAGTAAGACAGTTGGCGGGAATTCGCCAATTGTTGTTTTTTGAAGATATTTTCAACCAAATTGGCTCAAATTCTATAAATAGACCCCCTGCATTCAGAATTAAAGGTTAGAAAAACCTTCTAGGAGGCTTAGACATTGATGAGTTATCCTTGAACCTTCAAGCTTCTTTTGTTCTTCAAATCAACTGTCACCCTCCATACACCAATAAAGCTTAGATTTAAAGCTTTCTTATAGAGATTTCAAAACATATTTTTCACGCCCCCAAATTAATACAATAAATCCAACTATCATGCAGAAAATATGATAGAAATAAAATACTTTCATTCATCAGAGTTAGTTTATAAAAGTTTAACATACAGTTAAATACCCTGCAGACTTACATCTTCCCAAGTCATTGCTTGGTTACACAAAAGTGAGTTTAGCTCATTACAAATAAGCCCTTGGCTAAACATATAACAAAACACAATAAAGAAGCTCTTGTTTCCCAAAAATCCGTCCATGCTATTACCTTGGCGGAAGCATATCACCTACACCTGAAAATGGTATTCCCATATAGGGTGAGCCACAGCCTAGTAGAAATAATCTAACACAATATATCAGATTTAGCAAAGGTATAAATACCATGTGCATAAACAATGCTGGAACTAAAACATCCACAAACTTGCATATTCGTATCATCCTAGGCTATTCAAACTTTAATCCATTTTCTCTCAATTCATTACCAGTTCATCTATACTTCTCAATTCATGAGTTAAGTTCATTATCATTCAATAAACAAATTGAGATTACAACTCAATGGTTTTTTCCCAATCATATAAAACACATATAACTTCTCCAACCTGCCATTTTATGGATATTTCGTCCGTGGGAATCGTCACCCATATATATATATATATATATAAGGTTTCGGGACTTCCACCCAGGACACTCCAGCCAACTTATTTTCAATGGAGTTCATCCCCTTTCTTCTCTCAACAAACGCACATATGCAATAGATTTATGAACAAAATCATATATGGAGTACATCCCCTTTCTCCTCCCAATAAACATACATATACAATGTATTTATAAATGTAATCATACATATAGAGTACATCCCCTTTCTTCTCCCAACAAGCATACATATACAATGTATATAAAATATAGCTATATTCAATGACAACCAACAACGGATTAGTATTAAATCACCTAATCCTCATGCAATTTCTACAACAATCATAACTATCCTCCACCGATAGCCTAATATAGTTATTTCTAAACAAATATTCAACCTTGAAATGAATAGTTTATTCGAAACTTCCAAAGGTGTGAGATAATACATATCCAATTTCACCACCTACATCAATAATCATACAATTCACATTTTCAATGTGAACCTCAATTATTTATACAAAATAACAATTTAATCAAATTAGGGCAAAAATCCCCCTTCTTCCAAATATCAACCCAATTATCAAAATCAACCATTTTGGCACAACATGGCCCTATATTCAAATCCCATACTCATTTATCTCATATTCATCAAAAAACCCCTTTTTTCATTTCACACCCAAATCTCATATTTACTCAAACCACAACCAAATCTCACCATCTATACACAATAGCAAATAACTAAGCTAAAAATCATATTAGAGTGTAGAAAATCACTACCTCAAGAAAAGAAAACAGACAAAACAAGTTTGAAAATCCAAAATTGATTAAACCAACTCTTACTTGGATCAAAATGAAGCTATTGAGTTACTCTACCTTTTTCCCAAAGACACTAGGGTGAAGATCTCCATGGATCTAGATGAAAATATAGAAAGAAGGTGCATTATAGAGAGAGAAGCTCCAGATCTGGGTTTTTGGAGAGTTTTAGAGACAGAGAGAACTGAAAAAGTGACCTGAAATGTCACTCTCACGGACTGTTATAATATGGTCCGCTCGAGCGTGAAAAGCCCCGCTCGAGCGTAAGACACAGATCTCCACTCAAGCGTGAAACTTTGCGCTCGAGCGTAAAATACGCTCTCTTAGCAGTTTTGCAGACGCAGTCCTCGCTTGAGCGCCATAATGCTCGCTTAAGCATGGAACAAGATTTCAGAAGCCCGTTCGAGCGCAAGAATGCTCGCTTGAGCGGAAAGGCCAAATTCTGGGCAACAAATGTTTAGAAAAACAAGTTACCAACCTATTCCAAACACACAACTACAATCCAATAACCAACAATAAGGGGAAAAGAAGGGAAACAAGATACCTACAACCATCCAAACTATATCAAATCTGAGGTCAGAACGCCATAAGAGATGGGCCAAAAACCAGGGTCGCTATAATATTTTCAGAACCTAAAGGGTTAGGAAATATTTCCAAAGGCTTTGAAGGTTTTTGAGAGCTAAGAACATCCATCTTCCTTCCAAAAGCTTCCTAAACTTCATATCACCTTTTAGCTATACATACACAATACATACACCATTGGAGCTTGTTCTTGAAGCTTTTTGCTATAGTTTCAAACCACATTTTAGAAACTTGAGGGTGTTTTGAATTAAGTTTGTTAACTAAGAAGTTATCTCACTTTTCAAGAGGTATAACTTTGCATCTTCTTCCTTACTTTTCTCTCACTTTTTTTTCTCTCTTTTCCTTGCTTTATACACTATTTTTGGACTATTTTGGGGCTGAAATATGTGATTTAAAATTGCAAAAGGTGAAGGGGTTAGCCACCCCTCCTTAGGCTTGCTTGCCTAGTTTGTTCTCTCGTATTTTTATTCACTTTTTTCACCCTTTTTGAAGTGTTTTAGGTACTATTTTTTGAGTTTTAGGGGTTGTTTAATTTATTTAATTAGTTTATGCTTTGAATATCATGTTTGTAGTGTTGTAAGTTCTCATGGATTTGGTTGTTTAGGCCTTAGACACCAATCCATTTGAGTTGATAGTCTTGTTTACTTAATTTTCAAGTAAATAGTCTCATTTTTGTAATGATCACCTTCACATAGTCATCTTTGCAACCTCCCTCCATTCTTTGTTCATTTCGATTAAAGAGTTGTGTTTAACAAAAGATTGTTGTTCAAGCATAAGAAAGAGACCTTCCATGCTTAATGTTTTAATCTCTTCGGAGATTTATTACCAAGACATTACATCTCTCTTATGCTAAACACAACCTCTTGTTTGTCATCCTCTTTATCACCGATGTATTTACTTCTAAGGGACTAACTTTCTAGTTAGACCCTTGGAAATCACCAACGAAGGTTTCATTATAGCTTATTATCGAGTTTGGATTTAGAGTCATTATTGCCCTCTCACGGGTTTGACTCCAAATCCCTTATTCCCGTAAATTAGTTTGACTCCTCCTTTGTAATTTCCCCTGAAGAAAAGAGCTTGAAAGGGTCATTTCTTGAGATAAGTCGATGCTTGTTCATCTTTATTGCTTTTGGACTTAATGGACGTAAATATCACTTTTGGACAAAATGGAATAAAAGATAAAGAAATGGAAAGCTAAGTTAAAAAAGGCTAATAAAATCGGCTTAAAATTGGATCAACTGACATAAGGAATATTAATAAAATTGGTTGGATTCGGTCAGACGTTATGTAACGCCCCAACCCTTCACATATCATCGATATTGTCCACTTTGGGCCACGCCCCACGGATTTGTTCTTCCTAGTGGGTCACTCATCCCAGAACTACTCTAGCCTAAGCATGCTTAACTGGAGAGTTCTAATAAGGATCTCACCACCTGGGAAAAGGCCTCGATGCTATATAAAGGTTCAGATTTTTACTTTTATAGCCTAGGAACTCCCCCTCCATTCTTGATGTGAGACACCGGGACCTTACAATCCACCCCCTATAAGGCTGTACGTCCCCGTGCAGTAGCCTGCCAGCTCGCAAGCCCGCCCACATACACCGAGAGACGCCAGGGGCCCATACTCGGTACTCTGGAGAGTCGACTCTAATACCATTTGTAACGCCCCAACCCTTCACATATCATCGATATTGTCCGCTTTAGGCCACGCCCGCACGGATTTGTTCTTCCTAGTGGGTCACCCATCCCAGAACTACTCCAGCCTAGGCGCGCTTAACTGGGGAGTTCTAATAAGGATCTTACCACCTGGGAAAAGGCCTCGATGCTATATAAAGGTCCAGGTTTTTACTTTTACAGCTCAGGAACTCCCCCTCCATTCCCAATGTGAGACACCAGGGCCTTGCAGGTTATACCGAATCCATCACTTCAAGAGTTACCACATACTAATTTGTGACGTTTGATGATTCTTGTGGCGTGTCTATCTTTCCCTTGAAGTAATTTCGTAATAGGAGGGAAGGGTGGTGTGTCTTTCATTGCATTGATAAATATATGTCCAATGATGTCCAAAACCATCACGCAATCAACTTGCGACCATTGATGGTTTCGGAACCAAATTCGTTCTTCTCTTGAGTTTCTCCATGATAGAAAAGAGTAGAAAGGACGAACATGGTTTAAGACTGCTTTGTCTGCACTGTTTTCATCTCAGAGCACAAAAACATTTTTCTACAAGAAAATAGGGCACGAACGGACTTATTTGGACCCAAACGGGCCTCATTGGGGGCTGGTTAGGCTCCAATGTTTGGTAAGCAGAGTACTTTTGGCAGAAACAGAGGGCAGTGGCTGAGGGTGAAACAAATCAGATTTCCAGAGAATAAACAGAGCAGTCTCTGAAACCGTCTTCATCAACACGCATACGATCCTTGTGCATTCTTATTGTTGTTTTATTGTTGTAATATTGTTATTTATATTCTTGTTGTAATATATTTGTTGTAATAAATTAGATGGTTAGTTCTTCGATCATTTATTATTCATTTAGATTTGTAATAAGTAATTAAATTCAGACACTCGGACATTTGGACCTTCTTGTATGAGGACAAAATATGTAATAATTGTGTATGTCTTTTAACCCTAATTTCTTTCTCTCTTTTATTTACTCACTTATAATGGTCGCATCATATTTCCTTAACATTTTCCATGATTTGCATCCATCTGTCTTGCATGCATTAGGGCTCGGCTCATCATACTAACCAACATCACTTTCAAATTCTTTACTCGAATACATGCTTTATCGCATACCTTGAATTGACTAATATGCCATGCTAGGAAGCCGAGATTATTATTTGCATAATGTGTGTGTCGCATTAATCATATTGCATCATTAGGAGCATGCATTTCTTCTAATTAGTTTGGCTTTATTTGGCTTTCCTTGGAATACTAGGTGAGCACTTATTGTTTTAGCATATTGCACATGTGTTAGTGTTACTATATCAAGCATGTTTTCTATAAGACTAAGTGCTTAAGTGATATACATGTTTGAATGCTAGTGGATGGAGGCTTTTTGCTTAAGTTGGAATCTTTTGATTAAATGCACATACGAGCTCGCTTCTTCAAGTGACACGTGTTCATAACAATTTTCAAGTAAATGTGAAATCAGAGCATTGCGAATTGAGCAAATTAGTTTGTACTTGTGTGCCTCATGTAGTAAAGATAGCATAATAATCGGAATAGGAGTATATAATGTAAATAAAAATTACATTATGATTAGTAGAGGCCAATCTTTGATCAGGTGAGAGGAGTGCTCAATTAGTGACCTTCTCCTCTTATACCTAAGTTCTTGAGTCGACACACTTTAATGATGACGGACGTGTGGCCTTTGGCACAAATCACGGGTTTCCTAAATTTTCTAAAAAAATATTTAGGTGGCGACTTTGAAATCTGGCAATGCAGTCCATTTTTTGCATTTTTTATTCAAAATTAATTTTTCAAAAGATTTGCTAGATTTGGACTCATTTGTGTTTATCTATTTCACATTGCAGTTGTGAAATCAGATTTAGAACCACAGGAGTCCGAATTGTAGGACTAATCGTATCCGAAATAAGAACGAAAAGCAAGCTACAATGAACAAAACGCAAGGTTGTATTCAAGAAGTTCAATTTTTTTGCTAAATTGAAGCAAGTTTGTTTTTGTTATTTTTTATTTGTGATTTTTAATTTTCTTTGGATTAGATATATGGATTGGGAAATTAATTGGAATTGTATTCAAATATGATTTTCTCTGTGTTTTTTTATGGAATAATTAGCAATTCTTTGTGATTTTTTTTGTGTTTAACATGCTTAAGCTTGTAATTTTCTCTGAACTTTTATTTGTAGCTCGTAATTTTCTCTGGACATGTAAGTGTGTGATGGCCAAAGAAGATCAACATGGTAGAAAAATTTCAGAGAAAATCAAATGTGCTAGAAAAATCAACATACAAGTAAATTTCTCTAACTATATTTGCAAAGAAAATTTATATGCAAGCCAAATTGCTAGTGTGTGATGGCCAAAGAAAATCAACGTGATGGTAGAGAAATTTCAGAGAAATCAATATGCAGGTGTGTAATGTGTCCAATGAAAATCAAATGCACAAGAGAGTAAATTTCTCTGATTATATTTGCAGAGAAATTTTATATGCAAGTTAGAGAAATTTTAAATTTTCTCTGTAAAAATTGAAATCTTTTTGTGTCGGGGTCGAAATTTCTCTGAGTCGGGCCAATATATCTTTGAGTCAAATTTTCTATGTGAAAATGTTGAGGGACTCCAACTACAATGAAAATATTGTATGTCATTTATCTTAAAAAATTCTAATATGAGGGATCTTAAAAAAATTCTCCCAATTTTTATATAATTATATCAATTTCATTTAAATTTTAAATTACAAAACATTTTATTTTAGAAATTTTTAGTTTAAGGTTCCTAATATTAAGATCTTATAAAATAAAGGACATGCAACATTCTTTTTTTTTCTTTTTTTTTTTTTTTTTAATAGTAGTTAGGGTCTCTTAACATTTTCACAGAGAAATTTTAGATCTTCAAAAAAAAAAAAAAATTACAAATAAATTTCATATTATTGAAAGATCTTAACTAATAAGAAAAAAAAACATATTGGACCTCTCCTACTACCAAAAATGATAGAGAGATATTTCACTAATTTCTCTTTATTCTACTCTATTAGAAGACTATCAATTTTTAATGGAACAACTATTTTATTGTATAAAATTCCAATTTTGCCATTATACTAATTATATTGAACAAATTTGAAATTAAAAAAACGAGTTAAAGGATGAGATAAAAATAATTACACTAATTTTCTCTATAATTTTCACTAATTTACCTAATTAAATTTTAATCATTCAGTCTTGTTAACCTTAAAAAAATGTGTACCATGTACAAATTATGTCATTTGTGAAGTTAATCACTACAAATGTCATAGTCCAATCATATAAGAGTTATAACTAAAAAAATGAGTCATAACCAAATACCATAAAGTATAAGAATTTTTAGATCATAACAAAATAATGTCATAAATAATACTCTGTCATAGTTAATATCACAATCAGTCATAACTAACACTCTAATAAGTCATAATCAAATATCAAAAATATCATTAGTAAGAATGCACATGATACACACTCCAAAAAAGTGTGAAAGTTTGGGAAAATAACATGTTAGGGCTAACTTGTTTTAAAAAAATAAAAAAATAAAAAAAAATTCATGAATAAACTTATAAAATTAGTTTTTAATATTCTAAAATTTTTCATTAATATGTTATTATTTTTTTTACATTCCGCTTAAATGATATTTTCCCTAGAATTTTCTCTCTCTATATATATATTAAATACTTACAACTATATCTCGAACCCCTATTATTATTTGGCCGAAAAAAAAAAAACCTGTCTATTTTAAAAAATTATTAGCATAATATTCGTGTCATATATGGGTATAAATAAATAATCAAAATCTAATTTTTTAAAATTAAATAATAACATAATCTTTGTCTAAAATAAGTTTTGAATTTGATAATTTTTTTTTATAATTTCGTTGAATATGTCAACTTTTTTATTAATTTATTTATATTCACAATATTTTATTCAACATCGCTTAGAGCATCCATACCAGTCTCTTTAAATTTTTAGTCAAATTATAACTAAAATAGTTATTTTTACTATTTTAGCTAATCACCTCTTTAGTTCCTACTACATCAAACTCTCTATTCTAATTTAATCTTATTAAAATATTATTTTCTTATTATGTTTGTAATTCTTTCTTTTTTTTATTTAAATTGATGAGTTATCAACCAAACAATTCTTAAAAAATGCAAAAAAAAAAAAAAAAAAAAAAAATTGGTCGTTGACTGATTGATCGGCTGGACGTCTGGCCAGACTTTTGAGTAGACCTCTGGTAACACTAATCTCTACACTAATTTCCGTGTTGTAGCGATAAATAATACCTCGCTTGTTATAGTAAGATATTGTAGCAATCATAAATTAGCGAGATATTGTAGTGAAACTGATGAACGTCTATTTTTGATAAACAATATCACTAATTTAACCAAAAAATAATTTTAGAGGACTGCGATTAGCACCCACTTCTTTACTTTGGCCCCTCCATTTCTTTAAACCCCCCACCTAGCAAAATGAATCTCCTTCATTTTCTCTTTGAACACCTACCTTAATACCAATTATACCCCAAACCCAAACCCAAACCCTAGCTCCCACTTCTGACCATTACCTCCGACATCACTGCCACTGCTTCCGGCAACCAACCAAGGCCAAGATAAGAGCTACATGCAGTAAACCATCCATGGTGAAAGATAGAAGAAGAGCTATCAATGGTGCCTAGGAAAGAAGAAAAAAAACAGGAACAGAGAACGGAGAGGGTAAAAATGAAGGGCTTCTCTCATTGTCGTGGAGATCGAAGGTTGATTGGCTTTGGTTTCTTCGACGGAAAATGGCTGGTTAATCGATCGAGGTGGGTTGCTGAAATTCTATGCAAGTCTCACTATGCGGTGGTGGAAGATGAGTTCGAGCATGAATATGTTGGTGTGGAGCTAGCTATGGCTATGGTTCTTGGTCTTGGGTCTAAGGCTGTGGTTGGGTAGGTAGGGGCAGAAGTCGGTGAAGAGAGGGAAATCGGAGCAGGTAGAGAGGAGGTCAAGGTTGAATTGGGTAGGGAGGTTTCGGATGTTGATCCAACGTTTGGAGCAGTCTGGGTTGAGATTGGACTATTGAGAATTGAGAAGAATGAAGAAGAAGAAGAAGAAGAAGAAGAAGAAGAAGAAGATGAAGGAGAGAGTGATAATGATGCGTTTGGTGGTGGCCATTACGGGGATTTGAGTATAGGGAATAGATAGAGAGAGAACAGAAAGGGGGTATGTTTTTTCTTTGTTAATTTTTTTGGATTGAATTATTGTTTTTTTTTAAGAAACACCACTGTGTTGGAATAAAGTGTCACCATAATCAATCGGAGATCGTGGCAAATAGTGACGGGAAGGGTGGGCGATGACCGGAGGTAATGGGAATGGGAATGGTTAGGGTTAGGGTTTGGAAAATTAGGGTTAGAATGTTAGGGATGAGGTTAAAAATGTAACTTCATGTTTGGACAAAATTAAAATTAAAAAAAATAAAATAAAAGAGATGAAGGGTCCAAAGAAAAAAGGTATGTGCTAATAGCAGCACTCTAATTTTAACTAGTTTAATACGGATCCTCTTAATCGGTTTGAATATCTGACCCAAAAAACGGCGTGAGAATTTGACTTTTTGGGTCAAGTGAAGTTGCCGTATTTCATATTCTTCTTGTTAGCTAAGGATTACTTCTATGTGGGTTCAATTTTCGAGTTTGGATCTTCCAGAGTGTTTCGGTGTTTCTGTGAACTGATTTGGTGGAGTGGTTTCACCATGGAGTGACATCTGTCTCACTTGAGTGATCAACGGTTGAGATTAACACCTCACCTAAACAACGTCATTTTAATTAAAAATTATAAAAAGAAAAAAAAAATCCTGTCAACAGAACATGAGAGACAGGAAAGGAGAGAAAGAGGACGAGGGGTTAAGGAGTCGCCGCCCCGCCCCTGTCCTGCTGCCGCCGCCGCCGACGCCGAAGAAGAGAACATAGATAATATTTCATACAGATTTTAGGAAAATTATTCCTTTGACTAGAAATTTCAGCCTTTTATCTTTGTTTAGTTTTTGAGAAATAAGATCATAATCTACATCAATGATGTATTAATTTTAGGATGAGTTATGCTAGCAATTTTTATAGTTTAAAATTTGTATTATTTTGATTTTTAATTTTTTAATTGTGATAAATTTCACTCTTATTTTTTAATTGTGATATATTGAATCTTAAATTTTGAATCACGTTTCAAATAAGGGCAATTGAATACATTATTGCTCAATTTTAAGGACGAAATCGTTAATTTGATGAAATATAAGGAAACTTTTTTGATAAATCCTCTTTTTTAAGACTTTTATTCCATTCAACCCATATTCTTTTTGATTATTCCATTAGACCTATTTGAGGTAAGAAGATCAAAATACCCTCAATCTCTCATGTCCCCTATTAATGTTGATATTTAAGGGTTGTTTGGTGCTCCATCCATGTTTTTACTTTTATAGCCTAGGAACTCCCTCTCCATTCCCTATGTTGGACACCGGGACCTTACAATCCACCCCTCTCAAGGGTTGGGGTGTTACAAATAGTATTAGAGACGAGTATGGGCCCCTGGCATCTCTCCGTGCATGTGGGCGGGCTTGTGAGCTAGCAGGCTACTGCACGAGGACGTACAACCTTAAGGGGGTGGATTGTAAGGTCCTGGTGTCCCACATCGGAAGTAGAGGGAGAGTTCTTGGTCTATAAAAGTAAAAACCTAGACCCTTATATAGCATCGAGGCCTTTTCTCGGGTGGTGAAATCCCTAATAGAACTCTGTAGTTAAACGTGCTTAGGTTGGAGTAGTTCTGGGATGAGTGACCCACTGGGAAGAACAAATTCGTGGTGGTATGGCTCAAAGCGGATAATATCGATGACATGTAAAGGGTTGGGGGTTTACAAAATTTATTGTAAGATCCCGGTGTCCCACATCGGGAATAAGGGGAGGCTTCCTGGGCTATAAAAGTAAAAACCTAGATCCTTATATAACATCGAGGCCTTTTCCTGGGTGGTGAAATCCCTAAAAGAACTCCCTAGTTAAGCGTGCTTAGGCTGGAGTAGTTCAGGGATGGGTGACCCACTGGGAAGAACAAATCTATACGGGTGTGGCCCAAAGCGAACAATATCGATGACATGTTAAGGGTTGGGGCATTATAAATGGTATTAGCGCTGACTCTCCGTAGTACTGAGTGTGGGCCCCTAGCGTCTCTTGGTGCATGTAGGCGAGCTTGCAAGATAGCAGGCTACTATACGAGGACGTGCAGTCTTAAGGGGAATGGATTGTAAGGTCCCGGTGTCCTACATCGGGAATGAAGGAAGAGTTTTTGGGCTATAAAAGTATAAACCTAGACCTTTATATAGCATCGAGACCTTTTTCTGAGTAGTGAAATCCCTAACAGAACTCCGTAGTTAAGCGTGTTTAGGCTGGAGTAGTTCTGGGATGGGTGACCCACTGGGAAGAACAAATTCATGTGGGTATGGCCCAAAGCGGACAAAATCGATGACATGTGTAGGGTTGGGGCGTTACAATGTTCATTTGTTGTGAATGTTCACATCATTACATCTTATGAATAAGAATGTGTTGTCAATTAAAAATATAATAAACATTATTTTTAATGTGTTGTCCATTAAAAATAAGAAGGTTCACATGTTGTGAACGTTCACATCAGATGAGAGAGAATGTTCACATTATTTTTAATGTGTTGTCAATTAAAAATATATTAACATTGTATAATAATATAAAATATTAACATCAATATTATTTTATTTGTGTATGAAATTTCTTATGCATTAGTTCTTTCCCTTCTCTCTCCTCCCCCCACATTAAATATCAATATTAAATATAAGGGCATAAGAGTCTAAGAAAATAGTGTAAATTAAGAAAAAAAACTTTATGGAATAAAAATATAAATACATGTGATTAAGTGGGTTAAAAATTTTCCTTCATGAACTTCTTGGGTTAGAATACTTTTAAATGAGATTTATCAATAAAAATTCCTAAAAAATATGAGAGATATAATAATTCGTGATTGGTTAGAGGCATAACAATGTGTATTGTAGAACTAGCTAATAATTTTTCTATTTTCTCGAGATGTGGATGTGACAACAACAACATACATGCTTCCCTCACATTCATCCAGATCTAATGCATGCAGTGGCGGAGCCAGGAAATTGAGTTAGAGGGGGCACTATTAATTATAATTTTTTATTTAAAAAAAATTATGATGAACATTAAGATAATTAATTTTATGAATTAAATTTAAGCATAACAAATTACTTATTCATTATTAATATGAACAAATTAAAATTCTATAATAGTGTAGAATAGTTCGGAAATTCTATAATAGTGTAGAATAGCTCGGTGCGGAATGGTGATGTAAGTTTGTAATTTTAGCACAAAAAATTATGGATCAATATTCTTAATTTTAGAAAATAAAAACACATCGTTTATAACACAAATTATTATAAATTTAATTTTTATTTGATAGAAAAATATTATAGAGATGACATTGCTTATAAATGATGTGATTTGAATAAAAATTATTAAACAGTCTTAGAATACCATATAACATTGCCTACGTGATGCTCAAAGTATGAGAAATCACAAATCACACTAAGCAGTCTATCAACTGCTTGAAAAATAATGAGTTCATTATATCCAATCTATAACATTTTTCGTTATAGTATTGGTTTAAACTATTACATAAATAATATTATATAGTGCTCTCAAAGTATCAAATAATTATTTTTTGTGAACAATACAATAAATCCTTAACCAAAAAACATGTTAAAAGAAAATACATTTTATATATGACAACAAAACACTAAAAAAAAAAAAAAAAAAAACCTCAAAACTGAAGGGGGGGAGGGCACGTGACCCCCTCGTCCTTTCTTCCCTCCGCCCCTAAGTGCATGTGGCCATTCTTAAAAAATAATATACAAGTTCACTTGTTAATCTTATTTTTTAGATTCAATAATGATATATAAGTGGTATGATTAATTACTGATTAAAGAATATATGAGAGAGAATATTACTTTTAATATTTTAATTAATTGTCACATCACTGGACTTAAAAATTAAATCTATTTTTTTGTCTTAAATAATAATGCTCTTTTTGCTTTTATGTTTAGTCATTTTTACTTGGGAAAGCCTGCTAATTCAGATTTACCCACTTAGAATTTTTAGATAGATAATGGTGTAGTATAAATTAATTTGTATTGTATAGTATAGTGTAATGTAGAGTTCATGTGAAATCTATGTGGATGGAAATTAATTTTTAAATAATTCATAAATTGACAAGGGTTTATTCATAGCATTATTTTTTTTTTTTGGCTTTTATTGTTGTGTTGTGTCACTATGCAACAAATGATGGAAATTCAAAGTATTGAACAAATCAAGAATATTTGTAGAAGTCCATTAATTCCCTGTTTAAATAAAATACAACTGCCAACTGTACTCCTGCTTATAACCAAACAAAATTTATGTGATCCACAAGTTGGCGGGCAGGTGGCACAGCACCATCTAGATTGGAGAAACGAGTTAAATTTTAGGAAAATTTGATCACTCCTCCTAACTTTTCTTTCTTCTTAAAAGGACATAGAAAAATTTAGTACTTTCAAAACTCATTTATTATTATAAAATATTATATGAAGGATAAAATTTATTATTTAAATATTTTATTTGATCATTATATCCTCTATTTTTTCTCTTTCTTTTACAACTCTCTATCTCTCTTCACCAACTTGATGGTTGTTCGTTGTTTTCACCATCTTCATCGTCTATTGGCATCGTTCATCTTCACCATCAATCGACAACTACCATTTTTACCGTCGAACCACCACTATCATCTCAAATTTGATACCTTCAAACTCATGTTTAAGAACAATAATTTCTAATTTGAGATTAAAAAATAAAACATGAAAAATAAAAATAAAAAAAGAAAAACTTAGATTTGACAGAAAAAATGAGAAATTGAGATATTACAATAAAAAATCAAGAGTTATTTTGTTTGTTTGTTCATAGATCTAAAAGTAAAATTTGACTCTGATTCGGTCATTTAGAATGTACTCTATTTTTATAATAGTAAAATTTTACTTTGGTTAACAACATGTTGATCTGCATAATGACAATAAAATTTTATTTTGAATCATAGTAAATTTTACTATGATTCAAAGTAAAATTTTACTTTTTATTTTATTTTATTGCAAAGTAAAGTTTATTATGATTCAAAGTTAAATTTTACTCTAAAACAAGCTGTGATGATGGCTTTACAGGAGAGTGTTGTGTCACGAATCAGAGTAAAATTTTACTGTTAGAAAAACAGAGCATCATGAGAAGAAGAAAGAGAGATAGAGAGACGGAGTTCGAAAATAGAGGATCAAAAGGAGGAGGAGAAGAAGAAGAAGAAGAAGAAGAAGAAGAAGAAGAATAAGAAGAGAGAGAAAGAGAGAGCATAAATGGTGAGTGACATACACACATATATATAGAGAGAGAGAAAGAGAGTGAGTGAAGGATCTCAGATTTGAGATTTGTGAACCATCGCAAATCGTCATTTTTCGACAACGACGACTGTAAATGATCTTAGATCTGAAGTTGTAGATACGACAAGTGATGATGGTGATGAAGACGATAGAGAAAGAGTTCCCTAGTGAGTGGCGATGGCACAGATGAAGAGCAATAGTGGAAAGAGTGAGATAGAGAGAAGGGAGATTAAGATGAGAGAGAGTGATTACAATCTGACACACACACACATATATATATATATATGAGGGTATTATAATAAAAAAATAAATTTTAAAATGTTAGAGAGTTTTAAAAAGATTTATATAATTTTTATCCTTTTAAAGAATAAATTAAATACTAAAAAATCTATTACCAAACCTCTCTATTTCTTAATCACTCAATATAAAATCGTGCAGTGAATCAAAGTGGTTGCAATGTTGGTGCAAGATATTCTGAGCCTCTGCCATGGTTTCGATAAAGACCTTTTTGCTTTGTCCGTCGGGCTTTGAATAATGTGGCCCACACAGTATAGCTAGGGGATGTTGCCGTGGGTAGAGAATTTAGTGGGCGGGTCCTATCCCTATCCCCCTGTTTGGTTGGTCAATTCTCTTCAAGTGGATGGTTGCCCTATCCACTGTTTATCTTTAGTCCATTTATGAAGGATTTATTGGGAATATATATATACATATATAATCTTAAATTTTACCTTTTTTATTAATCATAATACATGTAAAATATCATGTAGTATTGTTTCTAGACCAACTAATAACTTCTCATCAAAATGAGGAAAAGTTTGGTTACAAAACTGGCTCAATGACATGTTCTACCTAAAATAAAAAATTAAAATATTATTTTTTATTTATTTATTATTATTTTTTTTAGTCAAAAACATATTGAAATAGATTTTTATTAGAAGAAAGAATACAAGTTTGATGAAAGGATATTGGATTTTTTTTTTTTTTCAAAGTTATATTTGATGAAAAATTTAGTGAAGGATTGGAGATATTCTAATCCAATCTATTTATTATTTCATATTATCATGTCGCGTTTATGTATCGTGTCAATAAATTTTATTTTTAATTAAAAATGTTAAGTGTATGAAAAAATTAAAAATCTTCCCAACAACTTAAATTTAGTGAAATTAATATTTACTGAATAAAATTATTCATAAGAATATTTAATTTTAACTAAATTTTATTTTCTTAATTTGTGAGTGTGAGAGAGTGAGAAATAGACTTTTACTGATACACAAATGATAGGGATCTCTATTAAATCACCAATTACATATATGAATTTGGTCACACATGGGTGTAGAGCTAATGTGTGAAATTGATAGAAAAATTGATAATCTTATTTTAGTTTGAAAAGCTACTGACATTCTTTATTTTATATTTATTTTTTGTTTTTTATTTTACCTATAAGATTTCAACTCAAAATGAGACTTTTTGTTATATTGAGGCTTAAAACAAGTGCTTCACTTGCAGCCCCCTTAAGCCAGCCCTGTATTGGGTAACATACGATTAGGATGCAAGTCATTTTGGGGCCACGTTCGTAAGTTTTGTCTAAAATTTACTTGATCCACATGTGGGATTGCTTTATATGAGTTTCAAAATTAGTCGAGGTACATATTAGTTGACTCGAACACCAGATTATAAGTTTAGTTTGGAAACGAGATCATTGAAGTGCCCAGGAGGATGAGCCTTGGTGAAAATATCAGCAGGTTGATCGGTAGAAGTAATAGGGAGAAGAAGAATAGTACCATGTGTACTATGCTGTCGAATGAAATGACAATCAATCTCAATATGCTTTGTGACGACCCAGAATTTTCCCTCCGCTCGAGCGGAGGAGTCAACGCTCGAGCGGACTTTTGGGGTTTTCAGCAATTCTGCAGACGGCCTGATATTCTGGGAGTTGTAATTCTCCGCTCGAGCGGGAGAGTTTACGCCGAGCGGACGGCGGTTAGTCGCCGAAAGAAGCGCCGAGCGGGCCTCTAGGTTGAGTTGTACTTCTGAGGCACGTGGGCTCGTTTTCGATATTTTATTAATGTATTTGGAATGTTCTTATCTTATTTTGGGGCATTGGTTGAGGTGGTAAAATGATGGTAAAGTAAGATTGGACCAAGGAATTTAATTCGGATAGTTGCCTTACGATCAGCCGTCACTCTTTTGCCCTTTTCTTTTTCCTCACTTTGAATTTGGATGTGAGGTTAGAACCATTGGAAAGCTTATTTCCGGGGCTTCAATTTGGACACAAGAACGACCTAAAACGGAGTCCGGATGGAAGAGTTATGCCTGTTCAAAGTTTCGAAATCTGTGCTGAGGGCATGTCCGCTCGAGCGGGAATCAGTCCGCTCGAGCGGGAATTACGGGACAGCAGCTTTAAGAACGAGATTTTTGGATCATTTCGTATATTTTCTTCTTTCCTCTTCCTTCCTCTTTGCCTAAGTCCGAAACCCTAGCCCCAAATCCTTGATTTCCTCTACTTTGATCAACAATCCACCATGGTTTTTGGCATGTAGGATGGAGAACTAAGGAGGATCAATGTTTTTAACCGATTAGAACTTGGATTTGTGGAGGCTTCTTCTCAAGCTCATCTCTTTGCTTGATTATTGAGGTAAGGGTTTGACTACTTGAAATTGATGGGTTTAAGTGATGGATTATAAATCCTAGATGTTAATCAATGGAAAAATTGGAATAAAAGTGTTGGGTTAATAGGTTTGATTATTTCTTGAAATCTCAATATTTTTCTTGAAACCCTAAGTTGCTTAAGGATGATAACCAAAGATTTGACCCAAATTGAAAGTAGATTAATGAAATTGAGGTATTGAATTATGTATATGCAAGTTTAATTGGAATTTGGTGATGCTTGGAAATTATGTTTAAATTTGCGAATAAACTTTGTTTTAAGCATTGTGAATCATGTCTTAGTGAGGAAGGAGATTGGGGGGAAAGGTTTGTTGATGATGTGGATGATGTAAATTGAGCCTTAGCAATTTAATTGGAATTATGTGAAATTATACTTGGTAGCATTGAGTGAGATAATGTTAAATAGTATGGATTATATTGGATAGTGATAATTATGTTGGGTTGTGTTAATGTTGTTGAATTGAATTGTGTAGGGTTAGCTACAGGGACGGGCCTATCATCTAAACACTGTGAGTAATAGTACTACAAATGTACAAATGTACTTTGTTTACCGTTAAGATTATTGTTAACAACGTTCTATTTTCCGTGAGCTAATATGTTAACATGCTTGTTGTTTGAGAATTGATATGAACATTGAAAGAGTTAGCACACATCGGTATGATTCTGAACCTACTCCGTATTTTGAGTTATGGCTATTGATTATTGTCAATATACCATCCTATGAATTACCTATACTTCTGTATAAGAATTGCATACAACCATTAACACTGCGAAGTTGGTTTATAAGTTGTTCTGGTCGGTTGATGTAATGGTACATTTATCTTCAGATTATTGGTAACGTTAAAGTTCTGTTAATTATGAAATAAGTATGTCTACGTACAATGAACCATGAAGAAAGTTAAGCGCATCATTGTACCATATGTTTTGCTTGCTACCATTATGTTATCTACTAGTTAGTGGCATTGGAACATAATACGCGAATGATATCTATATACATTACGGAAGTGTAGTATTTATGTATTTCTGAAAGCGTGCAAGCTGTAAACTATGTTGCCTTTTGTTAACAGTTATCGGCAACGTTCTGTTAAACTCATGTTATTTATGTGATTAATGGAAAGAATGTGTTTATCTGTATTAATCTGTTATGATGATTTCTGGTATGGAACAAAGTGATGTACGGAACGAAGTGCTATACCTTGGTGGGAGCCACCTCTGGAATCCGTACGAGCCACCTCTTGAGTCCATACATTTGTTATTTCTGTACGTTCTGTACCCACGCTTTATGCGTTCTGTTACTCTCGCTTTATGCATTCTGTACCCACGCTTTATGCGTTCTGTACCCTCTGTACCCACGCTTTATGCGTTCTGTATCCACGCTTTATGTGTTCTGTTATGCGTTCTGTACCCACGCTTTATGCATTCTGTTACCCACGCTTTATGCGTTCTGTTACCCACGCTTTATGTGTTCTGTACCCTCTGTACCCACGCTTTATGCATTCTGTACCCATGCTTTATGCGTTCTGTTACCCACGCTTTATGCGTTCTGTACCCTTTGTACCCACGCTTTATGCGTTCTGTATCCACGCTTTATGCGTTACATACCACGCTTATGCGTTGTTACCACGCTTATGCGTTCTGTTATTACCGTTATGTTATGGGCGGCCGCTCATTATTCTCGATTCATTATTTACATTAGTTACATTATTTCCATTATCTCTGTTATTTCAATTAGTTACATTCGTTAGTTATATTTCGTTAGCTCTATTATCTCGTTATTTACATTGCCGATATTCTCGGACCTATGGTCGCTCAAGATCTGTAGGCTTATGGCAATTCTGTATATACTGAGCTTAAAGCTATTCTGTTACGGAAGTTGGACCCATGTCTTTTGGAAATAATTATGGAATGTAGTTAATCATATATATATGCAGTTATATGTTTGATTATTCAAGTTAATTATTACATTGTTTATGTACTATTATTCACTGAGTTCGCTCATTCTGTATTTTGTCTGTCTATTTCTGTAGGTAACCATCCGGGAGTTCAGTCCTAACCTTTAAGGCTTGTGTCTCTCTTGTCACCTTTGATGCGTCCAGGCACCACCTAAAGCCGTACATTTTGTAAAGTATTTTGTAAAGTTTTGAGGAGTTTTGATTTATGCTTTGGACGTCTATTTATGGTTGATTGTATATAATTCCTCCTTCAGTAATATTTTTATTATTTGTGGGGTTGAGTCAAGGCATATGTATGTAAACTTTCTGTATAATATTTACTCAGTGTGATGTTGGGATCCTAGCATGTTAGGAATAGCTCAATGGATGTTATTCTATGTATTTTATATTCTTGAATGCTTCCGTTCAGGCCTCGTATGATATATATATAACAGGTTTAGTGTCCATTTTCGAATGGGTCATGCCCGGACTTTTAGGGGCGGGTTTGGGGTGTGACATGCTTGGTGCAATCATGAAAAACATCATTGTAAGCAATTTGAATGGCACTTTGATTGTCACAATAGAGAGAGGTAGCGCCAGAAGAAGAAACAAACATATCAGCAAGGAGCCAACGAAGCTAGAGAAGTTCCTGAGTAGTATCAGCAAGAGCTTGGTATTCAGCTTCGGTACTAGAGCGGGCAATGAGGGATTGTTTCTTACTGCCCCAAGTAAGAAGAGAATCCCCTAAGAAGAAATAGAAACCTGTGGTGGAGTGTCAATCCGTAAGATCCCTAACCCAATCAGCATCAAAAAAGGCACACAGTTCAAGAGAGGAGGAAGCAGAATAGTGAATGCCATGGAACGGAGTGCCTTTGAGGTAGCGAAGGATGCAGAGTAGAGCAGTATAGTGAGGAGTGTGAGGAGCCGGCATGTACTGACTAACAAGGTGAACAATATAGGCAATGTTAGGATGAGTCACAGTGAGATAGACAAGACTACCGACTAGCTGGCGATAAAGAGTAGCATCAGAGAGGAGATCCCCATTAAGAGGAGTGAGACGAATCTGAGGATCAACTGGAGTAGAGGTAGTTTTGCAATCGGTAAGACCAGCACGGGCCAGAAAATCGGATGCATATTTGGCCTGAGACAAATAAGAACCAGTAGAATCATGGGAGACTTCAAGGCCTAAGAAGTAGTTAAGAGTACCAAGGTCCTTCTTCTCAAACTGACGGTGGAGAAAACATTTGAGGTGAAGAATACCAGTTGCATCATTACCAGTGATAATCATATCATCCACATAAAGAAGGAGAAGAGTGGTACCATGAGTAGTCTGTATAAATAAAGCAGAGTCATAGGAGCTAGAGGTGAATCCAAAGTCATGAATGATAGAACTGAACTTAGCAAACCAAGTGCGGGGTGCCTGCTTGAGACCATAGAGGGCACGCTGTAGTTTGCAAACCTTATGAGTGGGATAAGTAGACCTAGGTGGAGGTTGCATGTAGATCTCCTCAAGAAGATTACCATTAAGGAAGGCATTCTTGACATCTATATGAAAGAGCTCCCAGTGGCGAGCAGTAGCAACAGCAAGCAAACTACGAACAGAGGTAAGGCGAACAACATGAGAAAAGGTCTCCTCATAATTAGTGCCATATTCCTAGTTGAAACCCTTGGCAACAAGATGAGCTTTGTAGCGCTCAATAGAGCCATCAGAATGAGTCTTGATTTTATAGACCCATTTGCAGCCAATTGCAGTCTTGCCAGGAAGAAGATCAACAACATCCCAAGTATGAGTTTTGTCCAAAGCTTGAAGTTCATCAGTCATAGCTTGCTGCCAAAGAGGATTAGTACAAGCCTCACAATATGAGGTAGATTCATGAGTAAAAAAGGTAGTAGACCCAACAATATAATCACGAAGATGAGTAGATGGTTGAGTTACCTGGTGCGGCCGACCCGTGGGAGGATCGGTATGAGGAAGAGTTGGCGAAGAAGGAGGAGACGGACTAGAAGGTGTAAGGAGAGGTGGACCATCAAGGAGAACAGTCTGGCCGGGATCAGGGATCAACAAGGGTGTCTCGATAAAGGAGGAACCTGTATCAAAGTTATTAAAGAAGAGATCTAGGGAACGATTAGTAAAGATGACCGGAGTGGAGAGTGCGGGTAAGTGAAAGGAGGAGAGAGAGGAAAACATTTTGTGCTCCCAGAAAACTACAGGGCGAGAGATACGAAGAAGCTTAGAGAGAGGATCCCAACAGCGAAAGCCTTTATGTTCAATCCCATATCCAAGAAAGTAGCAAAGATGAGAACGAGGTTCAAGCTTGGTGTGTTTATGGGATTGAAGCAGAACAAAGCAGGCAGAGCCAAAAACCCGAAGATTGGTGTATGGAGGGGGAGTGCCATGTAGACGTTCAAAAGGAGTTTGATTATGGATGACAGGGGAAGGAACACAATTGATAGTGTACACAGCAGTAAGGGCAGCTTCCCCCCAAAAGTTTTCAGGGCCAGAAGACCAGAGAAGGAGAGCGCGAGTAGTGTCAAGAATATGCCTATGTTTTCGTTCAGCACATCCATTTTGTTGGGACGTACCAGCACATGAACGATGAGGTTGAGTACCATGACTTTGAAGAAAGGAAAGGAAATCGGTATCCTGATATTCCATAGCATTGTCAAGGCGAAAATTTTTAATGGTTTTGGAAAATTGGGTGTGGACCATTTTGGCAAAGCTAAAATAAAGATGTTTAAGTTCAGACCGAGTTTTCATGAGAAAAAGCCAAGTAAACCATGAATAATCATCAATAAAAACAACAAAATAACGAGATCCCCCCATGGTAGTAGTAGGGGATGGGCCTCAAATATCCGAATGTATGAGATCAAAAGGAGCACAGGAAATAGAAGTACTTTTATTAAATGATAAATCAGGTTGTTTTGCAAGTTGATAGGGTATACAATCAAAAGTATCTTGAAGTACATGACCCAATTGACCACTAGAAACCAAAGACTTTAAGCGACTAACAGAAAGATGTCCTAAGCGACAATGTCAAAGATGAAAAGGAGATAAAGAGAAAGCAGATGCGGGAGCAGCGATTTGTGGGGAGTCCAGAACATGAAGTTGAATGATTTCATAGAGATGTCCATACTTATGGTCGATCTCAATAGTCTGTCCCGTCTGAGGGTCCTGCACCAAACAACCATTACCAGAAAATGTGACGATTAGACCAAGCTCACGTAATTGACTAATAGAGATAAGGTTTATGGTTAGAGCAGGGATATGATAAACTTGAGGTAAAGATAACTGAGATGTGGAAACAATCCCAACATGACTGACAGACATGAAAGAACCATCATCAGTATGAATGGAGGGAAGATAAGTAGAGGGAGAGATGTAGAAGAATATAGTAGTACTGGAAGTCATATGATTATAACATGCGGAGTCAAAATATCAAGAAGAGTTACCTGGAATCACAGACAAAGCAGTTGGAGGAGGTGTACCAGAGGTGGAGAGAAGCTGTTTGAACATGGCCTCAACATTAGTTTGAGAAGAAACAGGAGTAGACGGAGCAGGAGACTCAGAAAAATCCTTAGAGGCAGCAGCAGCAGTGCGATTAAACGATGAGAGCTCCTCCTAGAAAAGCCACTGCGAGAGGAGTGGCTAGTGGACGATGACCGGGATGGATTGCAAAAAAATCCTGCTACAGATGACCAGGACCAAGTTTGTTGCAATATCGGTAGGATCGGATAGGGCAATGAACCAAAAGATGAGTAAAAGGAAGGCCCTAATTTTGACAATAGATGCAAGTAGTGGACCGTTGGGTTGGTTAGGGTCGTGACTGAGGAGTGGCAAGAACAGAGTCCACATGATGAGTCTGGAGAGTACCAAGACAAGTCTCCTCAGATAACATCTCAGAAATAGCCTGTTCAAGAGTGGGCAATGGAAGACGATGAAGAAGAGAGGCACGCACGGGCTCAAAAGAGGGAGTGAGAGCCATGAGAAAGTAGACCAACCGCTGCTGATTATGATAGGTAGTGAATAAAGCAGCATCTTCTCGGTGAGGCCATGTCGGTACTGAGAGAGCAAGCTGGTCCTAAACAGAATACATTTGAGAGAAAAAGTCATTAATAGACTGACTGATTTTTGGCACATGCGGTGAAGTTGACTTTGAAGTTGATACTGATGAGCAAGATCGGTAGTTTGGTATCGATCTCTCAAAAAATCCTAAATGTCTTTAGCAGGATTGGAAACAGAGTCAAGTTGAAGACTAACAGAGGGAACAGAGGTATTCCAAAGCCAAGTAATGATCTGGTAGTTTTTACTGTCCCAGTCTTCGAGTCGGTCTGTATATGAGGCAGTAGATTCAGCATCCTCTTTCACCGGTTTGGTCACATCCTCGGTGATAATACGCCAAAGTTTCCGTCATTTAAGGAAAAAAGACATGGCTTAGGCCCACAGTACATAATTGGAACCATTAAGAAGAACAAAAATTGGATGGGAGACATCATGGCGATCCATATTAAAAGTGGAGTAGGACTAAACATATAGGAGCAGGCCTGTAGGAGCAAAATTTGGTAAAACAGAGTATACCAGTGAGTCTGGAAGGTCGAAAATAGCTATAAAAGGGGCTGTTGTGCAGAGATGACGTCAGTAGAGGGTAAATGGTGTCAGCGGCGCACAACAGCAGATTGAAGGCGGCGCACAATAGTAGGAAGGGCACACGGTGCACCATAGCAGAACGGTGCACATGGGTGCAAAATAGCAAAACGGCGCATGTGAGGCGCACAATAGCAGGCGTGGCGCACGTAAGCGTAGGGTTGACGTCAGATGCTGACGTGAGCAAGCAACAGAGAGCGCGTGAATAGCGCGTGTGCGAGTGGCGGCGAAAGTTGAGAAGTGCCGAACACAAAAGCAGTGTGTGACGGCGATTCTAGTGATGGAGGTGATGTCGTTGGAATCGTGAGGTGATTCTGAGCAGGATGGTGTAGTGCCACTGTGTACAGGACAAAGCACCAAAAACAGAAAATGCCAGGAGTGTAGAACTGGGCTCTGATACCATGTTAGTTTGGTAGAGAGAGAGATAGAGAGAGAGACTGAATGAAGTGTGTTTGTTATATTCAGTATATTGTTTACAAGGTGATGATTCTCATTTATAGAGAGGAGCAGACAATATAATTAAAGCTGTGCACTATGTAGACATAATAATGAAAGTGTTGTCTTTACATCCTTTACAGCTTACAGCTAATGTATATAATATATACTAACAATCCGCATGTGGGATTGCTTTATATGAGTTTCAAAATTAGTCGAGCTACATATTAGTTGACTCGAGCACCAGATTATAAAATAAAATAAAATAAAAAAACTCTATGAGGTACGATGTATTCAACATACATTTCTCTATCAATTTTATGTTTTGGTATAGTTTATTTGAGTTGTTTAAATTTTTTTTTTAATATTTCAGAGTTTGTATTATGTTGTTTAGTGCAATTTTTATTTACAACTTATTAGAAAAAATATAATTTAAATAAGTTAAAAAAAAAAAAAGTATCCACTACAAAAAAATACACATTCGGCGACTAAATTTTTAGTCGCAAAAGGTTGCATTTACACTTTCCCCGACAAAAACTTTTAGTCGCCACTGTTGTCGCCAATATGTCGTCGCGGATACCTTTGGCGACTAAAAAAACTGTTAGTCACCAATTGTCCAGTCTTCAGCGACTAAAGAAATTGTCGCCAAATGAAATTCCATTTTTGGAAATTAGACCTTTGGCGACTAAACTTTTAGTCGCCAATAGTGAATCTTTTTTTATATTATTTAAACATTTGCCGACTAAAATTTTCGTCGCCAAAACGTACAACTTTCGGCGACCAATAACTTTAGTCGCCAAAACCATTTTCAGGAAAAATTTTTTTTTGCCTCAGCTGCTCCCAAGGTTCGAACCTGCAACGTCCAACACATGTTTCCACTGCGCCTTTAGCAACACTCATTCCCCACTACACCACCCAAACATCACGTGAATATTAATGCATCATATATTATTTATATACTACATTCGCTGGTAATAATAGAAAATTGTATATATAAAAATAATTATTTTTATTTAATATATTTTATGAAAAAAATAAATTATTTACTAAAAAAAATAGGAGAGTACTTTTGGCGACTAAATATGAATTTTAGTCGCCAATTCTATATGTTTTGGCTACTAATTACTGTTTTGTCGCGAAAAAAATTAATTTCCCCCTATAAATTAGCACTTTCAATGACTAAACTAATTTTTAGCCGCCAAATCCTCCACTTTTGCCGACTAAACACAATTTTAGTCGCCAATTGTCCACTTTTAGCTACTAAATTTTTTTTAGTAGCCAAAAACCTTTACTTTTGGCGACAAAAACATTTTTTGTCGGTAAAACACCTATATTCGGCGACTAAACTATTTTTTAGTCGCCAAAAGCTGTACTTTTGGCTACTAAATGTCTTTAGTCGCCAAAAACCGTCGCCTTTGGCTACTAAAATTGTTTTAGTCGCTAAAAACCCTGTATTCGGCGACTAAACTTACTTTTAGTCGCTAAAACCCGTATATTTGGCGACTAAAGTCTTTTAGTCGCCAAAAGTGATCAAATTTGGCTACTAACTCAATTTTAGTCGCCCATTGGCCTACTTTCAGCGACGAAATTTTAATTTTTGGTCGTTAAAACTGCTTTTTGTTGTAGTGATCTGAAATTTTAACAGGGTCCATTTAATTTTTAATTTTTTTATTATGAACTTGTAATTTATAATAAATTGCATCAAATAGAGTCAATGTACCTAAACTCACTGTACATCATGCTACATATACAATACTAAGATTAGATCAGATTAATAATTCATAAATTCTACTGTAATCATGTTTAATTGAAATAAAATAGAACGGGATTAATAGTTTCAGTTTCAGTTTCGTCGGACTATGAATTTTCTTAAGGGTGTGTTTGGAAAAAATACATTTGTTGTGTTAGTTGATTGAATTAAATTCTTAAAAGGGTTAGTTTTTTTTTATTTTATTTTTTTATATGCATATCTTAATATTAGAGAACTTGAAAGACCTGTGGTGTGGGGTCCATCATAAGTTTTATTTCGATGATCTGAATTATTTATTTTGTAAAAGATTCAATATATATCATTCATGAAAAAAAATTAATGATCCAATAATGTTACATCATTTTGTAAAATCCTCAATATATATCAATCTTGAAAAAATTTAGTTTAATTGGATAATTGTAACATTTTTATTTTATCGCATTAGTTTTCGAAAAAATGAATGACAAATATATTGTTAAAAATATGTCATTTATTTTTTTGAGACAAACACGATAAAATAAAAATATTACGATTATCGGATTTACTTAATTTTTTTCATAGATGATATATATTAAGGATCCTATAAAATAAACGGTTCAGATCATTGAAACGAGATTCATGATAGCCTCACGGACTTCTCAAACTCTCTCATATTAAAATATGAATATAAAAGAAATTCAACCTTTTCAAGAATTTAATTTTAATTAACTACACTAGTACACAACAAATATATTTTATCTTACCTCTCGAATTACTAATAATCCCATCTTTGAATCTCATTGTTTCATAATCTCAATTATTCTCATTTCATCACTGGTACACTTAAATATTTTTCCTACCCAATTGAACCTTTAAGTAAGTGTATCATTGGGAAAATATTAGAGACCCTCATAAATTTTTCACAATTCAACTCACAATTATATAATTTGACGAGTGTTAATTTTTGATTGGTTAAACACTTAATGATATGAGACCCACTACCCTTGCCACATTATTATAAATACATTTATAAGTACAAAATGTGAGTATCTAATATTGTTGTGTATCATTAATGTTCATCTAACTTTTATCCAATTTAGTAGGGACGTAATGGGTTGGTACCAAACCTATCATAATTGGTGTGGTTTGATGCTTCGTAATGTCAGTGTATTATTTTGAATATCAATACAGATTTTATTAAATCGCACCGAACTGAACTAATTAAAACAATTCAGTTCAGCGTGAGTTAATTAGTTTAAGACTTTTTAAACTTGAGTCACTCTTTACTATAGTCACTAATTTATATAAAAATACTGAATTAGTTAGTTATTCACTATTTCAAACATATCAAATCCATCTATTTAATAAATATTTTTCAATACATAGATAACCAAAAATACAAACAAAAAAAACCTAAAAATACTAAAATTTCAAAAATAATGAGTTAGAATTAAGATTATATATAATAAGAGTTTACAAACTTAGGTTATAAAGGTGATAAGATTAATTAACTAAGGTTAATAATTTATTATACTTATTTATATCATTATATTATTAGATTATATATATATTCTAAATACAATATATGTTGAAATAGTCGGTCTCGTTTTAGTTCGATGCACAAGGTGCTTAAATTGATACTGAACTGAAAATTGAAAAAAATCAAATTAAAAAGCACACAAATCGATTCTTATTAAAAAATAGATCAAATATAACCAGTTCAGCTCGATTCGGTTCAATCGATTTAATCGATTTTTTCAATTTTTCTTACTTTTCTAAATTTTAGAATGAAGAATTCATAGCCTTTGAAAATGTATCTGATTGGTTTCTTTATCTCTCCATATGGATAGATACTAGTGTGTACAATTAACAATTTAGTTCCCAATATATGTGGATTCAATATTTGATATATAGTTGTTATTATTGATACGGTTGCTACAAAGTCTACTTCAGTTAGATTTTGAAAAATTCACAATCATAACATTATTTTTATACCTATTATTTGATATATCAATTAATATGTATATCTTTATTCTTCTTAATTACTATGTCTCGAAGATGCTATTCTCATTTATAACAAGCATGTATTCATGTAATAAAAATTATATATATACATTTATTATATTTTAAAAAATGAATTTGTTAATATCTAAAAATATTAGTCAACAGAATTTAAAATAATTGTACAATCTTTACTATACGTGTTTTCATAAATGATGTGTAATTATTTTAAGCATGTCATGTTGGAAAAATGGTTTGAAAACCATTAATAGGTGAATGAAAAATTGACTCCAAAGTGCATCATTTGAGTATGGTTTTAAGACAAAATTTATTTAATTTAAAATTTGATTTTATTTAGATAAATTTGTTAATTTTTTGAGTCAAAATTAAACAGGATTCGATTCAGAATTCAGAATTTGAATTCTTTTGAAAAAACAATTATGGTTTTTAGTCGCACATTTTCATGGAAAAGAGGGGACTCTTTTGAAAAGTCACAATGACCATTCGAAAAATCACCAATCCATCTATATAACCAAGCCTCCCATTGCATTCATTCTGTATCAAATTCATCTTGTGTTTCTTTTCTTCTACACTCTGTCTTTTCTTCAAGAGGATTTTGCACAGTCAGGTTCGCCAGACTTGCCGTGGTAGTGTTGCTTTTGTAAGGTTCGATCGTTGTATCCTGGGAGACGAATGTCCAATAAAAACTCATGACCACCGTAGCGAGGGCAAAATTCAGTTTTAAAGACACAGTGTTCAAACACTGGCCTCAGTCACAATCTGTATTAAATTTACAGAATTTCTGTAAGAAATTTCTTGTGTTTTATTTTATTATTTATTTGCATGAAAATGATTTTTTGAAAATATTTTCCTACAATCTTAAGACAAATTCGTTAATATATATATATCAATATATATATATATATATTTGTTCCTATGGCAATTGTGAGTAAGTTGCAAATATATGTTGGAATGGTAATTTATTAGTTCTATTTGTACGGAAAAATTCTTCCGGTGTTCGATATAGAGTTTGGTACTGAATTTCCTATTTTGTTTAGGAAATTGGAATCAGATTACTGTTTGTTATTTGAACTTTTCATATCAATTTTTTGTGTTTTTTCTTTTAATTGTAGATACACTACAACAAAAACACATTTTAGTGACACCATACTAGTGGCATGTTCTTAAAAAATGTCACAAAAAGAATATTTGGTGGCATTTTTTAGAAAAATGTCATAGAGCTACAAACATACAAGGCTCTAGTGGCATTTCAATTAAAAAAAGTGTCACTTCACTACAACAAAAATGTCACTACAACAAATTTACACTTTAGTGACACTACACTAGTGGCATGTTTTTAGAAAATGCCACAAAAATAAAAATTGGCATTAAATGTTTTAGAAAAATGTCACAAAACCACAAACATATAACGCTCTAGTGGCATTTCAATAAAGAAATGTCACATCAATTTTATGACATTTTATAAAATAATGACACAAAAAATTATGTTTGTGACATTTACCAACAGATGTCACTAAACTTTAGTAGCAATGGCATTTTTAAAAAATGTTAGGACATTGGGTAGGTGCAAATTACTTTTATGATACTTAGGTGAAAAGTGTCATAAACAAATATTTTATAGCATTTTGAGAAATGCCACTAAGCCAAAAACTTTCCAAGTTTATAATGGCATTTTTGAAAAAACAAAAAATGCCACTATATTTTCTAAATTTTTAAAATGCAGTAAATGATTAAAAATAAGTAAATTAAACTCAATATACACTACAGGAAAAAGCATATTCGGCGACTAAATTTCCTGACCAAAAAAAATTTGATCGCTGAAAGTATAGCTTTCAGCGACCAATTAGTAGCCAAAGGTAAAGCTTTTTGACGACTAAACATTTTTAATAGCCAAAAGTTTACAATTGGCGACTAAAACTAAATTTGGTCGCTGATTATATGGGTTTTAGTGACTAAAAAATTTTTAGTAGCCCAAAGTAAGCTTTTTGGCAACTAAAAAAATTTAGTAGCCAAAAGTCTACAATTTGTGACTAAAAATAAGTTTGGTTGCTGATTATATGGGTTTTACTGACTAAAAAACTTTTAGTAGCCAAAAGTCTATAATTGGCAACTAAAATGTGTTTTATATAAATTAATTAGAATAATATAACAAATTTTATATGCATGTTAGTTTGATTATGATTTGAATCATTATTATTTTTCCGGATTTTTTAGATGATTAGTAATTTGTTATCATTGAATGCAATGAATAATGTGTTTAAATTTTAAGATCATTCTCATAAGACTGTAACAATGTGTTTAATTGCTTTATCATATCATACACTGGTTTTCACACAATGGCACTTGGTATCTGTCATGATGATGTAGTATGAAGAACATCTATCCTAAAGACCGTAATTGAATTTATTTTTGGAAGGTTGCATTGTGACTTGCATGATGAGTAAGGACATATAGCGATTCCGATTTTTGACCCGTCATTTGTGGTGTTCTGGACTTGGGTTTCATGGTTTGTTATTATTATCCATGTCTTTCCTTCCTTCCACTCTTTGAGTTTGAGTTTTTGGAATGTCTTGGGAGTGTTTGGAACAGGTTACTTGCAAGTTATTCAGACTTTGTCGTCTAGAAATTGGCCTCTTTGCTCGAGCGAGCGAGCTTTTTGAGCTCCCAGCATTTTTGCAGAAAAAAGTCCTTCGCTCGAGCGACGTTTCTTGCGCTCAAGCGACGGTGTGCGTTTGAAAAACTTCTGAAGCTATGTATCCTACGCTCGAGCGAGGATTCTTGCACTTGAGCGAGGCGACTTGTTGTGTCTGGTCACTCGAGCGATAACTCCTTCACTCGAGCGAGCCTTGTTATATTAGTTCGTGAAAGTGATATTTCAGATCACTTTTTCAGTTCTCCCTCTTTCTAAAACTTTCCAAAAACGCAGATCTTCACACACTCTCTCTAGAATACACATTCTCTCTATATTTTCACCTAAATCCATTGTGTTTTTGACCCTAGTGTCTTTGAGAAAAAGGTAGAGGGTTTCAAGAGATTCGTGTTGAACCAAGTAATAGTTGGTTTCGTCATCTTTGGAGTTCCAATCTTGCTTGCTCATCTTCTACACTTGAGGTAGTGATTTTTTGTACTCTAATATGGTTTTTAGCTTAGTTATTCATTATTGTGTATAGATGATGAGATTTAGGAGAAGTTGGTACAAACCTAGGGTTTGAGTGTGATATGGAAAAGATGGGTTTTTGATGAATATGAGGTAAATGGGTTTGGGGTTTGAATATGAGGGCATGTTGTGCCAAAATGGTTGATTTTGATATTTGGGTTGATATTTGGAAAGAAGGGGATTTTGATTAACATTGATTAACATTGGGGCAAAATCATTATTTTGTATAAATAATTTTGTATAAATAAGGGCAAAATCATTATTTTGTATAAATAATTTTGATTAACATTGAAAATGTGAAATTGGATGATTATGGACATAGAGGGTGGAATTAGATATGCAATAGCTTACACCTTTGGAAGTTTTGAATAAACTATGTATCTTGAGATTGAATATCTGTTTATAGATAAATGTATTGGGCTATCGGTGGAGAATAGCTATGATTGTTGTAGAAATTGCATGAGGATTAGATGATTTAATGCTAATCCATTATTGGTTGTCATTGAATATGACCATGTTTATAAATACATTGTATATGTATAGTCATCGGGAGGAGAAAAGGGATGAACTCCATGATTCGTTGGGAGGAGAAATGGAATGAACTCCATTGAAAGTAAGTTGGCCAGAGTGGTCTAGGTGAAAGACCCGAAATCTTATATATGGGTGTCGATTCCCGCGGACGAAATATCCATAAAATGGCAGATTGGAGAAGTTATGTGTGTTTTGTATGATTGGGAAAAAAAAAAAACCATTGAGTTGTAGTCTCAGTTTGGTTATTGGTAGATAATGAATTTGACTCATGAATTGAGAAGTATAGATGAAATGGAAATGAAATGAACTTAACTCATAAATTGAGAAGTATAGATGAACTGGAAATGAATTGAAGGAGAATGGATTAATGTTTGAACTCAGGACGATATGAATATGCAAGTTTGTGGATGTTTTAGTACCGGCATTATTTATGCACATGATACTTATACCTTTGCTAAACCTCATATATTGTGTTAGATTATTTTTACTGGGTTGTGGTTCACCCTATATGGGAACATCACTTTTAGGTACAGGTGATATGCTTTCGCCAATGAAATAGCGTGGAGTGATTTTATGAAGCAAGAGCTTCATTATTATGTTTTGTTGTTTATAAAGCCAAGGGCTTAAGATGTAATTAGTGAGACTCTCTTTTATGTAACCAAGCAATGACTTGGGAAGATGTAAGCCTAAAGGGCATATGACTGTGTGTTAACATTTAGAAATAAACTCTGATGTATGAAAGTAGGTTGTTTCTTATATTTATTCCGCATATGAGTTATCTTTATTGTATTATTTTGGGGGCGTTACAGGACATTACTTTATTATTAATGGGTTTAAATTTGTATATCTTTAACGTATTTTCTTTCAAGATTTTGACTCTATCAAATCTTTTTATTTACTCAATATGTAAAATCGATGCTTATTTAGTTAATTTTGTACGAATAATAGCCAATTTTTTATTTTTATTTTTTCTTTTCCTATAACCATGACTCTAAAAGATTAGATATAACTTCTCATCTATATTGTGAATGTGTATGAGTATGATTATGTCAATTTCATCATGGGTTTGTTGTCATCTTTCAAATTTTTAGATGATTATTTTTGCTTCTTTGCAATGGTTGTGATGATTTTGTATAAAATCAAATCCGTTATAAGAACATTTTTTGCCTTTGCATGGTACAAAACATTTGGTTTTGCTTCCAGATTTTATAATCTGTTTTTTCAGTGCTATATATAGGATTTAATTAGAGTTTATTTAAAGGTTTGTGAACTTTTAATTAAATTGTGGTGGTGTTTATGACGTCCATACTACTATCAATGGATCTCTTTTGGAGTTTTATATATGTAATTTGATTATGGAAGTAATACTCTTGCAATATCAAAACAATCATTAACACCAGAGAAATTTAAACATGATGATTGAAATAGGGGTGTCATTTCATTTAATTGGAAGTAGATTGAAGAATCTTTTGTGTTTGATAAATATTTTGTTAATAATCAAGTTGAAAGTCATTTTTGAAGTAACTTTGAGTTTTGTGACATAAATTGTCATCAATCATTATTTTACTTGCATAGTAAAATTTGTTTAATCATGAACCATAATATTAATGCTGCAGTTTATCTCTTTAATTAAAAGAAATAATTCAATTTTCTGTTGTCACAAATATTTTTTTGACAATGACACTTATTCGAAAATGAGTCATGTTTTTTGTGATAATTTATGTATTACCACAAATGTGGGGGAGAGAAGCATAATTGTTTTTAATCATAATTCATGACACGTTACCCATAGAAATTCAAATAAAAGTACTCAAATTTAAGAGTTTGAACATTAATTTGTTTGGTTCTTGGGCAAAATTTTATGCGGATATGATTTTGTCTAAAGCATTAAATTTTGACTTGTGTAGTCATAATTATTATGGGTTTCTATTTCATAATTTTGATTTAGAATGTTATTATTTAAGCACACCATAATCAATAAAGTGATGAATGTTATATTCTGATTTATGTCAGAATTGTGGGGGTATATTGATATTTTCATATGGTAACATCCTAACAAAGAAATTAATTCTTCTTAGAGTTCTTAAAATATGGGGGTGCTTGGAGAATTTTACCAAAGTAACAGTTCCAATAATAGGTCCACAAAGAATCTCAATTCTTTTTATAGGACAAAGTTGGAGTAGAAGCAAAAATGGTTTCATTGATTCCTAAGGAACACCTTTATGTGTATTATTTAAATTTGAAAATGGGAGTGACATAGAGTAACGGTAAGTCTCGATGTAATCAAAAACTTAATATCATGGGACATTTGCTTTCAGTTGTGAATATTGTTTAAGGATAATATAGTGGATTCACTAACTATTCAATGATATATATCTAAGAAGGTCAAACGAAAAATAGCGGCCACTAAATAAAAAATTTGACTAGAGAGCAAATGAGGGAAAGTTCATCGAGGGGAATGTGATTAGAACCTATTAATTTCAAGTTGCCATAATGGCAACCCAACTTAGTTGACTGGAGATCCCAAGATATATGTTTAAAGGGACAACCGAATTATAGATGACTCACCAGAAATCACTAAGGGGGTCTATCTCCTATCCATTCTTCTGATGAGAGTGATATTTGCAACATGTGTTGTATGTAGGGAACTTAGGGTAAGCTATGCTTTTAATGATCACTTACTTGAAAAACCTAGAGGGGTATCTTTCAATAGGAGTATTTTAGAGATTTGAAATAAGGATTGTTAGGTTTTTATTCTTAGCAATCTCGTTTGACAAAACTCCTTTCAGTTGTACATGTTTTCACACTTTTATTTCAGTGAGGCTATGAGTTTGTTAGATATGAATCCAACCCGAATTATGCCGTGCAGAGAATTTTGTGATGTTAATTCTTTCAAGATTGCCACTTTGCTGACTATGACGGGGATCGATTTGCCGGTCGACTACTTGGGTCGAGGCGTGCCACTTGGCGAATCTGGGCAATGCCCATGCGGGTCGGCGGCGCCCATCACTAAAATTGCTTTCGAAGTTGCCTGTCCGCCCTTGCTCGCTCGAGCGAAGGAGTTCTCACTCAAGCAAAGACTGCGTCTGGCAAAAACCTGAGAGAGGTGAATGTGCGCTCGAGCGCAAGTTGCGTGGCTCGAGCGAAGCCACTTGTGGAAAACATGCGTTTTTGGTTCCTTGCTCGAGCGAAAGAGTCTTCGCTCGAGTAAGCTTTGCAGTCCCAGATTTCTTTAAGTACGTGTTTTTGTCAGATTTTTGGATTACTGCTCCAGATCTTCTTTTTGGATATTAAGGTTTATATCTGAAGATATTTTGTTAGTTTTCTTTGATGTTTAATTGAGTATTCAACTCATGGGTTAAGAAGAATACATCAAAAGTTCATTTGTTTATTCTAAAAAAAGAGATAGTTGTTCTTCGGTGGATTCTGAAGAATTCGAGCTTGAAGCTTTGGTGGATTCCGCAGTGGCTCATCGTCAAGACAATTTCGAGGTGAAGACGGGGCTGGAAGAGGCACATAGGGGTTGGTTCAATTTGGGCGTGGATTCGCTAGGTAATTGAGAGTATGCTTGTGTAATTCATTTATATCTTCTTAGTGGATTGTTTTGTGGCTGTTGCCCGTGATTTTTTTTATCACAATTGGAGGTGCTCCAATTGTGGTTTTTCTACGTTAAAATCGTTGTGTCGATTTGTCTTGATTGTTTGATTGGGATTGTTTTATTGCTTTAAATTGATATATAATCACAAATCAATATCTAGCGGATTTCTAGATTTTTCAAGGATCACCTATATGAGTGTGAAGGGGCCACTTCTATGAAAATTGATAAGGTTAAATTCTCTAAAGCACTCATGAAACACCAGGACATGCCCAAGGCCAAAACGGTGCACAACCATGAGAACTAAATTGTGTCTGAAGATATTCTGTGTGAATTCTATTATCTTGTCTTACACAAACAGTTGAACAGTTCAAGGTATCGCGTCCACTGATTAGCTAGTAAGTCCAATAGTCTTTCAGTAAGAAAGGTTCAAAGCCAAAAACTACCTATTCCTATTCAAAATATTTCCAATTGAATTCTCTTTGAGTCTGCATTGAGTCTTGCATACTTTTCTGTCATTTTATTCATGTGGGAGATAGTTGGAAAAATGGTTTGGAAACTATTAAGTATTTTTGGTTCTCGGTATATGACTTGGTTTGGTCTAACCCAAATAATTTACGTTATATTCAACTTATATTTTTTATATAATTTGGTAATATATTTGGTGTAATTATTGCATGTTATAACTGTACACATAAGATTTATTCCAATATGTTAATAAGTTTCATTAACAAATTATTAAAAAATTACAGAAGTTATCATGCTACATAAAAAATTACATAAGAAATAAAAATTATAATAATTTTTTTTGATGATATATAAGAAGGGTCTTACTAACAAGTATTCTTAGGCTCAAGTAAAAGATAAAAAATTTGAAGAATACAAAACACTTTTCACACTAAATTTAACATACTTTTACTAAAATCAATACATTTTTTTTAATATTTTAACATATTTTAAAACATTTTATATATATTTTTCAGTATTAAACAATATATAAAGAATTCTTGTTAACATTTTTCATATAGGAGATGATAAACAAAACACAGGTAGCATTATTAATGCATTGTGGTTTTCCATTAATTTTCTGTACAAAACTATAAGGCTATCTAATAAGCTATATAGCTAGCCAGTTGAGAGGCTTCCAAATGGGGCTAGTGGAGCTAGTGGACTGGTCAAAGGTTTCATTTCATACTCGTGTACTAGTGAAAATGACTTATTTTGGTCGACCTTATTGAAAATTTAAATTAAAATTAATAAGCAAAAATTAAAATTTTTTAAATAATTATAAAACAGAAGTCAAAAACATATTTTGCTTAGTTTTTGTATAATTCAATTTTTTAGCTTATAGATTATTTTGCCTCATAATTTGTACTAAATAATCTAGTATGAACTCAAAGAATAAAAATAAACATATTAATTAAAGAAAAATGATATATAAGTCTATTTTTTAGATTCATTTTTTAGATGATGGGTTAAGAATCAGCCTATCATTTTCTTGACAAATCACTAAATCTAAAAAATGAATTTAAAATAATACTCTTAATTAAAATATAAAATATATATATGAATTTTACGACTTGCAAAGTTGCAATGACATTCCCCTAACATTATAGTAAATATATTTATCGATTCATTTAATAATTTTCATAACATTGTTGTCTTAAATTTCATTGAATGCAAGGCACAAATGTAGAACTACTTCACTGTGGGCCTGCAACAGAAATGTTACACGCGACAACATTGCCATTAAATTTCCCAACGGTCTCCCATTAAAACACCTATACCTCTCACGCGACAACATTACCATTAAATTTCCCAACGCTCTCCCATTAAAACACCTACCCCTCTCTCTCTCTCTCTCTCTCCATGTAAAGATGAGCTACTCCACAGGGCCTTTCGTTCCTTTGTACCCCCTCTAATAAATATTGAGTTGGTGACACATTCTTACTTGTTCCTGTTTAAACTAGAACACAAGTGTGAAGGTTTTTTTTTTATTTTTTTATTTTTATTTTTAATGATTGTGGGCTCGACTCAGATTTGTTTTGGTGATTTGAATTGTTTAATTTATAGAATTTGAGGAGTGGATTATTTATTTATACAAAAAAAAAAAAAAAAAAAGTTGATCGGACATTTGATAGTCACATGATCAATTTATATTTGTATGGAGAAAAGAAAATGAAAAATTTAGAAATCCCCTAGATATTGATTTATGATTATGTATCAATTTTAATCAGTAAATAGCAATCCCAATCAAACAATCAAACACAAATCAACACAACGATTTTACGTGAAAAAATCACAATTGGAGCGCCTCCAATTGTGATAAAAAAAACTACAGGCAAAAGGTACAAAACAATCCACTAAAAAGACATAAATGAATTAGACATGTACACTCTCAATTACTTAGCGAATCCATGCCGAATTGAACCAACCCTTATGTGCCTCTTCTAGCCCCGTTTCACCTCGAAATTGTCTGGCCCAACGTTGATTCCACAATGTCGATGAGCCACTCCAGAATCCACCAAAGTTTTAGGCTCGAATTCCCCAGAATCCAATGAAGAACAACTCTCTCTTTTCTGTAGAATAAACAAACAAACCTTTGATGTATGTTTCTTAAACCATGAGTTGAATACTCAATGAAACATCAAAGAAAACTAGTAAAAGAGCCCCAGATATAAACCCTAGAATCCAAGAATAAGATTTGAAATTCGTAATCCTAGATTTGGACTGAAACCTGTATTTATAAAAATATGTTCTGCGATCTCTGCTTGAGCATCGGAATGGCCGCTCAAGCGGAAAGACGCTCGAGTGCGGAAAATTCCGCTCGAGCGGGAAAAAAACATCTTCCAGTATTTTTGAAGGCGATCAAATTGCTCTCGAGCATGGGAATAGACGCTTGAGCGGATCTCTAGCTCGATCCTTGTCATAGTCAGCAAAGTGGCAATCTTGAAAGAAGTAAACACCACAAACTTCATTGCAAGGCATGATTCCGGTTGGATTCGCATCTAACAAACTCATAGCCTCACTGAAATAAAAGTACGAAAACAAGTACAACTGAAAGGAGTTTTGTTAAACTGAATTGCCAAGAATAAAAACTTAACAAAAATAAAAACAAAAATGGATGATCTATTTTTAAAATTATGTTTGTCTTTTATTTCTTTAAAAAAATGTGATTCAATCAAATAATTATCAATATTTAGTTAATTTAATTTTTTTATATTAATAATCTACTCTATTAATCTTACAAGTTGAACTCATCAAATCATTAAAATAAATTCTGAGTGAGCCACAATTACACCCTCGATCCTATCCAAAACTTACATCGGACACAAGCCGCTTTCTTTTACAATAGCAATAAAATACTAACATAAATGAGAGTAAGTAAACATCTTTTATTTTGCTAGCCAAAAAAAGAAAAAAAAAAAAACACTTTTGTTTCCATTATTATTTTTAGTTGGTAATATAGTTGTGTGACATTGCTGTTATACTCAATATTTATTTATGTCACTTCTGTTCCTCAACTTTGCTATGGCCATAAAAATAAAATATATAATATTTATGAATAATAAAATTTTACATGATTTGTAAACGAGCCCACTTTTCGTTTTAAAAAAAAGTTTATATATATATACTAGAGTGTGTTGTTGGGCCCGTGTGGTTCACAAGGGGTCCAATTTTGATAATTCGAACTGTTCAATATATAGAGCTCATTAAGTATTTCATACCTGCAAACAATCACATTGATTGGATATTGGTAATCCCTTGATCAGAACACATTTACTAATATCCGATCAACGTGATTTTTTTCAATCATGAAGTACTCGACGAATTCTATATATTGAACGGTTCGGATTATGAAAACGGGACCCATAATAGACCCCACAAGCCTAATAGCACACTCCAATTCACTATATGAATAGGAGAGAAGCCTCTTCCAATGTGTAAATACCCCTGTATATATTATATACTAGCAGATGACCCGTGCCTACGGCAATCCAAGTTTCAAAAAAAAAAAAAAAAAAAACCACATTCAAGTTAATACACTTTTGACCAATGAAAAATAAAAGTTAAGACAAACTAATGTAGAGCTTCTATACTGGTAAAAAATCACCACATTGTAGTTGTGATCCATTCAATCCATTAATGATTCTTCATATTCAAGATTAAACTCTAGGTCATAGTGTATACGAAACTTTCAGTATACATATAGACTGTGATGACCGGTATGTGATTTGCCTTGTTCTCTTGAGTTATGCTGGATTAATTTTTGTAAAAATGTTGGGTTTTAAAACGTGGTCCTATCAATAGTTGGATTTATTGTTTCTGAAAACTTCTCCTCAAAATTTTCGTTCTTGTTTGTTTCAATTCAAAGTTTTCACTTGTTACGGAGGGTGCGACGCCGGGTCCGGAGTGTCGGGAGTTATGCTGAAGATCTTCTAGGCTGGAGGACCAAGGTCACACGTGCGGAGACTTGGGCCGCACGTGCGGGAGAGGGGCCGCACGTGTGGAAAATAGGGGAGGCTTGATGAGCATACTGCAATAAATGCAGTCTTGGTAGTGCAAGTCTTGAGGAGAAGCCGCGTCTTGGGGTAAGAGCCGTCGTCAGGAGGCCGTCGGAGAGAGGAATGCCGTGTGGCTAGGCCCGTGAACTGTCTCGTTTTTTGTGCATTTCAGCTATGTTTAGATCTTTTGCCTTTTTCATTTCATTTTCTGAATATGTCTCTCTTTCTCTATACAATCTTTCTTTCTTTTTCTCTTATCTCTCTCTACCCAAACCCTCAAAACTTTATATTTTCTTTTGATCTCAAGAATCCATTGAGATTTTGGTACTAGCTCCCTGTACCAAAATGATGAGCATATCGAGGGCTTCGTCTTTACCGGTGGAGATCGAATTCCGGCGAAGTTGATTTTTGGCCTTTCTCCTTTTCTCCTTTTGAGGTAAGGATTTCTTTGATCTTTTCAATACCTCGTCTATAGATAGACTTGTGGTAAGTTTTTATTGCATGAAAACCATGTTTGTTATGGATTTTTTTTGAAAATCATGAAAGGGGATTAAAGATTTGATGTTTGAGGTTGAGATTTGGAAAAATTGATTGTTGTTGGGTTAATTTGGGAAGTGTTTTAACATGTTCATGTTTGGAGAGAGACAAAGACCTAAATTTTGTAATAATGCTTAATGGGTAAGAAGGATTGAAGTTATGAGATAATTATGTTATGAACTAAGGAATTTGAATAATGAATTGTTGATTGAATTGAGATAATCGGGTCTCATGAATTTTAGCATTTACATTGTATTGGATTGTTCTTAGTTGAGTATAACAAATTGGTAACTTGTAAATTGCTAAAAAGGGGGTTAATCATGAGTTTAGAATCTTTGGATTATGCTTGTGTTGAGTTGAAATTGAGTTGGGTTATGGCTTAGATATCCTTGGATTTATTTTTGTGAAATGAAAAGAATGGATTGGGACAAAGGGTGGAGTTTGTTAACTTGGAAAATAAGAGAATTGATTTTTGAAATGGAAGAATGAAATGACAACACTATGTGAATTTCAGAAATTAACTTGAGGATGGTTATTGAATATATATTTTACTGTTGTTGTTGTTGGATTTAAAATCCCGTGAGAGTTGAATCATCATTATACGTATGTTGGAACACAAACATTTAAAGGTTTTGTCCTTGGTCATCGGTGGAGGATGACATTATTGTGTTGAACAGTTGTGTGTAGGTATTACACTTGAGTTGGTTATACTCCGTTGAATAGTTTGTGTGTATGTATTACACTTGTTGGTTGTACCTTGTCATATCGTGATGATTGGTAACGAGTACTGCACTGAGAATGAGAGAAACCATTACCTTTCAGCTAGTGCCTGGAGAATTGGCTATGCTTAGAATGAGAGGTACCAGAACCTTTCAACTAGCACCTAGAGAACTTGGCAGAGGTACCATTACTTTCCAGCCAGTGTCTGGAAAATTGGCATTTTGTTGTGAAAGGATGTACAGTTGGCTTACCGTGCTTGAGGCAGGTAAAGTCGAATGTTCATTACATTTGTTTCAATATGACTATGATATGTCTTGTGTTGTGATAATTGTGGTTCTAGGAGACCGAGTAGTCATACTAGTTGAGGAGATAGTGGTTGGGTGTGTGTTGGTTTCATCTCTTGCACTAAATGGTTATGTGTACATGTGGGTGTATCAAATTGATTATTGATAGAATTTTTCCTAACCTTGGGTTTTAAGACATGAAAATGTAATGAAGGTATTTATAGATTGAGGTTGTAAGAAACAAGGAAAAGAAAATCGGGTCATTGTGGTTTATTTCAAAGGCAAGATAATTTATATTGTTATATTCTGTTAGAGATGGGAAAATGAGATGTAAGTGTGAATTGATGTATTATAGAATAAATCAGAGTATCTTAACAATAAAGGTATCTATGTATGTATATTTTGGTTTTAAACCATCACAATATATATGATATAATGTGAAGCATTCATGATCATAGCTATCTGTAAGTTGTTATTGTTTAGGATCGTGTTGAGATCCTTATTGGACTTTATGTTCATCCCACATTGCTAATTCTTTTTCAGGTAAACATCAAGACGTGCTTCAAGGTCACAGATCTTCTTTACTTGTTGGCCACGTGGCCTTTTATTTGTGGGCGGAATGCTATTAATGTAAAAGGGTTAAACCCTTTCTCTTACCTTTAAAGATGTAAGCCCTCGGACAATTTATTTGGATATACTCCTGTTGCATTCATTTTATTTTCGAATGAGAGAATATTTATTTATTCCTCCTCGTGATGTAAGGATTTTTCGTATGTTATCTCTGAAATTGATCTAATTTAATGAATTTGATAATGGATTTCGAGTAATAAAAAGTGGGGCGTGACATAGACAATTACAATCATTTTTAATTCCCTTGTCCTTTTACTTTGTAATTACCATATGAAATCAGGAGAGATTTAACTTAACATATATAGTTCATGAATTAATTTGAAACCAAAAAATAAATAATCATGCATTCTGTTGGCTATATATTTTGTACAGGCCAATTGCGGTTCGACATGTGGAATGAGAAAGGAAGTTTGGGAAGGTAAATAAATCACCAACCATAGTTAGACAGGTATCAACTCATACTGGTAATAATGGGTCTGCACAGCACTGGAATGATTGAGGGATATAAGGTGATGTGGCCTAACAGTTACTCACAAGATTCAAATTCAAAATCAGGAGGGAAGCCTAACTGCAGACATGGCGTAGTGGAGCTAACTGTGGGAAAGCATGATCAGCGATCATAGAGGAATGTTTCGACGGTTAGAAGTTCATTTCGACGGTTATCATTGAGGGGTATAAATAGCAGAAAAGGCTCTAGAAGGAGGACCCAGACTCAGATCCAGAAACCAGTTTTATATCCTTTATTTTCCTTCCAGTTTTACATTTCTTGGTCTTTGCATTTCTGTACTTCAAATTCTGGTACTGCACTTTATTCATAGGAGCAGTTTCAAGTAGCTTATTGCTGTAAACCTCTACGAGGCTGGATCAGATCATTGTAAGTTTTCATTTTTACTTACTGAAATGTTGCAATTGTTCTTCATTTAATTGTTGTTTGCTAAATTCTCCTAAACAAAGGCACTAGTAAAAGTCTTCTTCATTGAGACTGAAAGAACTGAAACACAATCACCTGACAATTGGTTGGCAATTAATTTTCTGTAAGGATTGATTGATCCTTGCTGGCATGCTTAAAATTACAATACTAACCTTCGAAAGTCAAAAAAGCTAACATATATTTTTGGCACGCCTAGTGGGACTAATTGAAATGGCTAGATGTAGAAGACAAGGAGAAAATGAACGCCTGGAAAAAGGTGTGGAAGGAGAGGTAGAAATACCTAATCCAGAGGATAATGTGATAACACATCCTGTGGAAGTACCTGTCCTATCAGAACCTATGGTCGAACAGACCAGTATTGCGGAGCAAGTATCACATGTTTAAAATATTGGATGAGGGCATGGAATTGGACCATCCACTGTTCCATTTACTCAGCCAATGAATCCATGGGGAGATTTAGTAGATGCCATGGGACAGCAGTTAATGAACACAATGGAAAGATGGGCAATATCCTTCATGGATCAGATGAATACCCATCAACCAACTAACACAAGGCATATAGAGGAAATTTCAAATGTCCCTCAACAAAGATTGGCTAGAGACAAACAGCCTATGCAAAGTAATGGACATACTAATGGTCAAACTAGTAATCAAAATTATGAAAGACCAGCACCTTAATCTTGGTATGAACCTCTTTTGAGGCCTATAATAAATCAAAATGCCTTATTTCCTAACAATAAAGCCGTACAAATTGGTGGATCTGGACTAACACAAGAAAATGGTATAAGAATGTTCCCAAATCCCATGTTTGAAGCCATACCTAGCACAAGAGGGTTTACTAATCCTCTATTCGAATTCACACCCGGGGGGTTGGAAGGGTTTCCTGCAACTGGAAGAGACATAACACCTGTTCCAGCACCTTTAGTAGGTCCTTTCACAGGACAGGCTCAGAGGGGTCAACCATACCCTTAACAGTAGCTTGTACCACAGGGACAACCAGTCCCAAATATACCTTCTTATGGACCAAGAGGACCTCAGGCACAAGGTTGTCCAGCAAATCTTGTGTTTGTTTCTCTAGTGTTGGTTCAACAAGCGCAAAATGTGGTTCATAGGGACCAAATTGCAAATGCTGTTAGAGAAATGTGTGGACCTATGGCTCGGGGGGTTCAAACTTCTGTGTATAGAAAACCATATCAGAATGGGTGGATAGGGTACATGAATACCCAAGAGGGTTTAGAATACTAGATTTTACTCTTTTTTATGGGAATGAAAACCAGTCAACAATAGAATATATTGCTAGGTTCGTTGCCCAATGTGGTGAATTTACTAATAATGATTACATGAAGTTAAGATTTTTTCCAAATTCTCTAACTGGGGCAGCTTTTGTATGGTGTATTAACCTTACACCTGGCTCTATCCAAAATTGGCTACAAATGAAGGAGGCATTTCATGCTCAATTCTTCCAAACGGAGCCAAAAGTTTCCATGACAGACTTGCCAAGGTTGAGTCAAAGGCCTGATGAGAAGGCTGTTCAATTTATTGCCAGATTCAAAAGAGCATGAAACAGGTGTAGAGTCATTCTGCCAGAGCCCGAGTTTGTGAGATTGGCTCAAAATGGCTTAGAGTTTAGGCTTCGAAAGAAGTTTGATTCAACTAAGTTTTGAGTCTTAGTGGAATTGACCTGTAAGGTGTCTAGATATGAATCATTACTTGAAGAAGAACATGATTGTAGTAATGCATCATATAAGACGTATTATAGAGCTCCTAATTATGAGATTAATGCAGCAGAGATCGTAGGAAAAGAGCTTGTGATCTATGAGGCGTTAATTCATAAAGACACCATAATAGATCAACAATTTAAAAAGAAAGACCTTCAGAGGAAATATTCTTTCGATTTAACAAAGGCAGATGACATTTTTGATAATTTGCTTGCAGCAAATTTCCTAAAGTTACCAAAAGGATTCAAAATTCCATCTCGAGAAGAACTTAAAGGAAAAATGTATTGTAAATGGCATAATTCTTAGTCTCACTCAACAAAAACTGTATTGTTTTTCAGGACAGGATCCAAGAACAAATTCGAAAGGGAAGTTTAAAATTCCCAGCCAAAGCAGAGAAAGCTATGGGGATTGATACTAATCTATTTCCAGAAATTGGAGAAGTTACAACCAATGTTATTGTGTTAGACTTCCAGAACTTATCCGTGAAGGAATTAGAAGAGGTTAATGTGCAGATGCATGTTACTAGTCAGATTATTGACCAGAAAGATTCCAGAAGTTCACCAGCGAATGGGCAGGGCTTTCTAGATCAAAGGGAAGACTCTGATGAGGAGGCACTGGATGACGAATCTTTAAAGGCAGCTGTCATGCAAAGAATGTGTCCTAGATACAGGTTAAGCTACAAATGGTTGAAAGGGCTCCCGATTGATGGGAAGCAATATTATAAGGATGTGTAGAGACGCCCTAAACTAACCAGTGCCTACAACAAAAGGCCATATCCAACTAGTCCGAGAAAACAACCATTCTTGGCTGGACCAATAGTCACTAGAATGCACTCCAAGGGCAAGAGGCCTCTACATGAGTTCAAACCACCCAACTATTACAGAATGGAGGGCGATAATTTTGAGAGAAGGCCTGAAGTGGGCTCAAGTTATGGGATCAAAGCCAGAGATTGGCCTCCTAGACTAGCCTCACACAAGATGGAAAGTAGCCATGTCACGACCCAAACCCGCCCTTATGGGTTTAGCATAATCGGCGATGTCCGAGATTACGAAGGCACCTAATGATAACGATAAAAGCAGTACTGAGGGGCTGGCAGAAGCCAAAACAGTAAATAAATAATGTCCAATGAGCTGTGAGTCTGTATGCAAAAAGACTTTTCATACATATACACCATCAGTGACCAAACAGTATGCACAATATTTACAATCTTTCAGAGCAGGGACCTAATCCCTATTAAACAGTATGGTACAGTCTATACAGTTATTACAAAACAGATACAGAGACAGACGGGGAATTAAAACACCCCTAAGCCAAAGCTTGACAAGCTCAGAACCTCGCAGTAAAGCACAATGGTTGGCTTGACAAAACTGGAGTTTACCCCGATGCTTCTAGCTGTGGTCTGGTGCCTGTACACCTACATATATATATGAGTAGTTAAAGCCCAGTGAATAACACAATGCGTAAAGAGGTTAAGAATGAATGTCCTTACAGTAATAAAAACAGTTCATTAAATCAGTATTTCAGTGGTTCAGTCATAACCATCATATGTGGTACATCTGTTAGCATAGCAATACACTAAACAGTAGGTCTTAAAGACCGAACAGTAAATGATGGCCATCAATCGATGCATGATGAGTGGTTCCAACAAGGAACCGGCAGAGATCTCTATAATGATAAGATCGATAACAAGAATGGTTGCTAAGGATGCCTGTCTGATTCGAGAATATAGGACATACATTCATTCAATTAATTTGATTGAAAGCGATTGATTAAGCGATTAGAAATATTCATAGTTGAACATATCTTTACACAATTGTTACTCACAGAGTTCTGGGCTATAGTTAAGCTAGAGCGCGTCTCCCGATGCCAACCCTACACAGTTACAAATTGAACACACACTAAGCCACACAGTTGGGAAAGATAATAACTTAATCCCTAATTTGTCTCGGTGTGTTCTACATCTATATCCTCATTAAGATGTCTTAAACAAGGCCTAAGAATGCCTAGGATATGATGAGGAGGCAAAGATGTATTTTAAAAGCGGTTTCAGAATTTTCAGAAAAATAGAGTCCCGTTCGAGTGTAGTTTCTCCGCTCGAGCGTACATGCAGACAAAGGGATCCGTTCGAGCGTCTCGAGCGGTCTGCAAAATAGGGCAAAAGTACTGAATGCGCGAAAATCACGCTCGATAGGCGCTCGATAGCCGCTCGAGCGTAAGACACAAGTCGCTCGGCGTCAATTACCCGCCGGCGGACATCAAAGCAAAAATCTTGGATGCTCAATTCCCTTTCGGCGCCACTTTTCCCGCTTGAGCGTAAGACACAAGGTCATCGGCGTCGAACACAAGGTCGCTCGGCGTCAATTACCGCTCGGCGGACATCAAACAAAGGCAAAATCTTGGATGCTCGAATTCCCCGCTCGAGCGCCACTTTTCCCGCTCGAGCGGGAGTACCAAATCTGGAAAACCCAGATTGCACCTTCAAGCTTAAAACCAAGTTCTACTGCACTAAAATCTATACTCTTGGGCTAAAAACCTGGAAAACACTTGTAAACACATGATATAATATGTTTCAAAACTCAATTTGTAAAATCAAAGCCCAAGGGTAGATTAATTAAGTCCAATTTCAAACCAATTTTCAAGAATTTGATCCAAACATGACATGCATGACTTTAAATCAATTCAAAGCTTCAAAACATGCTCTAATGAGCAAATTCATTTCAAAACAAGATGAAATCATGGTCTTAAACATAAATATGAGCATGCATGTAACATTTACCATGAAATCAACTCATAACTCAACAATTCAAACATGCATGCATGGAATGAGCTATAATTCAATATTATTGAACCAATTCTTGACTTAACTCTATAAACTACCATGATCCATGCACAAACTAACTTGAATCCGTGAACAAGAAGATGTAGATTCTACCTTAAGTCTCCAAACACAAGAATAGAAGCTCAGTTGATCAAGAACTCTTCCAATTCTCTCAATTTCCAAGCATTACAAGATGAATTCACTCTAGTCTCTTACTCTCTCTCTCTATGTCGGTTTGAACACAAGAATTTGGCTGATGAAAGTGTTTTGTTGAATGAATGCTAAGGCTCACATGTGTCTAGGTAGTGTGGGCCACTAAAGTGGCAAAGTTGTAATTAAAGCCAATTATGCAATTTATCAATATTTAATCTAATTTAATCATGCCAAATTAGTTTTCAGATAATTACACCATAAATTCACATAAATTATGATGATCATGAAACGCTAATCGATTTCCGGTTCGGCCGCCGATAAGGCCTTCAGTTAGTAGTTTAGACACAATGACATGAACAGATCAATTAACAATCAACAGATAGAAAATACATTTAAACAGATCTGATCAATCAATGGGTTTGATTTGATCGATCGGTTCGATATTTTAATCAGTTCAATTACTTATCATAATCAGTCTCAGTTTAGCAGCAATCAGTAGTTAATCGGTAATTAGTGACGAGGGGTGTTACAGTCTCCCCTCCTTATAAAAAGTTTAGTCATCTAAACTTGAGTTACCTTCATACTGGAAGAAAATAGGATTCAGTGGAAACAGTTCAGGATATCTTTTCGCCATGTCATCTTCCCTTTCCCAAGTGGCATACACGCCACCATGGTTTTGCCAGTCGACTTTCACTAGCGGTATCTCTTTGTTTATCAGCTTCTTGATCCGTCTATTTACAATCTGGATAGGCCGTTCCTCGTAAGTGTAGTCATCACTCAGTACTACATGAGTAGGCTCTATCACATGAAAAGGATCCTGGAGGTAATCCCTCAACATAGAGATGTGGAATATGTTGTGTATACACTCCATTTCAGGAGGGAGCGCAACTTGATACGCCACCGGATTGATTTTCTCAATAATCTCATACGGTCCGACATATCTTGGTGCTAACTTGCCCTTGACTCCAAAACGAGTCTGGACTTTCATCGGTGTCACTTTCACAAAAACGTGATCACCCATTTCGTATTCTCTGTCTCGTCTTCTGACATTAGCGTAATTTTTCTGTCTACTCTGTGCGGTTTTCAATCTCTGTTGTATCAGTTTCACTTTTTCAGTCGTTTCATATACAATCTCGGGCCCAAGCAAAGGCCTATCTCCAACTTCTGCCCAGCAAATCGGAGATCTACATTTCCTGCCATATAATGCCTCGAAAGGCGCCATACCAATACTTGAATGGAAGCTGTTGTTGTAGGCGAATTCAGCCAATGACAGATGGCTTTTCCAGTTTCCTTGAAAATTAAGGACACACATTCTCAGTAAATCCTCCAGAGTCTGGATGGTTCTTTCTGATTGGCCATCTGTCTGAGGATGATAAACACTACTCAGTCTCAGTTCAGTACCCAATGCAGTCTCTAAGCTTTGCCAGAATCTCAATGTAAACTTCGAATCTTTGTCAGAAACGATGGACATAGGCAATCTAACAATCTCATCAATATAAATCACAACCAATTTGTCCGCATTACAGATTGTCTTGACAGGTAAGAAGTGAGCAGATTTAGTCAGTCTATCAACAATAACCCAAATTGAGTCCATACCTTTACTGGAGCGAGGTAAGCCAACGATAAAATCAATGGTGATATGTTCCCATTTCCACTCCGGTATCGGTAAGGGCTGCAATAAGCCTGCGGGTCGTTGATGTTCGGCTTTGACTTGTTGGCAATGAAGACATTTTGATACAAAATCAACAATTTCTTTTTTCATTCCCAGCCACCAGAAATTCAGTTTCAGGTCTTGGTACATTTTAGTATTTCCTGGATGGATAGACAGTTTCGAATTGTGGCCTTCCTGCAGAACTCTTCTTTTCAATTCAGAATCATTCGGTACACACAGTCTTCCCTGAAATTTCAGTACATTATTCTCAAATTTGAAATCCGGCCTCAGTTTAGATTCTCGTTCTTCGATGATCTTCTTCAAGAAGTCATCCTGTTGCTGTTTCTATTTAATCTCTTCAATCAATGCCGGTTGAGCAGAAATAGCAGCTAGTGTCCCACCTTGTTCTCACAAAATAATTTTAATTTCAAAATTTTCAAGGTCACAAAGCAACTCTTTCTATTCGGTGAGTAAACATGCTAAACTGCAAATCAATTTCTGGCTCAGTGCATCAGCAACGGTGTTGGCTTTTCCCGGATGGTACAAAATCTATAAGTCATAGTTTTTAATCAGTTCTAGCTATCTCCGCTGTCTCATGTTCAGTTCTTTTTGTGTGAAGAAATATTTCAAACTCTTGTGGTCAGTGTATACTTCATATGTCGCTCCATACAGATAGTGACGCCAGATTTTCAATGCAAATACCACTGCGGCAAGTTCTAGATCATGGGTCGGGTAGTTCTTTTCATGCGGTCTCAGTTGTCGGGAAGCATAAGCAATAACTCTCCCATTCTGCATCAAAACACATCCCAAACCCTTATGAGAAGCATCACTAAAAATGGTAAAACCATCCGTACTTGAAGGTAGGGTAAGAACAAGTGTAGTCACTAGTCGGGTTTTCAACTCTTGGAATGTTGATTCCTTTTGGTCAGTCCAGTCAAATGATATCCCCTTCTGAGTCAAATGAGTCAACGGTAAGGCAATTTTGGAGAAATGTTTGACAAATCTTCTGTAATATGCAGCTAATCCCAAAAAGCTTCGGACTTTTGTAACGTTTGTTGGTCTAGGCCAGTTTACTACAGCTTCAATTTTCTGCGGATCAACAGAAATTCCATCTTTGCTAATAACATGCCCCAAAAACATAACATGATGAAGCCAAAATTCACATTTAGACAGTTTAGCATAGAGTTTCTGTTCTCTTAGGGTCTGTAGGGCAAGTCTCAGATGGTGTTCATGTTCTTCTCTACTTTTAGAATAAATCAGAATGTCATCTATGAATACAACAATAAAGTCATCGAGGAATGGTTTAAAGATTCTGTTCATGAGGTCCATAAATGCAGTAGGTGCATTGGTAACTCTGAAAGGCATAACTAAAAATTCATAATGTCCATACCTCGTTCGAAAAGCAGTTTTATCAATGTCTTCTGGTTTAACTTTCAGTTGGTGATACCCAGATTTGAGATCAATCTTAGAAAATACTTGAGCACCCTGTAACTAATCAAACAAGTCATCAATACGAGGCAATGGGTATTTATTTCTCACAGTTACCTTATTTAGTTCATGGTAGTCGATACATAGTCTTAGTGAGCCGTCTTTCTTTTTCACAAATAAAACGGGTGCGCCCTATGGTGAAGTACTAGGCCTGATGAACTTTTTATCTAACAGTTCCTGCAATTGCACTTTCAATTCTTTCAATTCAGTCGGAGCCATTCGGTAAGGAATTTTAGATACTGGCTGTGTTCCCGGAATCACATCAACGGTGAATTCAATCTCCCTGTCAATCAAATCCTCTGGCAGATTATCTGGAAAAACATCTGGGAACTCTCTGACTATGGGAATACTGTTCACATTAGCATTATCATCAGTAGATACAGTCAATACAGAGCACAGATACCCTTTACACCCCTTTCTAATCAATTTATCAGCTTTCACAGATGAAATCAAATACGGAGGAGGTACTACTCCACTTCCATTAAACATAAATTCAGGCAAACCCGGTGGACGGAAAACTACTTGTTTCGTTACACAGTCTATGGTGGCATGATATTTCGTTAACCAGTCCATCCCCAATATTACATCAAAATGATCAATGTTCAGAGGCAATAAGTCAATAAACAAATGTGCATCTCCAACAATAATTTCACAAGCAGGGTACATATATGCACAAGTCATGGATCCCCCAACGGGTGATGATACAGCTAACAGGTAGTTCATGGGTTCTAAGGGTCTATTTAATTTTCGCGAAAAAGCATGCGATACATAAGAATGTGTAGACCCCGAATCAATCAGTACGTATACATTTTGAGTACAAATAGAGAGAATACCTGACACTACGATCTCGGTATTTTGGACGTCTCCCGGTATTAGGGCGAACACTCGGCCTTGCCTCATAGGCTCTTTGCCGGTAGCTTTAGGGTTAGGTTTCGGTGCTATAGTTGATGCTGCTACGTTTGGTGCAGCTTTACTATTGCCCATAGCAATGGAAGGGCAATCTTTGACCATGTGGCCCACCTTGCCACACCTGTAACAAGCACCAGAAATTTTATAACAAACTCCCTTATGGTTCTTACCATATTCAGAACAAGGCGATATAGACCGGTTCCCTTGACTAGAAGTAGTCGTTGACCTTGTATTCTGTTTCTTGTTCAATGGGTTGTTTTTTCCTTTCTTGAATTTAAAACCCTGCCTTTTACTACGCCATTCAGACGATGGTGTTTCAGTTTTCAGTGTCTCGATGTTTAATTCAGCCATCAAAGCTCGATCAAGAACATTTACATAGTTCGGTAGCTTCAAAACATTAATTCTGTCGAGTATTGCCACATTAAGGCCGCCTTCAAACTTTCTGGCCTTCTTGTAATCAGTGTCAACCATATGTGGTGCATAACGGGCAAGTTCAGTAAATTTTGTCTCATATTCTGCCATCGACATGGTGCCTTGTTTCAGTTGTTCAAACTCAGTCACTTTTCTGTCCCTAATGCACTGAGGGAAACATTTTTCAGAGAAGGCTCCCTTGAATTGAGCCCAAGTCACAACAGTGTTGACATCACGGATAAGCATCCACCATCTTCTAGCCCCTTCTTACAAGGTGTAACACGTCCGCGAGGGGACCTCGCGGGTTACAGTTCGGACTTAATTTGTGTCGGTTCTAAATCTGAACCAAAGAGTCCAAATCCGGCAAATCGTTTTGAAGAAAAACAGATTTTTTGAAAAGTAGTGCCAAACATGGAATGCTTTGCGGATTCTGAGTCGCCACCTAAATATTTAAAATGGGAAATTTAGGAAACCACGACTCGGTCAATACATGTCGTCATCACCAAAGTGGTCTTGGCTCGGGAGCTTGGGTACGATCGGGGAAGGTCAGCTATGAGCACCCCCTTTCGCCCGGTCCGAAGACCGGCCTCTACTAACCGTGATATCCAATTTTGAAAACGTTATGTGTTCTTATTCCAATTATTAACCTAGAATTACTATGTGATGCACACAGCAAACAAGTATAGACTAGATTTGCCTAATTTGGAAATAAACATTGCATATCCGTTTTGTTTTGAAAACACTTTGGAATTTGCTACTCACAAGTAGGCTAAAACACGGATTTGAATGAGTTTTCCAACTCAAGCAACCCAACCTCCACCCACAGGCATTCAGGCAGTTTATCTCATGTAAGCATTTAGCCGCATGGTAAGCATACTGTCATGTTAACATTCACACGCATGCGATATGCTAAAGCATAAATACTTACATCGTACTCCATGCCAAAATAATAAACTAGTTAGCAAACATGCATGATCCTAGTTCATGTTAAAAATGGCTAATGCAACACATGCAAAGATGCAATCTGGACAGGCTCGGCTATTCTAGGCATGGCATGTGAAATGCTACAACTATCACGTATTCAATTTGGAATTGAAGGTACGATGCAGTTTGTATGATGTGCCGAGCCCGGCGCATGCGAAACAGATGAATGAATGCAAACATGCTATCATACTGTTATGCTAATTTAAATGTGCCCTAATCTACCATCATAAGCAGGTAAATAAAAGGGAAGAAAGACATGGGGTTGGAAGACATACACCCACTCTCACATACTTATTACAATTGCGCCCTCGCTCGGAGGGACCGAATAAATATTACAGTCCGAATAATAAATAAATTAATTATTACAAAATTTCTAATTATTTAACAAATAAATGCAAAAAGGAAAGGTGGCCACAGCTGCCCGCCTCGGGATGCGCGAATGATGCATGCTTGAGCCCGCCTTGCCCGGAAACCCGCACCATGGCACTGCTGCCTCTGTTTTTACTGCCCTGCTTCTCTTAAAAATGCCAAAGTTCTGGAACTGGTTCCCTGCACGCTTTAGAACACCATCGGCTGAATAGAATATTCACCGGCTGTGTACAATATCCATCGGCTGGAGATAAGGCTATCGGCACTAAATAAATGGCGATTAAACTTTGAATGTTGCCGGTCGTAAACTTCTGCAGAAGCAGTTTTGGCAAAGATGAGACAGAGGCATGGCATGAAATTTCAAGCAAATATGTGCATGGACACACTCCCTATCATGCAATGGACTCAAGGGAGCATGACCCTCGACCCCCGGGCCATCAATCACGTATTTCAATGCATGATGGTCCGAAAGCCAAGTTAGCAACTTTGATATCAAATGAAATGCAAGCACAAAACAAATCAAAGGGCCCCAACCCCTATCATGATTGGTCAAGAGGCGAGGGATGCATGCTCAATGGAATGCAACCTAGGCATGGCGGCTAAGTATGCAACATGAACATGCAAATGAGCAATGTATGCTAGGCGCGCAACCTAAACATGTAAACAAACATGGCATGCAGCAACATGCAACGATGGACTTAAACTAACAAGGGTAGCTACAAGCATGCCAAAATCAGCGGCCATTAAATGAAATGAGGTAACCGAAATGCACACAAACATGTCTAATGCATGGATCTATCCTAAGATACAACATGCAACTCTAACAAGGCATGGCAAATGATGAAACATAGCATATAATGGTGCATGTTTCAGATCTGAAATGGCATGCCCAATGACTCCAAAATGACTCCAAAGCATGCAAACATTTATGTAATGCATTGTTAAGGACTTAAGCACTAAAGCTAGTGAGATGCAATACACTATAAGCATGCAAAGAGATGCTCGAATGAAGAAGACAGCCACAAAAAGTCCTCATGCAGCCCAAAATAATGCTAAAACATGTATGAAATGTAGCCAAAATAAGCTAGCATGCTTGGCTAAATTAGCATGTGATTTTGACTAGCTAGCATGATTTACATGGCAAGTGTATGATGCAAAGCCCAAACAGGAAAAGTCCCTTCTACAACACTGATGAGGGACAAAAAATATGACTACTCACAGTAGATGATAGCCCCCAAATCAATATGAGAACATGCTCAAAATGCAATGCAAGATTAAGGCCACAAGAGGGCTATAACATGAAGAATACAAAAAATGAATCAAACAGCCAAAGACCCTTAATGAAATATGTCCAGGGGGTCAAAATATGACCCCTTCCAGTTCTGATGATGGCCCAAAAATAGAAGCAATATAGGCTAACAAAGCATGCAAAATTACGGTAAATAGAAGAGATTATGAAGCAAGTGCAAGATAGGGGTCCCAAACAGGGTTGAGCCCTTCTTCAATGTTGAAGAAGGGCTCAAAATGAACCTACTTAAAGTTTACATTATGCTAAAAAGCAAATCACACATAGGCTAGAAATTTCATGCAAAAATGAGGCATACCAAGGAGTATTGAAGCAAATGCACTATGGAGGGCTCAAACAGGGTTGAGCCCTTAAACAAACATGAAGAATGGCTCAAACTAATGCCCCTTTCAGTTAGGGTCGGAGCCCAAAACAGTAAGAAAATAGGCCTAAGCAATGGTGCAAAAAAAAGTGCTACAAAAGAGGGATAATGGTCTTACCCTTGAAGATCACTTCTTTGCTACCTCTTGGACCAAGGAATGTTGCTTCTAAGCCTCTGAAAAACCCCTCCTTGCTGCTGGAAATGGAGTGGTGATGGTGGTGCTTGGTAGTGATGAAGAAAAGGCCCAAGAACAAGGGTGTTTAATGGTTGAATGGAAGAGATATAGTGAGAGATGGAGGGATATAGGTGTATATGTCAGATATGTATGTCTATATCTGGTTTTTTGCTCCAAAAAATCCAACCTACACCAAGGAAGAGGAAGAGGGCTGAAATTGTGCTTTGAAATTTCTAGAGAGAGAGAGAGAGGTTTTTTTGGAGTGAGAAGCGCCCAAAACTTTACTTTTTGTTCTAACCCTTCCAATATGAGATATAAGGCCCTATATATGTCAAAATAAGAGCTTTTGGTCGAAATATCCCAATTGAAATATCTTCCACAGTGCATTGATAAATATTTGTCAAAAATTTGAGTTCTGGGCACTTTTGGCCGGCCGGCAATCTTTTGTGCCGGTCGGATAAATGGATGGCCAGTAGGCAGCCGGTAAGGTCAAAAAGTGCCGGTGATGTCCAGATTGAAGCCCCGGAAGTTAGCTTTCCAATGCCGCAAACGTTGCATTAAAATTCCTCTTGTGAAAAAAGTTATGCCCTTTTTGGTAAAGCCGCGCAGATTCGATCCAACCAGATTGATTCCCTACTTCAACCAACCATATCTCCCCCACCCGGACTTGGATTTGAGAGATTCTTGAGTGCAAAATGAAGCCCCAGAAGTCTTCTTTTCAACGATGGTGGCCTCATAGCTCAAATCCAAGTGTATAGACAGATGAGCTTGTTTTAGCGATGACCGCTCGTCTTTCTCCTACACGGATTCATGCTGAACTTCTCCCAAACTAGTTTTCTCCCCTCTTCTCCTCTTTTCTTCAACTTCAAACCCCTAAGTAAGGTGTTTTGAAAGATTTTTCAAAGATTTCATCTCTCTTTCATTCACCTCCCCTTTGTCCTTGCTCGGTTTACTGAAAAGCGCAACATTTACCGAAATGCGAGCGTCGGAACATCGTGGGAATTTTATTTCAAAAATGTTTTGAAAGAGAGGGTTTTAAGGTATAAAAACCATCAAAAATAATTTTGGTCCGCAATGGCATATGAAGTTGAGATTTGCCTCTCTCCTTGCAGAAATCGAACCTGTGCACAGCACACCTTTCTCCAACAAGTATACCATCAGTAGTGCCCAAGTCTTAAGGCGGTCAAAAATGGGGTGTCTCTGATTTGCCCCTCTTTGTGAACTCGAAAGTCACAACAATGACGGAGTGAATGTCAAAGCCAGAGACGACCCATTTTTGACAAGGCGAAGACTTGGACAAACAAAATCTGAGATGAATAAATGGTTGTGCCATGGTCCCTCGTATCCCTTTGCAAGGAATCAAACCAGCGTAGTTCAGGGGCAGAATGCAAAATGATATGCAGGAAGACTTTGATAATGGACTTATACGCTACGCGAAGCCGGTTTGAAAATTGGACTTATACGCTACGCGAAGCCGGTTTGAAAATTCACGATTTATGCAAAAACACAGTGTGCACAAGACAATGTGATGCAGAGTGAGTGCACAAAACAATGCTAAGGAGATGCACAAAACAGTGCGGAATTGGTTGGAATGCACAAGACAGTGCTAACAAGATGCACAAAAGAGTGCGATGTGGCATAGATGCACAAAGCGGTGTGATGCGCAAAATAGCGCGAATGAAATGTCATGCACTAACAAGTGCAGGTAAGGTGCGCAAGATAGCGCGATAAAATGCACGTGTAATGTAAGTAAAAATGCACAAAATAGTGCGATACGCAAAATAGCGCGAATGAAACAATGTAATGCACAAAACAGTGCGATGCACAAGAAAGCGCGAAAGTAAATTGCATAGAACAGTGTGATACGCTAAACAACGCGAGTGTGATGGAATGCACAAGATAGTGCTAGTGAGATATAGCATGTAAGTGCACAAGATAGTGCGATGCACAAGAAAGCGCGAGTGCACAAGACAGTGCGATGGAGGTGCGCAAGATAGCGTGATGATGCGATGCACAAAACAGTGCGATTGAGTGCACAAGACGGTGCGATGCACAAAATAGCGCGATTAAATGGATGCAAAATGTAAGTAAGGTGCACAAAATAGTGCGATGCGCAAAATAGCGCGAATGATGAATTGCACAAAATAGTGCGATGCGCAAAATAGCGCGCATGAGATGTAATGCAAAATGCAGTGAGATGCACAAAATAGCGCGAATGAAATGTAATACACAAGACAGTGCGATGGAGGTGCGCAAGATAGCGTGATGATGTGATGCACAAAACAGTGCGATACGCTAAACAGCGCGAATGATTTTGAAATGCACTAGACAGTGCGATACGCTAAACAGCGCGAGTGATTTGAAATGCACTAGACAGTGCGATATGCTAAACAGCGCGAGTGAGATACAACCACAAGATGCACATGACAGTGCAAGTGAGATACAAAGTGTAAGTGCACAAGATAGTGCGAGTGAGATAAAATGCACAAGAAAGTGCGATAAAATGCATCTTCTATGCTAGTATGGGGGCATTTTCCATGCAATATTGAAAGCAATCATATTCTATGCCGAAATCATAACGATGCGCAGCACGCATGCAACAACAGTGTATATGAAAGTTCATATTCTATGCAATAGAGGAGCATCAAATATGTACTTTGGTGTTTCCGATTTACCTCTCAGAGGGTTTTGCAACACACTCAACTCGAAAAGGGTACACCCTGTTCATATTGGCAAGAGATAACATCTGCTGCTGCTTTAATTGCCGTTTTGACTTGAAGCAGGCCTACACTTGAGGTAGAGGCGCACTCATACTTCGGTAGCATTGACAAGGCCTGAAGAGGTACATCCGGAGTACAATCACGGAACTTGCTGAAGGTGAAACACACTCAGATGCTTCAATTTTTCCTATTTTCTTTTGCTTTGTAGTCTGGAGCCCATATTGCTTCAGATAGGTCCGGGTTTTACTGTTTACACTTATCAGGGGTGGGCCCTGCAGTTTTATGAAAGAACAAATACTGTTTTGCACAAATATGGGGAATGGCACAACACTCTGAGCACACCACAAATCATTTTTGAAATTTGAGAAAATGAGTTTTCGATCGGGTATTGAGCCTACAACTGAACACAGCGAAAAAGACTCAATAACGGAAAACAAAAGGTAACAATCTAAATACAAACACAGACACTTGAAACGACTCAAAACAAGAATCGAAACAGACAAAACAAAACACAAGACTCAAATGTGCACAGGGAGCCTGTTTCACCGGGTATTATTTCCTACCCTTTCTCATTTGTGATTCTCACATCACTCGGCCCTCAAGCTCTGTTTTTCTGAAAAAGCCCTTTTCTCACTTTTTCTCTCAACGCACATCTCTCTATTCTTCAATCTCTCAATTTTTTATCCCTTCCCAGAGTGGTTGGTAGATAGACATGAAGTCGTGGGCTCTTGCCCCTAGCATTCAGCTAGATTCTTTTTCTTCTGCTGTGATGAACCTTCCTGAGAGGGGTTGTGATCGTTGGATGTCGGCGGATCTCTGGTGACATCGGTTAATGATGCTTTGCTGGGGAGTTTGGACGTGATTAGATCTGTTTAGATGAGGGAGTGGAATATCCTGATCTATTCTAATCCGTGTTTCGCATTTGGCTTGATACCTTGTTGCTTGGAGGATGAAAGAGCTTTTAGCCCTTTGTTGTTAACTTCAATTGTGCCCTTTCTGGCAAATATGGTGCCCTTCCTTGGCAAGTATGTTGAAAATGGGGGAAAGACAGGAAGCCTGACTCAACTGTGTCCCTAGTTCATTATTTCGACCATTTTTTGTTTTAAAACAATTTTGACCAACATGAAAGTTAGATTAACATGCTTATTCGATTTTTGATTTGAAATCATGCGAGTCAGGTTGTAAGCACTGAAAATTTTCCTTTTTGGGTCCAAGAAATGGTCCAGTTTTAGAAAAATGGAACAATTTTCGAGAGAATTGGTCAACCTCAGTAAAAATTCTCAAAAATTGTTTTTGCAAATGGCCACTGCAGGGCGAGCATGAAACCTACTCTTGAGATGCACCACCTCGGATCTGAAGGAAAATTGCCCTTGCTTGAAGAGAGCTGCATGGCAACGGAAAGTTGCCCCTTGTTTGAACGGCACCGCGGTGCATTGAATGGCAACGGAAAGTTGCCCCTTGTTTGAATGGCATCGCGGCGCATTGTAGGTAGTCCTCTGAGCGATGAACACGACCAGACTCTCGGATACAGAGAAGGCAAAGATGATCAAAACCATCACATGGACATAGTCGAATTTGAATTGTTTTACAGCTGGACTTCAGAGTGAAGTTGCCTACGTATCCCAAAAGATGGGAATCAAGCCTTACGTAGTTCGGGGTTAAGGTACACTCGGGTATTTAACCTCTCCTTTTTATGCTCTAACTTTTGCCAAGGCGCCTGTTGCAGGTTTTCAACCTTGCGAGCTTTGTTTTTCTTTTCTTTTCATTTTCATTTCTTTTCTTCTTTTTTCTTTCCTTCTTTTTTTTCTTTTTTGTATCTTTGCATTTTTTCTTTTTTCTTTTTTCATTCTTTTCTTCGCTCTAACTTTTTGCACAGGTCGCCCTTAGGGTTTTCGCCCAATGAGCCTCTCAAAGGGTAAAAGTGTAACAAGTCCATGCCAAATGGTTTTGAGATTGAAGCCCTCTGTATCTAGGAGAATGGCTGTTGTATTGATTTGCAGAAGGATCCACCTTTGGCTCTTCGAGCACGTCGAATATTTTTTGCCCCTAGTTCGAGGGGTGCTTCTGTTCTAACTTTGCAAGCTTCTTCTGATGAGGTCTAACCTTCTTGATCTGACTTTGGTGCCTCTTGTTCGAGGGTTGCTTCAAATCTGGCCACACAGGCCATACATTGTGGTCGACCATTGAACATTCTAAACAGTTCAAGGTTTGAAAGCAAAAGGGGGTCGAGTCTCGAGGCTGAGAGCGATCCTAGGCTGCACAATCTCAAGAGCGATTCCACACAGGTCTTCGCAGGACCGCGCAAAACATTTTTTGACAGTTTTTAAGAAAGCAACAAATCGCTCGGAAGATAGTGTGGAACCAGTCTGGGTCGAACCAGGATCCTTCTCAGTACTTACGCCGACAAGCATGATTTCATTCATTAAGGGCTTAGCACGCCTCTCTTTCTTTCAAATTGATCAAATTTTGCAAATCCCGAGGAATTCCGTCCTCTTTGTTTTCACCGCAGTGTTCAAAAAGCTTTTGGAAAACTTGGGTCGATGCAATGAATTCAAGGCACAGAAAAGACAGAGCTTCTAGTCAAATACTGCCATCTCATTTGGAATTTACGGTACAAGCTGCACGAAGCAAACACGAGTGTGAAAATCATCTTTGTTTATTTCAAGATCTGTTGGCACAACTGGCTCGCGTAAATGACTCAAAAGAAAGCAAAAAGACAAACACAAAACAAGATAGTGATGTCCGAGGTAACATTCCTGGAATCACCTAACTTCAACAAAACAGGACTGACTCGATACAACAAGACAGACTTGAAATAAAAAGACTGACTCAAAATAAGGAGACAGACTCAAAGCGACACAACAAAACTGACCCAATACCCAAGTCAGAAAGAAAAATTAACAGCATTTGTACATTGCTCAAAATAGTGCATGTCGTCCACCACATTTGAAGTAAACTGAACGCCGCCCGCAGGTGGTTCATCTCCTGATCACATCACATTATCCCCCAAGTTCACCGATCCAGTGCCGATAGACTTTGCAGGGTCTGGTGCTACGATAACTCCTTTATCAATCAGATCTTGTATTTCATGGCGAAGACGGTAACAACTATCAGTGACGTGGCCAACTTGTTGATGGAAGGCACAATACTTGGTCGGATCATGGGAGGGAGGGAGTTTATTTGGCAATGGCCGTAGCTCTAGGGGTTTCAGGTGCCCCTTTTTTATTAGGACCCTCAAGGCCGCTGATAGTGACATGTACAGTGGGGTAAACACCCTCTGGCCTCGAGGTGGGTATTTTGAGGTTTGTGGCTTTTTGCTGGATGAACCAGCAAAGGGATTGACAGGTGCTGACTGGGTTTGCTGGTCTCTTCCGAGTACGGGGCTAGAGTTGAAATGAACATTCCTGGTATAAAGACCCTTCTCCCGGCTCACCCCTTGATTCAAACTGCCCCCAACTTGAGTGGCAAAAGTGTCATCCATAGCCTCTGTAACAACCGCAAGGACCTGCTCTTTGTTCAGTCCTTCAGCTTTCAAAGCCTCAATATCCCACCGAAGGTGTTCATGGGGGTCAATGCCTGCCCCAACCTTGTTCTTTTCACTTGCTTCCACTTCGTCAAGGGATTGGCCTTTTTCCAATACGACTTGTCCCAAGGTTAGGGAGTCTTTAGACACAAACTCCTTGGTACGTGATATGGTCGATGATGGAGCCAAAACCCCAAAGGCTAGATCTACCACAGTTCTCTGAAGGTCTTCAATCATTTTCATCAGCTCAGAAGTAGTGGGCTCACAGGTTTGAGATGATTGGGATTCAGGTGCATCCATCATGCACAAGTCCGTGCTACGGAATGAACACCGCAGCTTGGGCGGATAATGGGGTCAGTGATGTATCTGTTGGGGTCGTAAGGGCTGACGATGTGTGGATTAGATTGAGATGAGGATGAGGTATTTGGTCATTGGGGTCTGAAGGTGATGCTATCCTTTGGTTGTCAATGAGAATTTGGATCTCATGGCGAAGGCGGGAGCTACAGTCGGTGCCATGACCGCTTCTTGATGGTACATCTGATACTTGGAAGGGTTATGTTTGGCTGGGAGTGGGTCAGGAAGAGGTTGAGGATCGAGGGGTTTGAGATGCCCTCTTTCCATCAAGACTTTTAGTGCGCTAGTCAGGCTCATATAGAGGGGGGTGAAAGTTCTGCCCTGAGCTCGGGCTGGGCCGACTGGTTCTAGGCTTGGTTTGGTAAAAGGGTCCGTTGTGGCAACTGTATTGATTTCGGTGGGTTTGGGAATAGCGCTACTACGAGCATTGGTATTCCCTGAAATCACCCTCCTTGTCGGTTCACTTGTTCTGGGAATGATCCCACTGTTGAACGCGTTCTCGACCTGAACCCCCAGTTCATGTAAACTTTTGAAAGTGAATAGCGGAGCGACTATCAACTTTTGCAACATATCATGCTCGAGGTTTCGCACCATCATCTGTACTTGATCCCTCTCCGAAGGGCGACGATCCGTCATCTGTGCTGCCTTTGCTCTCCACCTGGCAACAAATTCCACAAAAGGCTCTTTTGGGTTCTGGCGGGTTGCTTCAAGCTCTTGGATGGTCATTTCAACTTGGGTGTTGTACGAATACTGATCGACAAAGGCCTCAGCCAGTTCTTCCCAGTTTTGCTTCACTTTATCTTCCAACTTAGCGTACCAAGTGGCTGCTACACCCGACAGGGTTCTTCCATCTGAGAGAGTTTACGTGGCTTAGTCGGACCCGCCAGGACATCCAAGAAAAGTCAGATATGTACCATTGGATCCCCAGACCCATCGAAACGGTCAATATATGGCATTTTGAATCTGTCTGGGAGCCGCACGGCAGACTCAGTGTGCCCATCCTCAATGTCGGGAATAGAGTTAAGGCCTTGTGCCTTTTTGAATTGCTTCTCAAGGATCGCAATTTTGGTTGCAGTCGGATTGAACTCATCAACATGAAAGGGTTGAAACCTCTTAATAGGCTGCACCAGGGGCCTGACAACTCGAGCTTGAGCCAACCCTTCTTGGGGATTCGAACCCTGTAAATCTTCAACTGGCGGAAGTGGATCAAAGTTCGGCTGGGGTCCCGAAGTTGGATGTGAGGCAAATGCCCCAGATGGGCGCTGCGTTTCAATACCGGTCTCAGCCTGCATGGCAGTTCTCTGATTTAACGCTGCTATCACGGCCACAAATTCTTCTGAACCCTATGCCATCACAGGTCTGCTGATGATGTGACTGGTGACTGTCGGATCAGATGAACCGGTGAGCCCTAACTGGCCTTTCTTTGCCTTGCCTCAGCGAAAGAACACTGGTTGCCCTTGAATTGAATTTCTGATCTAACAAAGTCTATCAGCACTAGTCCAATGTACCCAGGAGATAGTGGAGCTTTCTGAAGCTATGATTCCAGGACTACCCCCTCTAGCAAAAGAGAAAACAGACAACATCTCAGCTCAATTTCACTGGAACGGATACGAGCAAAGCTAAACAACTGTATTCTATTACTGATCACTGTTCCCTAAAATTATTGCCCCAAATCTGAATCTGATATCCGCAAATATAACTGATTCTCAAACTCGACATCTTGGTGTCCATGGTCGGATACCTGATCGCAACGGTATATGCATTCCTGTAAAATACACTCTAAAAGCACATAGCAAGTAAATGAGCCAATACACCCCTATGTTGGGGTAGGGTTTCCCTGCCCTATTTTGTCGAGCTAGGGTTTCACTACGCACGCAATGTTTCAAACAACCTATATCGGGTAAGCAACTTTGTCCTAGTTTGAAATGGTCACTATGGATTCGAATATGCACTAGGTCGAATGGTCAAGAGGGTGCCCCGAGAAAACGGGGTTTGTGTTCCCCATCTGGTGCGAGCATAACCGTCGACTTATGGTCATGCCTTGACCAGACAAGCCTCCAAAGAACCGCTCAGAATAGCGGATGGCCAACACGGTGTCCTAGGCACCAATGCACATGCAATGCAAAGAAACACATAAGTGAAATCAAAAGCTGGATATCACGAGTTCGAGTCAAAGCTCTCTAATCTCCCCAATGAGTTGCGAAGCGTACACCGTCGCGAGGACCTCGAGTTCTGATTCGGACTCAATTTGTCGGTTCATCTGAACCAAAGAGTCCAAATCCAAATCGTTTTGAAGAAAAAGATTTTTGAAAAGTAGTGCCAAACATGGAATGCTTTGCGGATTCTGAGTCGCCACCTAAATATTTAAAATGGGAAATTTAGGAAACCACGACTCGGTCAAGGCCACATGTCCGTCATCACCAAAGTGGTCTTGGCTCGGGAGCTTGGGTACGATCGGGGAAGGTCAGCTATGAGCACCCCCTTTCGCCCGGTCCGAAGACCGGCCTCTACTAACCGTGATATCCAATTTTGAAAACGTTATGTGTTCTTATTCCAATTATTAACCTAGAATTACTATGTGATGCGCACAGCAAACAAGTATAGACTAGATTTGCCTAATTTGGAAATAAACATTGCATATCCGTTTTGTTTTGAAAACACTTTGGAATTTGCTACTCGCAAGTAGGCTAAAACACGGATTTCAATGAGTTTTCCAACTCAAGCAACCCAACCTCCACCCACAGGCATTCAGGCAGTTTATCTCATGTAAGCATTTAGCCACATGGTAAGCATACTGTCATGTTAACATTCACACGCATGCGATATGCTAAAGCATAAATACTTACATCATACTCCGTGCCAAAATAATAAACTAGTTAGCAAACATGCATGATCCTAGTTCATGTTAAAAATGGCTAATGCAACACATGCAAAGATGCAATCTGGACAGGCTCGGCTATTCTAGGCATGGCATGTGAAATGCTACAACTATCACGTATTCAATTTGGAATTGAAGGTACGATGCAGTTTGTATGATGTGCCGAGCCCGGCGCATGTGAAACAGATGAATGAATGCAAACATGCTGTCATACTGTTATGCTAATTTAAATGTGCCCTAATCTACCATCATAAGCAGGTAAATAAAAGGGAAGAAAGACATGGGGTTGGAAGACATACACCCACTCACGCACACTTATTACAATTGCGCCCTCGCTCGGAGGGACCGAATAAATATTACAGTCCGAATAATAAATAAATTAATTATTACAAAATTTCTAATTATTTAACAAATAAATGCAAAAAAAGGTGGCTCTGACCACGCCTGAGATGCTTGGAATGATGCATGCTTGAGCCCGCCTTGCCCGGAAACCCGCACCATGGCACTGCTGCCTCTGTTTTTATTGCCCTGCTTCTCTTAAAAATGCCAAAGTTCTGGAACTGGTTCCCTGCACGCTTTAGAACACCATCGGCTGAATAGAATATTCACCGGCCGTGTACAATATCCATCTACATTTGGAGATAAGGCTATCAAGACTAAATAAATGGCGATCGGCATTGAATGTTGCGGTCGTGAAAACTTCTGTAGAAAGCATGATAGCAACAGCAGACAGACAATGCATGGCATGGAATTTCAAGCATATATGTGCATGGACACACTCCCTATCATGAAATGGACTCAAGGGAGTATGACCCTCGACCCCCGGGCCATCAATCACGTATTTCAATGCATGATGGTCCGAAAGCCAAGTTAGCAACTTTGATATCAAATGAAATGCAAGCACAAAACAAATCAAAGGGCCCCAACCCCTATCATGATTGGTGTAGAGGCGAGGGATGCATGCTCAATGGAATGCAACCTAGGCATGGCGGCTAAGTATGCAACATGAACATGCAAACGAGCAATGTATGTTAGGCACGCAACCTAAACATGTAAACAAACATGGCATGCAGCAACATGCAACGATGGACTTAAACTAACATGGGTAGCTCGCAAGCATGCCAAAATCAGCGGCCATTAAATGAAATGAGGTAACCGAAATGCACACAAACATGTCTAATGCATGGATCTATCCTAAGATACAACATGCAACTCTAACAAGGCATGGAAAATGATGAAACATAGCATATAATGGTGCATGTTTCAGATCTGAAATGGCATGCCCAATGACTCCAAAATGACTCCAAAGCATGCAAACATTTATGTAATGCATTGTTAAGGACTTAAGCACTAAAGCTAGTGAGATGCAATACACTATAAGCATGCAAAGAGATGCTCGAATGAAGAAGACAGCCACAAACAGTCCTCATGCAGCCCAAAATAATGCTAAAACATGTATGAAATGTAGCCAAAATAAGCTAGCATGCTTGGCTAAATTAGCATGTGATTTTGACTAGCTAGCATGATTTACATGGCAAGTGTATGATGCAAAGCCCAAACAGGAAAAGTCCCTTCTACAACACTGATGAGGGACCAAAAATATGACTACTCACAGTAGATGACAGCCCCCAAATCAATATGAGAACATGCTCAAAATGCAATGCAAGATTAAGGCCACAAGAGGGCTATAACATGAAGAATACAAAAAATGAATCAAACAGCCAAAGACCCTTAATGAAATATGTCCAGGGGGTCAAAATATGACCCCTTCCAGTTCTGATGATGGCCCAAAAATAGAAGCAAGATAGGCTAACAAAGCATGCAAAATTACAGTAAATAGAAGAGATTATGAAGCAAGTGCAAGATAGGGGTCCCAAACAGGGTTGATCCCTTCTTCAATGTTGAAGAAGGGCTCAAAATGAACCTACTTAAAGTTTACATTATGCTCAAAAACAAATCACACATAGGCTAGAAATTTCATGCAAAAATGAGGCATACCAAGGAGTATTGAAGCAAGTGCACTATGGAGGGCTCAAACAGGGTTGAGCCCTTAAACAAACATGAAGAATGGCTCAAACTAATGCCCTTTTCAGTTAGGGTCGGAGCCCAAAACAGTAAGCAAATAGGCCTAAGCAATGGTGCAAAAAAAAAGTGCTGAAAAAGAGGGAAAATGGTCTTACCCTTGAAGATCACTTCTTTGCTACCTCTTGGACCAAGGAATGTTGCTTCTAAGCCTCTGAAAAACCCCTCCTTGCTGCTGGAAATGGAGTGGTGATGGTGGTGCTTGGTAGTGATGAAGAAAAGGCCCAAGAACAAGGGTGTTTAATGGTTGAATGGAAGAGATATAGTGAGAGATGGAGGGATATAGGTGTATATATCAGATATGTATGTCTATATCTGGTTTTTTGCTCCAAAAAATCCAACCTACACCAAGGAAGAGGAAGAGGGCTGAAATTGTGCTTTGAAATTTCTAGAGAGAGAGAGAGGTTTTTTTGGAGTGAGAAGCTCCCAAAACTTCACTTTTTTTTCTAACCCTTCCAATATGAGATATAAGGCCCTATATATCTCAAAATAAGAGCTTTTGGTCGAAATATCCCAATTGAAAATATCTTCGACAGTGTATTGATAAATATCTGTCAAAAATCTGAGTTCTGGGCACTTTTGGCCGGCCGGCAATCTTTTGTGCCGGTCGGATAAATGGATGGCCGGTAGGCAGCCGGTAAGGTCAAAAAGTGGCAGTGGATGTCCAAATTGAAGCCCCGGAAGTTACCTTTCCAATGCCGCAAACGTTGCATTAAAATTCCTCCTGTGCAAAAAGTTATGCCCTTTTTGGTAAAGCCGCGCAGATTCGATCCAACCGGACTGATTCCCTACTTCAACCAACCATATCGCCCCCACCCGGACTTGGATTTGAGAGATTCTTGAGTGCAAAATGAAGCCCCGGAAGTCTTCTTTTCAACAATGGTGGCCTCATAGTTCAACTCCAAGTGTATAGACAGATAAGCTTGTTTTAGCGATGACCGCTCGTCTTTCTCCTACACGGATTCATGCTGAACTTCTCCCAAACTAGTTTTCTCCCCTCTTCTCGTCTTTTCTTCAACTTCAAACCCCTAAGTAAGGTGTTTTGAAATATTTTTCAAAGATTTCATCTCTCTTTCATTCACCTCCCCTTTGTCCTTGCTCGGTTTACCGAAAAGCGCAACATTTACCGAAATGCGAGCGTCGGAACATCGTGGGAATTTTATTTCAAAAATGTTTTGAAATAAAGGGTTTTAAGGTATAAAAACCATCAAAAATAATTTTGGTCCGCAATGGGGTATGAAGTTGAGATTTGCCTCTCTCCTTGCCAAAAGCGAACTGCCTTTGCACACCTTTCTCCAACAAGTAAACCATCAGTAGTGCCCAAGTCTTAAGGGCGGTGAAAAATGGGGTGTCTACACAAGGTAAAGGTAGCTAACAGTAATTTATGTGCTTCAGAGCACGGAAACACCTCAAATAACTTTTCAGTCTCAAGAACCCATGCTTCAGCTTTTAACGGTTCAAGGCCTCCCTGAAAGGATGGCGGTTTCATTTTGCTAAACTTCTGGGTGAGAGCAATTATATCCTCATCATTAACATTGACATTCTGTTCCGGCTGTACCGGAGGAGGTGGTGGGGGCTGTTGGTTCTGTTGTTGATCTAATCTTTCAGTTATTAATTGCATCATTCTTTCCAGTCTTGCCATTCTTGCCTCAGAGGATGAGGATTCAGATTCATTTGCAGTTCTTGCATTATCCATTTCACTATAGGCAGTTATAACAGTTATCAGCATAAGCAGTTGCATATTTAAACAGTTTATCACATTAGCATATATTCAGTCATGTCATAGCCACACACTTATCATGTTCATGCAATGCCCTAATCACTTTTCTAGGACACCCAATAGCTCACTTGGACACGTGTGTGAGGTATAACTCATGGTAAGTATCGCTCTGATACCACTCTGTCACAACCCAAACCCGCCCCTATGGGTTTAGCATTGTAACCGGCCAGTAATCCGAGATTACCGAAGGCCTGCTTAACAGTAAGATAATAAAACAGAGTACAGGGACCTGGCGGAAGCCAAAATAATAAATAAACAATGTCCAATGAGCTATGAGTCTATATGCAAAAAGACTTTTCATACATATACACTGTCAGTGACCAAACAGTATGCACAATATTTACAATCATTCAGAGCAGGGACCTAATCCCTATTAAACAGTACGATACAGTCTATATAGTTATTACAAAACAGATATAGAGACAGACGGGGAATTCAAACACCCCTAAGCCAAAGCTTGACAGGCTCGGAACCTCGCAGTGAGGCACAGCGGTTGGCTTGACAAAACTGGAGTTTACCCCGATGCTTCTAGCCGCGGTCTAGTGCCTGTACACCTACATATATATATGAGCAGTGAGCTAAAGCCCAGTGAATAACACAATGCATAAAGAGGTTAAGAATGAATGTCCTTACAGTAATGAAAACAGTTCATTAAATCAGTATTTCAGTTGTTCAGTCATAACCGTCATACGTGGTACATCCGTTAGCATAGCAATACAGTAAACAGTAGGTCTTAAAGACCGAACAGTAAATGATGGCCATCAATCAGTAAACAGTAGTGGTTCCAACAAGGGAACCGATAGAGATCTCTGTAATAATAATGATCGAAGAATGTTGCTAAGGATGCCTGTCTGATTCAAAATATAAGACATACATTCATTCAATTAACAATTTCAGTTCAGAAAGCAGTTCAGTTAAACAGTCAGAAATATTCACAGTTGAACATATCTTTACACAATTGTTACTCACAGAGTTCTGGGCTATAGTTAAGTTAGAGCGTGTCTCCCGATGCCAACCCTACACAGTTACAAATTGAACACACACTAAGCTACACAATTGGGAAAGATAATAACTTAATCCCTAATTTGCTTCGGTGTGTTCTACATCTATATCCTCATTAAGATGTCTTAAACTAGGCCTACGAATGCCTAGGATGGGATGAGGATGCAAAGATGTATTTGAAAAGCGGTTTCAGAATTTTCAAAAAAATAGAGTCCCGCTCGAGCGTAGGTTTCTTCGCTTGAGCGTACATGCAGACAAAGGGATCCGCTCGAGCGTGGACTTCCCCGCTCGAGCGGTCTGCAAGACAGGGCGAAAGTACTGGATGCGTGAAAATCACGCTCGATAGGCGCTCGATAGCCGCTTGAGCGTAAGACACAAGGTCCCGCTTGAGCGTCAATTACCCCGCTCGAGCGGACATCAAAACAGTGCAAAGTACTGGATGCTCGAATTCCTCACTCGAGCGCCACTTTCCCCGCTCGAGCGGGAGTGCCAAATCTGGAAAACCGAGATTGCACCTTCAAGCTTAAAACCAAGTTCTAATGCACTAAAATCGATCCTCTTGGGTTGAAAACCTGGAAAACACTTGTAAACACATGATATGATATGTTTCAAAACTCAATTTGTAAAATCAAAGCCCAAGGGTAGATTAATTAAGTCCAATTTCAAACCAATTTTCAAGAATTTGATCCAAACTTGACATGCATGACTTTAAATCAATTCAAAGCTTCAAAACATGCTCTAATGAGCCAATTCCTTTCAAAACAGGATGAAATCATGGTCTTAAATATAAATATGAGCATGCATGTAACATTTACAATGAAATCAACTCATAACTCAACAATTCAAACATGCATGCATGGAATGAGCTATAATTCAACATTATTGAACCAATTCTTGACTTAACTCTATAAACTACCATGATCCATGCACAAACTAACTTGAATCCATGAACAAGAAGATGTAGATTCTACCTTAAGTCTCCAAACACAAGAATAGAAGCTCAGTTGATCAAGAACTCTTCCAATTCTCTCAATTTCCAAGTATTACAAGATGAATTCACTCTAGTCTCCTACTCTCTCTCTCTCTATGTCGGTTTGAACACAAGAATTTGGCTGATGAAAGTGTTTTGTTGAATGAATTCTACGGCTCACATGTGTCTAGGTAGTGTGGGCCACTAAAGTGGCAAAGTTGTAATTAAAGCCAATTATGCAATTTATCAATATTTAATCTAATTTAATCATGCCAAATTAGTTTTCAGATAATTACACCATAAATTCATATAAATTGTGATGACCATGAAACACTAATCGATTTCCGGTTCGGCCGCCGATAAGGCCTTCAATTAGCAGTTTAGACACAATGACATGAACAGATCAATTAACAATCATCAGATAGAAAATACATTTAAATAGATACAGTCAATCAATCAGTTTCAGATTTCAGTCAGTCAGCTCAGTATTTTAATCAGTTCAATTACTTATCATAATCAGTCTCAGTTTAGCAATAATCAGTAGTTAATCGTTAATCAGTGACGAGGGGTGTTACAAGCCACCCTCATGGAAGGCTTGAATTGAGCCCAAGACAGGGGGGTAAGGTCAAGTAGTTGTCTCCACAAGCAGCTTCGAAATTGGCTTCGAAGACAGAAAGAGACAATTTGACAACTGAGCTAGTGGGTTCATGGGTGCCTGGAGTTCCAGATTGGTTTGTCATGCAGAATAAACCTAAGGAAATACCTACCCAAAGGAATGTTGTTGGAGACCAGGGTATGATGGTTAAACCTCCCTTGGTGGCTCCTAACAATTGGGTGTTACTAAAGCATCCAAAATCGAAGGAACCAAATATGGTCCCAGTAATTTCTTGGTCCCAAAGAAGAAAGATTCAGCGAAGGTACACTCAGTACTAGAAAGATCTGAAAGAAAGTGGGGAAAGCTCTTCATTGGTCCAGACAAAGGGCCAGACAGAGGGAAGAAAAAGTCCAAAGTTGGATCATAGTCCAAAATCCACTCCTCAGGACAAAAGGAGTTTCAGCAGAGAACAGTTGGCTAAGTTTCACTCTGAACTAAAAGCCAAAGAAAGATCTAGCTTAGCAGGTCTTGAAAAGGCTTTAATGGAAAGCGACAGTGAGATAGAGGGAAAAGTTGACCTAGGCCAAAGGAAAGAGATGGTTGAGGAGGAAATGTTTGAAGCCTTCATGGCTGAATAGACATTTTTGGTCGACAAACTAGTAAGAGCAGACTAGTCGAAGGAAGTCGGTAGTACCGAAGTGCTAGGATGCCACATGAAAGATGCTTCTGAAGTAATTGAAGAAGTTGGCCTGGAAAAGAAGCAAGTACAGCCAGTGGTTAAATTTGGCTCATTTCTTCTAGTGTTAGTGAATATGGTGCATATTCTACCATAGGAGTTCTAGGTCGACGAAGAGAACCAAGAAGGTCAGGAGATTAACCCTATTCCAGTTTCCAATGAAGATTCACAGGTTAGTATAGTTTAAGATGAATCCATTGTGGCCACACCAATGGAAACTGGAGACGAGAGTGAGGAAGGAGTGAGTATTTGTAGACACCCCATTTTTGACCGTCCTCAAGACTTGGACGTCATCGTTTGAACACTCGATGATGATCCATGCTCATGTTCGTTTTGAGTTTCCGAAGGTCTCGGCTACGCACCTTTCCTTAAGATCTCTCAACTTTTCTGTTTTGTGCTTGGTTGTGGACCAAGGACTTGTGGTTTTTTCTTATGAGGGAAGAGGGTGGGTTGTTGGCCATCCCTACTACCCATCGGCTAAGGCCTTGTGCCATCGGCCTTGTTTTCTTGCTATCGGCCATAAGTGGTGGCCGATCGGCACTCTTTTTCGTCGATCAGTACTCTTTTTGGTTGATCGGCCATATTTCTTGGCCGAGACCTTTCCCCTGCTTTTGCAGATATTTTTGTGCCAGTTGTGACAGTTGGTGAGCACAATTCTCATCCTCCATCCACGTGTATGGAGGGATTGAATCAAGACTCAAGCTTGTTCAACAAGCTTGAGAATTGATTTTCTATAAAAAAGGAGGCCCCTCTCCCTTTCCAGAGGTTCTAAAATCTTGAGATATAAAACATATATCACTCTCTCTCTATATTTTACCTCTCTCTCTCTCTCTACATTTGCTCTTGTTTGTGCTAAAAACTATAAATTCTTCATACTTTTGCACTAAAGCACCTACTAGAACACCATCCTTTTGTTGCTGAGGTACTTAGGAGCTGCTGTTAGTGTTTTTGGACTGGCTTTGGTCAGAAAAGAGTGCTGGAGTTGTGTTCTTGAAGGTGTTTTTCAAGGGTGAGTCAACTAGCTTTTAAACCTTTACTTTGGTTTAAGCTTTTGGACCTATTTGCATACTGATTTAAGCTTAACTTTCTACTGTAAAAAGTTCTGATTTTTCAAGCTTATAATGTTTGTTTAAGGTCACTTTTGTGTTGGGGGTAGTCTACCCTCTCTTAGGCCTTGTTTGGCCTTGTTTTGTTCCTTCCTTTTTAAGCTATTGGGACCACCTTGTTTTGGCCTTCTCACCACTGAAACTCAGAGGATTTTCAGTGGTGGAAATGGTGTTTTGAGGTCCCAAATAGGAGAGGGTCATCCCCTCCCCTTGTATCTTGCATGCTTGTATTGATGGCTCATAAAAGTAACATGTTCGTTAAGCTTGTTTTGGCTCCATCTTAGCATATATTAGACCTTATTTCAGCATGATATACCTCTATGTAAGGTTGGTTTGATAGCCTCTTGCATGCATCATGCACTTGTAGTACAATCCTCTCTATTGCCTTAACATGCATCTTATGTTTGGACCATCATTCTTGCATATTAGGCTCAACTCCAAGAATCTTTCCCTCATGTTTTACCATGCTTGAACTCTGTTTGATGATGTTTTAGTCATGCATGCATTGCTTTGTATAGCCATAGTGCATTCTAGCTTGTTAGCTTTGACTGTCCAAGTCATTGGCATGCATTCCTTAGACCATTTTCATGATTTGGCATCATTTCATATGTGATTTCAGTCCATACAGCGTGGTCATGTGATCACATTTGTCACCATTTCTATGCATTGGGAGGTTTGTGTTTTAAGCCTTGAACATGAGCCATTATGCATGTCTTATTGCTTAAGCTTCTGAGATGTCATCTCAGTGAATTTTTGAGCTTATTTTGACATGCCATAACTCTGATTTTTATTGGTTAAGTCATGCCATGCTTGGTCTTGGTAGGTGTAGTGTAAACCTCTTTATTGGCCTTGCATGCATCATGCCTTATGCCCTTCATGTTGGCTGGTTTTAGCTTTGGCCCATGCATGTTTTAGACTCATTTTGGCATGATCTAGGACTATTTTGGTTGTCCTTGGCCCTTTGGGGTTTGATTCATGTGCCTTTGGTACGAGTTGCTATGCTAGTTTCAAGCTTTGAGCTTTCTTGCATGCCATACTTGTCTTGCTTGAGTGGTTTGGCACCATTCCATACATGATTTCAAGGTCTACAGTGTTGTCACACATCCATGCTTTTCATTCATTGCTCTTGCTTGAGAGTTGTTATCTCTATGCCTTGTTTGTGAACCAAAGTGTATGCATGTTTGTATGTACTTTCGTACTTCATTTCCATAGCATTTTAGCCACTGATTTGGGCATGATTGAGGACTGTCCATTTTAGTTTAAGTCCATCTTGCATATTGTTGCATGCTTGTCGCATTGCATGATTCTTGCATGTTGTTTACATGTTTAGGTTGTATTACATGGTGCTTGCATGCTCATGTTGCATTACATTTTTTGCATGTCATTAGCTTTGTCAAGTTATGCTTGCATTGCATTGCATTTGGCATACTCTTGTTGCATCGTGTAGACACCCCATTTTTGACCGTCCTCAAGACTTGGACGTCACCGTTTGAACACCCGGTGATCATCCATGTTTGTGTTCGTCTCGAGTTCCCGAAGGTCTCGGCTACGTGCCTTGCCTCAAGATCTCCCGACTCGACTGTTTTGTGTTTGGTTTTGCACCAAACACTTGTGCTTTGCCTTTGAGGGGCAGGGAATGGCTTGTGAGACATCCCCACACATCACCGGCCATGGCTAGAGGCCACCGGCCAGTGTTTTGTTGCCATCGGCCATATATTTGGCCGGTTGGCACTCTGTTTGGTCGGTCGGCCAAATTTGTTGGCCGATTAGCCACTTTTTTCCAGCCGAGACCTTTTCTTGAGGGGGTTTCAGCCTTTTGAACCCTTGTTTTAGCTTCTTGAGGAAGCTTGACCGTTTTGAACCCTTGGTTCTAGCTTCTTGAGGAAGCTTGAACCTTTTGAACCCTTGGTTTAGCTTCTCCAAGAAGCTTGAACCTTTTGCACCTTGGTTTAGCTTCTCCTAGAAGCTTGAACCTTTTGCACCTTTGCCTAGCTTCTCCAAGAAGCTTGAACCCTTCTAAGCTTCCAAGAGAAGCTTGCACCTCTTGAACCTTTTGCCTAGCTTCTCCAAGAAGCTTGGCTTTTTTGTCTAGCTTCTCCAAGAAGCTTGGCCTTCTTGGCCCTTTTGCTCCAAGCTTCTAAGAGAAGCTTGACCCCCTTGACCCTTTTTGCTTAGCTTCTCTTAGAAGCTTCAAGCCTCCATCTTCTCTATAAATAGAAGAGCTCCTCTTCCATTTTAAGGGTTCCAAGAATTGATCTAAGGCTCCATACATATATCTCTCCATATCTCCTCCATTTAGCTCTAATTTGCTTGGTTCTTGGCTCCTTTGCACACCACCTCTCAACCAAACCTCTCCATCATCCATCTAAGCTTCTTGGAGGCCATTTTCAGAGGCTAAGGAACTGGTTTTTGGGACCAAAGGCTGCTGTCCCTGTTGGTCTACAAGGGTGAGCATCTAACCCTCTTTTATTTCCCGTTTTTTCACACACTTTTAACCTATATTTCTTACTGATTTGAGCTTTGTGTATAACATAAAAAAGTTCTATTTTTTTGTGTTTAAGATACTTCATTAAGGACACTTTTGTGTTTGGGGTCGTTTACCCCCTCTTAGGCCTTGTTTGGCCTCATATTTGTGTATTTTTGGTGAGTTTCGGGACCACCTTGTTTGGGCCTCCTCACCACTGAAATCTTGAGGGATTTCAGTGGTGAGGATGGTGGTTCAAGGTTCTAAGAAGGAGAGGGCCTCCCCCTCTCCTTGTTGTCTTCAAAAGTGCCATTTTAGTCTCTTGTGTGAGCACCATTTTTAAGTTCATGTTGGCCATGTCTTAAGTATTACTTGTGCTTATTTTTCCATGATATAGCACTATTTTAAGTTAGTTTAGACACACCATGCATGCTTAGCATACTTGTCTTGTAATGCCATGAAATTGTCTTAACATGCTTTGAGCTTTGAGCCTTGTTTCTAGCATGATTTTGGCTTAGATTGGTGAAGCTTTTATGCATATTTTGGCATGATTTAGGTCTGATTTTGGTTGTTTGGGTCATCCATGACTTGCTTTGTATAGCTACCATGCAATCTAGCTTGTATGCCTTGAGTGTTGGCTCCTCTACCATGCTCTATTTGCATCATTTAAGTGGTTTGGCACCATTAGTTATGATATTTCAGTCCTTGCTCCATGCTCGTATGATTGCATTTGATGCCCCTTTAATGCTTTAAAAGGTTGGTGTTCCATGCTCCATGTTTAGACATTTGTGTATGCTTCCATGTGTAGGTCATTTAGATGCCATCTAAGCGGTGTTTGGGGCTTACTTTGACATGATTTGGGACTGTTTTGATTCACTTTGATCATTCGCTTCATGTGACATATGATCATGGTTTAAGTCCTTAGGCTAATTTCAAGCTTCTATGCATGCTTTGCTTGTTTTGCTTACTTGGTTTGGCACCATCTATGGCATGATTTCAGAGCTTATAATGCATGCCATATGCCCATGTTTGTCTTCTTTTAAGTGTGCTTAAAAGTTGCTTCCTTGTGCCTAAGTGTTGGACTATGTGTGCATGCATGTTTGTATGTGTTTTGGCCTTCATTTCCATGGCACTTGGCCACTGTTTTGGGCCTAGTATAGAGCTGCCTAAATTAGTTTAAATCCATGCTTGACATGTTGCTCAAATGTTGTTGCTTTATTCCATGCCTTGCATGCTTGTTAGCTTAGGTTGTGTGCCTAGTACATATTGCATGTTTGCATGCTTGCCTCCATGCTCATGTTGCATGCGTAGCTCACATGCTTAGGTTGCATTTGGCATGCATGCCTTGCCTCTTGATTGAGCATGATAGAGGTTGGGCTTTCATTTGTTTGGTTTGCATTACATTTGAAATCAAAATGCCCAACTTGGCTTCTTGGGCCATCACGCATTGAAATGCGCGATTGGTGGTCCGAGGGTCGAGGACCATCCTCCTTTGAGTCATGAACATGATAAGGAGGGTGGTGGTGCAAACATTGCTTTGAAAATGCATTGCCATGCCTTATTTGCCCTCTGCTGTTGTCAAATAGGTTTCTGCAGGAAGATTTGGCCGGCCGGCCATCTTCAGTGCCGACCGGCCATTCATCAGTGGCCGATAGCTTAACCAATGGCCGGTGACCATTTCCTTTGGCCGGTGGCCATTCCTTGTGGCCGGTGGTGTTCCACAGTGTCCATGGAACATACATTGGGAGTTGTGCAACTACCAGAAGAGCAGAGCAGGGAAAACAGAGGGAACTTGTGCATGGCGACGGATTTTCGAGCAAACCCAAGCACGCATGCATTGGACCCTCTTCCTGAGGCCTTTTACTGCTTTCTTAGCTTAGTTAATTTGCTTAATTAATTAGGTGGTCTGTAATATTTAAATAGCTTGTAGGTTAATTATTTGTATTATTCTTTTGGTCCCTCCGAGCAAGGGCAAATTTGTAATAAGTGTGGGTGCGTGTGTGCATGTCTTCCAAACCCCACTTCTTTCTCCCTTTTACTTACCTGCTTTTGATGGTTGGTATTAGGGCATATTTAAATTAGCATACCTTATGCTATGCATGTGTGCATCCATACATTTGTCTTGCATGCACCGGGCTCGGCGCATCATACTAACTGCATTGTGTTTCAATTCCAAGTTGAATATGTGTTAGTCGTTGCATTTCCTATGCCATCTTCCATTAGCCAAGCCTATCGTAGTTGCATCTTGCATGTGTTGCATTAGCCATCTTAACATGAACTAGGATCATGCATATGATTAGTAACTAGTTTCTGTTTTGGCTCGGAGTACTAGGTAAGCTTTTATGCTTTAGCATCCTTGCATGCGTGTGAGTGTTTGCCATGACAGCATGCTTGCTATGAGGCTAATTGCTTATGTGATATAACTGCTTGAGTGCCTGTGGGTGAAGGTTGGATTGCTTGAGTTGGAACAATTCGTTGAAATCCGTATTTTAGCCTACTTGCGAGTAGCAAATCCCAAAACCATTTCCAAACAAGACGGATATGCAATGCTTGTTTCCAAATTAGGCGATCTAGTCTATACTTGTTTGCTGCGTGCATAACGTAGTAATTCTAGGCTAATAACTGGAATAAGAACACATAACGTTTTCAAAACTAGATATCATGGTTAGTAGAGGCCGATCTTCGGATCGGGCGAGAGGGGGTGCTCATAGCTGACCTTCCCCAATCGTACCCAAGTTCCCGAGCCGAGGCAACTTTGGTGATGACGGACACGTGGCCTTTGGCACCGAGTCAGGGTTTCCTAAATTTCCCCATTAAAAAATATTTAGGTGGCGACTTTGTATTTGGCAAAGCAGTCCATGTTTGGCACTTCTTTCAAAAAATCTGTTTTCTCAAAACGATTTTCCAGATTTGGACTCTTTGGTTCAGATTAAGAACCGTGACACAAATCGAGTCCGAACTGTAGCAAGGTCCCCCGCGGACGTGTTACAGTTTCTGGTGACTCTGCTGGGGAATTAGAGAGCTTGACTCGAACTCGTGATATCCTGTTTTGATTTCATTTATGTGTCTCTTTGCATTGCATGTGCAATGGGGCGCCTAGGACACCGTGTTTGCCATCTGCCATTCCTGAACGGTTTGCCGGAGGCTTGTCTTGTCAAGGCATGTCCATAAGGCTGACCGGTTATGGGCTCTGACAGCATGGGAACAGAAACCCCGGTTTTACCGGGGCACCCTTTTTTGACCATTTGACCTAGTGCATATTCAGAATCCACAGTGACCATTCCAAACTAGGGTTGCTTACCCAATGTTAGGTTGTTTGAAGCCGCTGCGTGTGTAGTGAAACCCTAGCTCCTGACAAAATAGGGCAGGGAAACCCTATCCCATCATAGTGGTGTTTTGGCTCTCTTTTACATGCTATGTGCTTTTAGAGTGTATCTCTACAGGGAATGCGTGTATCAGTCTGCAAGTTTGGGCATCAAGCTTTGTGGCATCGATATTGAAAGAATCAGCTTTTACACGAGGGTAGCGGTTCTGCGTAATTTTGGGGCGTAATTGAGAGGGCACAGTCATCCTGTTTTGCTCATATCTGTTTTGGCGAAATTGGGCTGAGATGCTGCATGTTTTCTCTTTTGCTAAGTAGTCTTGGAACCATAGCTTCAGAAGGGTCTGATATCCCCCGGGTACTCTGGACCTGTGTTATGTGATCAGGAGATGAACCACCTGCAGGCGGCACTCAATTTACTCCAAATGTGGCGTATGGCACGCACTGTTTTGAGCGTTCGTGAATGCTAGTTTTTGTACTTTCTGACTTGGGTATTAAGTCTGTCTTGTTGTATAAAGTCAAACCTGTTGAGTCTGTCTTGTTGTATAAAGTCAAACCTGTTGAGTCTGTCTTGTTGTATCGAGTCAAACCTGTTGAGTCTGTCTTGTTGTATCGAGTCAGTCCTGTTGAGTCTGTCTTGTTGAATCGAGTCAGTCCTGCTTTGTTAGAGTCGGGTGATCCCGGGGGCGTTGCCTCGGACATCACTTGCTTGTTTTGTGTTTGTCTTTTTGTTTTCTTTTGAGTCTGTTTCTGCCTTGGAGCCAGTTGTGCCAACAGATTTTGAATGAAACAGCAGTGATTTTCACGCTCTCGCATTTGCTTCTGCCTTGTGCCAGTTATGCCGGAAGTTCTGAATGAGATGGCAGTATTTGACTATGAACTATGTCTTTTCTGTGCCTTGAAGTCATTATAATGACCTAAGTTTTTCAAAACTTTTTGAACACTGCGGTGAAAATGAAGAGGAAGGAATTTCTCGGGATTTGCAAAACTTTGATCAAATTGAGAGAAAGAGGGGCGTGCTAAGCCCTTAATGAATGAAATCATGCTTGTTAGTGTGAGTACTGAGAAGGACCCTAGCTTTGATCTAGATTGGTTCCACACCATCTTCAGTGCGAGCGATTCGTCGCCTTCTTAAAAACTTTCAAAAATTCAAAAAATGTTTTGTGCAGTCCTGCGAAGACTTGTGTGGAATCGCTCTTGAGATTGTGCAGCTTAGGATCGCTCTCAGCCTCAAGATTCAATCCCTTTGCTCTCGAAAAACTTTGACCTTGGGTTCAGAGTATTCAACGATCAACCATCAAGAGAGGCCTGTGTGGCCAGATAAGGGCAAGAAAAGTCAGATCAAGAAGATCAGATGTCATCAAAAGAAGCTTGCAAAGCTAGATCAGAAGCACCCCTGGAACTAGGGGCAAAGAATTTCAAATGTGCTCGAAGAGCCGAAGATGGATCATTCCACAAATCAAAGAAAGTCGGCAAGAATGCTAAATCCCAGAGGGAGGAAAGAAGACAGTTTCTGCTGAAGAACGACTGAGTTCCGATCCACAACACTAGGGGCAAACTCAGCCCCCCCATTGGATGGACTCCTGCATTGTCAGTGAACAACAACCATTCTCCTGGATTCAGATGACTTTGGGATATCAAAACCATTTGACATGGACAAAGCTACACTTTTACCCTTGAGAGGCTCGCTGGGCCGAAAGCCCGGAAGGGCGACCTAGGCAAAAGTTAGAGCGAAAAGAAAAAAGAAGAAAAAGAAAAAAAGAAAAAGAGAAAAAATGCAAAGAAGAAAAAGAAAAAAATGAAATGAAAAGAAAGAAAAAAAAATGATGAAAAAAATTGAAAAGAAAAAAAAGAAAAACAAAGCTCGCAAGGTTGAAAACCCGGAAGGGCGGCCTTGGAAAAAGTTAGAGCATAAAAGGAGAGGTTAAATACCCGAGTGTATCTTAACCCCGAACTACGTAAGGCTTGATTCCCATGTTTGGGATACGTAGGCAACTTTATTCTGAAGTCCAGCCACAAACACTTCCAAATCAAGTGTGTCCATGTGTTGGTTTTTGACGGTCCTCACCTTCTCTGTATCCGAGAGTTCGGTTGTGATCATTACCATAAAGACTGATTACAATGCGCTGCGGTGTCTTTCAGACAAGCGGCAACTTTCCGTTGCATGCGCAACGGTGCCTTTCAGACAAGGGGCAACTTTCCGTTGCATGCGCAACGGTGCCATTCAAACAAGGGGCAACTTTTCGTTGCCATGCAACTCTCCTTCAGACAAGGGGCAATTTTCCATTGCTATGGGTCCGAGGTCGTGCATCTCAAGAGTAGGTTCCGTGCTCGTTGGGCAGTGACCGTATGCAAAAATAGTTTTTGAGAATTTTTACTGAGGTTGACAAATTTTCTCGAAAATTATTCAATTTTTTCCAAAAACTGGACCATTTTCTTGGACCCAAAAAAGGAAAATTTTCAGTGCTCATAGCCTGACTTGCCTGATTTCAAATCAAAAATCGAACAAGCATGTTAATCTAACTCTCATTTTGGTCAAGATTGTTTTAGTAGAAAGCAAAAATAAAAAATGGTCAAAATGATGAACTAGGGGCATAGTTGAGTCAGGCTTCCTGTCTTTTCCCTGTTGTCAATGCATTTACCAAAAAGGGCACTCTACCTGCCAGAAAGGGCACAACTGAAGTCAACAACAAAGGGCTGAAAGCTCTCTTCTCCTCCAAGCAGCGAGGTATCAAGCCAAGTGCGAAGCACGAATTGGAATGGATCACGATGTTCCACTTCCTCATTTGGACAGATATAACCACGTCCAAACTCCCTAGCAGAGCATCGTCAACTGATGTCAGCTGCAGATTTGCTACACACCTAGTTGTAGTGCAACCCCTCCATGGGAGAGTTCACTGTTGTAAGCAGAAGAAAGAGAATCTAGCAGAATGCTAGGGACATGAGCCCGTAACTTCTTGTTCATCCATCAATCACCCAGGGGAGGGATGAAAAATGAGAGATTGAAGAATAGAGAGATGTGCGATGAGAGAAAAAGAGAGAAAAGGGCTTTTTCAGAAAAACAAAGCCTGAGGGCCGAGTGATGTGAGAATCACAAATGAGAAAGGGTGGGAAATAATACCGGGCGGCTCCTCGTGCCTTTGAGAGGTCTTTAAATCTTTATGTAACACGCGTGTGTCATGTCTTCTGTTTTGTTTTTCTCAATTCTTGCTTTGAGTCGTTCCGAGCGTGTCTCGATGTGTTTAGGTTGTTTACCTTTATTTTCCGTTGTTGGGTCGTCTTTGCTGTGTTCAGTCGTAGGCTCAATACCCCGGTCAAGAACCCATCTCTCAATTTCATAAAATCGTTTGTGCTCAGAGTGCTGTGCCATTCTCTACATTTGTGCAAAACAAGATTCTTTCTTTCATAAACCGCAGGGTTCAACCCAGGTCATGTGAGAACAGTAGAACAAGGACCTATCTGAAGCTATATAGGTCCCAGACTGCAAAGCAAAAGGAAAGTAAGGCAACAGCGTATCGGGATTGCTACTGATAACCCCCTCATTTTTCTTGAGGTCGATACACCACCTGCGCCCTTGTTCAGGGTCAATTATATGGTTTGGCACCTTCATTATTCAAGATATCGCACGAAAGCGCACTTTTAAAACATTAGTAGGCTTTTGAGTTGGCCTCAGGCCGTATCTTTTTGAGCGACGCTCTGTATGAGCGAGGAACATCCCTTCCCGTATCCTTTTGCATCTTGTGAGCTCCACAACACGCTTCGATTGTCCTGTGTTGCAGTGCTTTGCATTACATGCCTCAAGTTTTTTATATACACATTGCTTGCGTTGACCGCGTGCTTTACTTACATGTGTTCGAGTCTCTTTTTATACACATTGCCTGCGTAGACCGCATGTTTATATTCAATTTCATTACTTCGTGTTTATGTAGACGCTCGATTTCATTGCTTGCGTAGACCGCATGTTTATAACCAATTTCATTACTTGCGTAGACCGCATGTTTTGCTTGCGTGGACTGCATTCTTATGTTCAAATTCATTACTTGCGTAGACCACATGTTTTGCTTGCGTGGACCACATATTTATAACTAATTGAACTGCTTGCGTAGACTGCATGTTTGTGTTCAAATTCATTGCTTGCGTAGACCACATGTTTATGATCAATTTCGTTACTTGCGTAGACCGCATGTTTATGATCCATTTCATTGCTTGCGTAGACCGCATGTTTGTGATCAAATCCATTGCTTGCGTAGACCGCATGTTTGTGATCAATTTCATTGCTTGCGTAGATCGCATGTTTATGAACAATTTCATTACTTGCGTAGACCGTATGTTTATAATCAATTTCTACTTGCGTAGACCGCATGTTTGTGTTCAATTTCATTGCTTGCGTAGACCGCATGTTTATGAACAATTTCATTACTTGCGTAGACCGCATGTTTTGCTTGCGTGGACCGCATGTTCTACTTGCGTAGACCGCATGTTTATAATCAATTTTGTTACTTGTGTAGACCGCATGTTTAGAATTAATTACAACTATTCGCGTAGACCGCATGTTTGTGAACCATTTCATTACTGGTGTAGACCGCACGTTTTGCTTGCGTAGACCGCATGCTTTGCTGGCATAGACCGCATGTTCTACTTGCGTAGACCGCATGTTTATAATCAATTTCATTACTTGCGTAGACCGCATGTTTTGCTTGCGTAGACCGTATGTTTATAATCAATTTCTACTTGCGTAGACCGCATGTTTGTGTTCAATTTCATTGCTTGCGTAGACTGCATGTTTATGAACAATTTCATTACTTGCGTAGACCGCATGTTTTGCTTGCGTAGACCGTATGTTTATAATCAATTTCTACTTGCGTAGACCGCATGTTTGTGTTCAATTTCATTGCTTGCGTAGACCGCATGTTTACGAACAATTTCATTACTTGCATAGACCGCATGTTTTGCTTGCGTGGACCGCATGTTCTACTTGCGTAGACCGCATGTTTATAATCAATTTCGTTACTTGCGTAGACCGCATGTTTAGAATTAATTACAACTATTCGCGTAGACCGCATGTTTGTGAACCATTTCATTACTGGCGTAGACCGCACGTTTTGCTTGCGTAGACCGCATGCTTTGCTGGCATAGACCGCATGTTCTCCTTGCGTAGACCGCATGTTTATAATCAATTTCATTACTTGCGTAGACCGCATGTTTTGCTTGCATAGACCGCATGTTTGTAATCAATTTCATTGCTTGCGTAGACCGCATGCTTATGTTCAATCTCATTGCTTGCGTAGACCGCATGCTTATGTTCAATCTCATTGCTTGCGTAGACCGCATGCTTATGTTCAAATTCATCGCTTACGTAGACCGCATGCTTATGTTCAATTTCGTTGATTGTGTAGACCGCATACTTTACTTACACGTGTTCAATTTCATTGCTTGCGTAAGCCGCACGCTTTACTTACATGTGTCTGTGCCTTCACAGCCTTGTTATGCTCCCCACTCACTTGCATTGCGATGCACGTTCCAATTGCATTGTTATGCACCTACTTCACTAGTATTGTTATGCTCATTCATTGCATTGATTATGCACATCCATCTTGCATTATTATGCACCTTTTCACTTGCAATTATCATTCTTTCTCCTCGTGCGTGCGACGGGTTAGACCTCCTTTGGTTTAGAGCATTTGGAATACGTTCCAATGCTCACACCATTCTGAAACGCCGGGATACGTCCCTACGTTTCTTCCTTCTTTTCTGGAACACTGGGATATGTCCCTAAACCTTTGGGATACGTCCCTAACATCGGGATACGTCCCTAAACCTTTGGGATACGTCCCTAATCTCTGGGATATGTCCCTAATCTCCGGGATACGTCCCTAACCTTTGGGATACGTCCCTGACCTTTGGGATACATCCCTAAACCTTTGGGATACGTCCCTAACATCGAGATACGTCCCAAGATATCGGGATACGTCCCTATGTTTCCCCCTCTTCGGTTAAAAGCGTTCGGAATAGGTTCCAATGCTCACACCATTCTAACAGAAGGGTCTGGCGAGACCTTAAATACGCTCGGTCTGGCGAGACCTTAAATCCGCTCGGTTGCATTGTCATGCATCTCCAACGACGCGCATGGTCGCATATTCGAAATCATGCATTTTCATGCATATCAAAAGACGTGCGTTGTCACGCACTTGCATCACCACGCATTTTCATGCATTTCAAGCCGTGCATTGACGCGCACTTCAACATCATGCATCATTTACATTTCAAACAAAAAAAACAACAAAAAAAACATGCATTTATTATACATATCCATTGTATACCGCATTCCATTCCATTGCATATTTGTAGATAGTGCATTGTAGATTGCATGCATTCCTTGCATCACTTCCATCTATGGCTTGCGCCTTTCCATGTTGAGCTTGGTTTGGTATGTGCTCGTACTTTTCACGTCAAAACATAGTCCAGTAGACCGTTCTATGTTAGCCGCGGCTTGTATGTGTGCATGCCTTTCCTAGGCAAAATTTGGTTTGGCTGCATGCCATATTCATTGTATATATTACATTGTAGTGTAATTTTGCATCCGGGATTAGGATCATCATTCTTTCCCCAGCGGGTCGTTACCCCACTTATGTCATTCCACCCAATACTCGTTCTTGTGTCCGTCTACATTACTCATAGTTCAGTAGACCGTTCTATGGTAGACGGACTTGTTACCTCCATCAATCTATTTGACATGCGTGTGGTTTCGAATCGCTCATGATTGGATCATGATTCAATTGCTTTGCATATAGTTTGCATTGTTTCAATCGCATTACATTTTCATTTGCATTATTTACACATTGTTTTGTATATATTGCATATCATTTAGTATTCACATTGCATTATCATGCATGTTGCTAACAATATCATACATGCTAAGTTTGTTTTCTTTACAGGCACGATATTGTATGTACGGTTCATTCGCGGTTGGTGGAACCAGACGAACCGGACATGTATTGTATCCTCCGCGTGAGGCATATCGAGAATTGCATAATTCTCTTACATCCTTTCTGCATTGTAGTGTAGTTTGGTGTATGCTAGCTTAAAACTGTTGCATGTGTGCTTCGTTACAGCTTTCTTTGCATGATCATAAGTTATGCTCGGCTTCGTGCATTGTCTTGCATTTTGCCCCAGCTTTCGGGCGCATATCTTGTTTGTCTTGCATGCTTTGTCTAAGTCTTTGGCATATCAAAAATGGGTCGTCTCTGGGCTTTGACACTCACTCCCGTCATTGTTATGACTTTCGAGTTCTGTCAAAGAGGGGCAACTGTAGACACCCTATTTTTGACCGTCCTCAAGACTTGGACGTCACCGTTTGAACACCCGGTGATCATCCATGTTTGTGTTCGTCTCGAGTTCCCGGAGGTCTCGGCTACGTGCCTTGCCTCAGGATCTCCCAACTCGACTGTTTTGTGTTTGGTTTTGCACCAAACACTTGTGCTTTGCCTTTGAGGGGCATGGAATGGCTTGTGAGACATCCCCACACATCACCGGCCATGGCTAGAGGCCACCGGCTAGTGTTTTGTTTCCATCGGCCATATATTTGGCCGGTCGGCACTCTGTTTGGTAGGTCGGCCAAATTTGTTGGCCGATTAGCCACTTTTTTCCAGCCGAGACCTTTTCTTGAGGGGGTTTGAACCTTTTGAACCCACTGTTTTAGCTTCTTGAGGAAGCTTGAACCTTTTGAACCCTTGGTTTAGCTTCTCCAAGAAGCTTGAACCTTTTGCACCTTTGCCTAGCTTCTCCAAGAAGCTTGAACCCTTCTAAGCTTCCAAGAGAAGCTTTCACCTCTTGAACCTTTTGCCTAGCTTCTCCAAGAAGCTTGGCTTTTTTGTCTAGCTTCTCCAAGAAGCTTGGCCTTCTTGGCCCTTTTGCTCCAAGCTTCTAAGAGAAGCTTGACCCCCTTGACCCTTTTTGCTTAGCTTCTCTTAGAAGCTTCAAGCCTCCATCTTCTCTATAAATAGAAGAGCTCCTCTTCCATTTTAAGGGTTCCAAGAATTGATCTAAGGCTCCATACATATATCTCACCATATCTCCTCCATTTTAGCTCTAATTTGCTTGGTTCTTGGCTCCTTCGCACACCACCTCTCAACCACACCTCTCCATCATCCATCTAAGCTTCTTGGAGGCCATTTTCAGAGGCTAAGGAACTGGTTTTTGGGACCAAAGGCTGCTGTCCCTGTTGGTCTACAAGGGTGAGCATCTAACCCTCTTTTATTCCCCATTTTTGCACACACTTTTAGCCTATCTTTCTTACTGATTTGAGCTTTGTGTATAACATAAAAAAGTTCTATTTTTTTTGTGTTTAAGATACTTCAGTAAGGACACTTTTGTGTTTGGGGTCGTTTACCCCCTCTTAGGCCTTGTTTGGCCTCATATTTGTGTGTTTTTGGTGAGTTTTGGGACCACCTTTTTTGGGCCTCCTCACCACTGAAATCTTGAGGGATTTCAGTGGTGAGGATGGTGGTTTAAGGTCCTAAGAAGGAGAGGGCCACCCCCTCTCCTTGTTGTCTTCAAAAGTGCCATTTTAGTCTCTTGTGTGAGCACCATTTTTAAGTTCATGTTGGCCATGTCTTAAGTATTACTTGTGCTTATTTTTCCGTGATATAGCACTATTTTAAGTTGGTTTAGACACACCATGCATGCTTAGCATACTTGTCTTGTAATGCCATGAAATTGCCTTAACATGCTTTGTGCTTTGAGCCTTGTTTCTAGCATGATTTTGGCTTAGCTTTGTGAAGATTTTATGCATATTTTGGCATGATTTAGGTCTGATTTTGGTTGTTTGGGTCATCCATGACTTGCTTTGTATAGCTACCATGCAATCTAGCTTGTATGCCTTGAGTGTTGGCTCCTCTACCATGCTCTATTTGCATCATTTCAGTGGTTTGGCACCATTAGTTATGATATTTCAGTCCTTGCTCCATGCTCGTATGATTGCATTTGACGCCCCTTTAATGCTTTAAAAGGTTGGTGTTCCATGCTCCATGTTTAGACATTTGTATATGCTTCCATGTGTAGGTCATTTAGATGCCATCTAAGCGGTGTTCGGGGCTTACTTTGACATGATTTGGGACTATTTTGATTCACTTTGATCATTCGTTTCATGTGTCATATGATCATGGTTTTAAGTCCTTAGGCTAATTTCAAGCTTCTATGCATGCTTTGCTTGTTTTGCTTACTTGGTTTGGCACCATCTATGGCATGATTTCAGAGCTTATAATGCATGCCATATACCCATGTTTGTCTTCTTTTAAGTGTGCTTAAAAGTTGCTTCCTTGTGCCTAAGTGTTGGACTATGTGTGCATGCATGTTTGTATGTGTTTTGGCCTTCATTTCCATGGCACTTGGCCACTATTTTGGGCCTAGTATAGAGCTGCCTAAATTAGTTTAAATCCATGCTTGACATGTTGCTCAAATGTTGTTGCTTTATTCCATGCCTTGCATGCTTGTTAGCTTAGGTTGTGTGCCTAGTACATATTGCATGTTTGCATGCTTGCCTCCATGCTCATGTTGCATGCGTAGCTCACATGCTTAGGTTGCATTTGGCATGCATGCCTTGCCTCTTGATTGAGCATGATAGAGGTCGGGCTTTCATTTGTTTGGTTTGCATTACATTTGAAATCAAAATGCCCAACTTGGCTTCTTGGGCCATCACGCATTGAAATGCGCGATTGGTGGTCCGAGGGTCGAGGACCATCCTCCTTTGAGTCATGAACATGATAAGGAGGGTGGTGGTGCAAACATTGCTTTGAAAATGCATTGCCATGCCTTGTCTGCCCTCTGCTGCTGCAAACAGGTTTCTGTAGGAAGATTTGGCCGGCCGGCCATCTTCAGTTCCGACCGGCCATCCATCAGTGGCCGATAGCTTAACCAATGGCCAGTGACCATTTCCTTTGGCCGGTGGTGTTCCACAGTGTCCATGGAACATACCTTAGGAGTTGTGCAACTTCCAGAAGAGCAGAGCAGGGAAAACAGAGGGAACTTGTGCATGGCGACGGATTTCCGAGCAAACCCAAGCACGCATGCATTGGACCCTCTTCCCGAGGCCTTTTACTGCTTTCTTAGCTTAGTTAATTTGCTTAATTAATTAGGTGGTTTGTAATATTTAATTAGCTTGTAGGTTAATTATTTGTATTATTCTTTTGTTCCCTCCGAGCGAGGGCGAATTTGTAATAAGTGTGGGTGCGTATGTGCATGTCTTCCAACCCCCACTTCTTTCTCCCTTTTACTTACCTGCTTTTGATGGTTAGTATTACGGCGTATTTAAATTAGCATACCTTATGCTATGCATGTGTGCATCCATACTTTTGTCTTGCATGCACCGGTCTCAGCGCATCATACTAACTGCATTGTATTTCAATTCCAAGTTGAATACGTGTTAGTCGTCGCATTTCATATGCCATCTTCTATTAGCCGAGCCTATCGTAGTTGCATCTTGCATGTGTTGCATTAGCCATCTTAACATGAACTAGGATCATGCATATGATTACTAACTAGTTTCTATTTTGGCTCGGAGTACTAGGTAAGCTTTTATGCTTTAGCATCCTTGCATGCGTGTGAGTGTTTGCCATGACAGCATGCTTGCCATGAGGCTAATTGCTTATGTGATATAACTGCTTGAGTGCCTGTGGGTGAAGGTTGGATTGCTTGAGTTGGAACAATTCGTTGAAATCCGTATTTTAGCCTACTTGCGAGTAGCAAATCCCAAAACCATTTCCAAACAAGACGGATATGCAATGCTTGTTTCCAAATTAGGTGATCTAGTCTATACTTGTTTGCTGCGCGCATAACATAGTAATTCTAGGCTAATAACTGGAATAAGAACACATAACGATTTCAAAACTAGATATCGTGGTTAGTAGAGGCCGATCTTCGGATCGGGCGAGAGGGGGTGCTCATAGCTGACCTTCCCCAATCGTACCCAAGTTCCCGAGCTGAGGCAACTTTGGTGATGATGGACACGTGGCCTTTGGCACCGAGTCAGGGTTTCCTAAATTTTCCCATTAAAAAATATTTAGGTGGCGACTCTGTATTTGGCAAAGCAGTCCATGTTTGGCACATCTTTCAAAAAATCTGTTTTCTCAAAACGATTTGCCGGATTTGGACTCTTTGGTTCAGATTAAGAACCGTGACACAAATCGAGTCCGAACTGTAGCAAGGTCCCCCGTGGACGTGTTACACATTGCATTGCATTGCATTTCCATGTTGTGTGCATTGCATTGTGTTTGGTTTGGGTGTCAAGCCAAGCACGAGGAACGAGGGACGTTTTATACTTGCAGTGATGAAACGTGCCTCAATCCTCGGTCGCCGACCCTGTTGATCATGCATGATTGAGGTTAAGGCATTTATGTGTTTTTGTGCATTTCATCCATATTGATTTGTGCAACTCGGTCTCTTTGGCCATCATGCATCGAGATGCATGATTGATGGCTCAAGAGTCAAACACTACACTCCTTCGAGCCTTAGACATGATAAGGAGTGTGGTGGCACACACATTTTCTTGCACATACTTTGCCATGCCTCTGTTTGTGCTCTGCTGTAGCAAAAGGAGAGTTTGTAGGAAGAGATGGCCGATCGACTAACAATATTTGGCCGATAGTCTCCAAATTGGCTGATGAACATTATCCATTGGCCGATGACCTCTCAAAGTGTCCATGAGGTGGTTTAGAAGCATCATAAAAGTTGGCAAAATTTTCAGAGGTGCAGAAGTGTGCAAACAGAGGCAACATGAGGCATGGCAACAGATTTCCGAGCGAAGCCGACTGAGCATGCATCTCTTCTTTGCCCGCTAGGCCATTTCACTACTGTTGATTAGTTTGAATGATTAATTATTTGATTTGTTGTGTAATATTTAAACTAGCTAATTTGTTTAATTAGTTAACGTGTTGTAATAATTAGCTTAGTGTTAGCTAGTTATTCATTTTGATTATGTAATAATTAGTCTAATTAGATTATTAGATTAGTTAGAATAGTTTAGCATAGCTAGCTTGTATTATTCATTCGGATCCTCTGTCGAGAGGGCCAACTTTTGTAATAAGCGTGCGTGTCTGTGATGCATGTCTTTCAACCCCAATTTCTTTCTCCCTTTTACTTAACCCCTTACGATGGTTAGTTCTAGGTCATGTTTTGATTAACATCCTTATGTTCTCATGTTTGCATCATTCATTTGTCTTGCATGCATGGGGCTCGGCGCATCATTCAAACTACATTTTATTTCAATACGTTTATTTGAATACGTGTTCAACAGCATGTTATCAAGTTGCATTTCATATGCCATCTTAGAATAGCCGAGCCTATTTTAGTTGCATTTTTGCATGTGTTGCATTAGCCATCTTAACACAGCTAGGGTCATGCATTGATTACTAACTAGCTTCGTTTTTGGCTCGGAGTACACTGTAAGTGTTTATGCTTTAGCATACTGCATGAGATGTGTATGTTGCTATGTAGAGCATGCTTGCCATGAGGCTGATTGCTTAAGTGATATAACTGTCTGAATGCCTGTGTGTGAAGGTTGGATTGCTTGAATTGGAACAATTTATTGAAATATGAGTTTTAAGCCCACTTGAGTGGCAAAATCATGTTTTCTAAGCCCACTTGAATGTGGCAAATCCACGTCTTAGCCTACTTGCGAGTAGCACCTTTAAACCATTTACAAACAAACAAGAGATGTTTTGTTTCAACTCAGGCGATCTAGTCTATACTTGTATGCTGTGCGCATCACGTAGTAAGCTAGCTAATAAACCGGAATAAGAACACATGTGTTTTCAAAAACAAAAAATCATGTTAGTAAAGGCCGATCTTTGATCGGGCGAGCGGGGGTGCTCGTTGCATGACCTTCCCCTCTCGTACCCAAGTTCCTGAGCCGAGGCAACTTTGGTGATGACGAACACATGGCCTTAGGCACGAGTCAAGGTTTCCTAAATTTTCCAAAACAAAAACATTTAGGTGGCGACTCTGTATCTGGTAAAGCAGTCCATGTTTGACACTGCTTTATTAAAATCAGTTTTCCAAAATGATTTGTCGGATTTGGACTCTTTGGTGATTTATCGGTCTTGCATTGTACTTTGCGAGATTAGATTCGGAACCGTGATATTGAGTCCGAACTGTAGTAGCTAATGAACAAAACGGATTTCGCACCATTCGGGCGCAGAGCTGGGACGTTTGGGCATGTCTATAGTTTCTGGCAACTCTGCTGGGGATTTAGAGAACTCGACTCGAACTCATGATATCTTGTTTTGATTACACTTATGTGTTTCTTTGCATTGCATGTGCATTGGTGCGCCTAGGACACCGTGTTTGCCGTATGCTATTCTTGAACGATTTGCCGGAGGCCTGCTTTGAGAAGCGTGCCATAAAATTGGCCCAGTTCTTGAGCTCTGCCACGGCAGAACACAAACCTCAGTTTTTACCGGGGCACCCTTTTTGACCATTCGACCTAGTGCATATCAGAAACTGTAGTGACCATTCCAAACTTGGACAGGTTGCTTACCCGATTATAGGTTGTTTGAAACCGCTGTGTGCGTAGTGAAACCCTAGCTCCTGACAATAGGATAGGGAAACCCTACCCCTCCATAGGGGTGTTTTGGCTCTCACTTGCTTGCTATGTGCTTTTAGAATGTGTCTCTATAGGAATGCATGTATCAGTTTGCAAGTCTAGGTACCAGGCCTGCGAGCATCAGCATTGGTATTTGGGGAATCAGTTTTACTTGCGGGTATCAGATTCAGATTCGGGGCAGTGATTTGGGAACAGTGATTAGTGGTTGAGAACAACTCTTTCAGCTTGAGTTTGTCAACTGTGTGTTGTCTTTATTTAAGCCGTTATGCTGTCCGTTTTTCTGGTTATTTGTTTCCTTATTATGCTTTATTTATCTTTTTGCAAGGTAGTTTAGCACCATTGCATCTGACCAGGCAGATATTCCCCGAGCACTCTGGGTTAGAGGTTGAACACTTAATTGATTTGTGGATCTGATAGATTGACAAGCAGTGTTCCTTTCTTTACCCCCGGTTACCAGACGGAGGTCAGCTAGGCGCAGTGTATCAGTACAGCGGTTACCAGATCCGTGGTCCTTATCTGCCCCACCAGTGAACAGTCAGGCTGAGGTCTCCGTTTCTATTGCAGGTGTAGATATACCGATAGATCAGCATAATATGACAGGTATAGAGGAGATGATACGTCAGCTCCAGGAGAGTATGCAAGTCATGCAACAGGACGCTGCCTGTCAAGTAGAATTTGCCACACGCCAGGCCAAGGTTATGGCCCAACAAGCAGAGTTGATTGCTAGGCTTCAGCAACAACAACCACCACAGTAAGCCGGAGTATCTGCTTCGCACCAACCTCCTCCCCCACCAAGAATTCCAATACTTGGGGAGACCGCCAACGTCTAGGAAAATACAGACGTTCCAACGGGGCCAGTTCCGCCCCCAATCCTACCCCAGCTATCCAAAGCACAGACCAACCTAGGGGATACACTATTTGAGTTTGAGGTGGATCCGACAGCACTAAAAGTGAGCAAGCTACAAAAACTGTTCAAGAAATCTCAAGGCGTAAAGTCCATCCCGGATATAGAGGATGGGTATACCGACTCGGCCGTGACTCTGCCAGACCGTTTAAAATGACGTACATAGATTGTTTCGACGGGTCTGGGGATCCTATAGTGCATTTGCGGCTATTTTCGGATATACTAAGGCCGATGGGCCTCTCCAGAGTGCAGAAGCTTTCCCTGTTTGGCCGCACCTTGTCGAGTGTAGCGGCTATTCGGTATGCAAAGCTGGAGGACTCTGTTAAGAGGAATTAAGAGGAGATGGCTGAGGCCTTTGTAGCCCAATACTCCTACAATACGCAAATAGAGGTCACAACTCGTGATCTCAAGACAACCAGGCAAGAGCTGAAGGAGAGCTTCTCTGATTTTGTGACCCGTTGGAGGGCTAAAGCCTTGATGATGTCCATCAGGCCCATTGACAAAGATTAGATACGATGGTTGTGCGCAACCTCCAGCCCAAGCTCATGCAGAAGATCATAGTCATCCCCTTTTCCACCTTTGCAGATCTATATGAGATTGGGGTGCAAATTGAGGATGCCATGAAATAGGGTCTAATTGACCATGAAAGAGAGCAGCCCAAGAGGGCATTCAACCGCAGTACGAATGCAGGCACAAGTAGTGCTGCAGCTGCCAGGACTTCAGATGTGGGTATGGTTACCACCACCACCACCCCAAAAACCCTTGCAGCTACACCATTCACCGGTGCGTCCGAAAATAGCTCGCAAACAGCCAAATTCCCATCCTGAGGCCAAAGAACCTTCACCCCACAATATATGTCTCTGTCCAAAGCTTTGGGCATTTTGATTAGGAAAGGGCACTTGAAGCCTCTAGAGCCACGACCCTTACCAAATAATCTCCCACCAACCCATAATCCGGCGAAGTACTGTGTCTTTCACCAACAACATGGTCATGACATCGACCAGTGCTATAGATTGCGTCACGAGATTCAAGATCTCGTTGACAACAGGGTGATCGTGCCTCCGAAAAAACTGAATGTCACCACCAACCCTCTCCCACCACACAACCAAGCACTACCTCCCAAACTCATCAATTTGATCCAAACTGGGGTTATGTCATACAACTCTAGCATATATATCACCCTTTCTCACCTACCCAAGTCGGAGGTGTTCATTCTTGACAGCACTGGCTTGTGCATATTGGACATCTCCCAAACCCAACCTAAAACGGTGGTGGTGGTTATCGAAGATAGAATTGGGTCAACTGTGGGGGCATATGAGAATTATTATTCAGAGCCTGAGGGGTCTGCGAGCTTCATGTACAACCCCAGCGGTTACATTACATCAGTAGGCAAGGCTAGGTCGAATGTGGAATTGCCAGTGGGGGCAGAGATTTGTCTAGTACGGGAGGATGGACCTAATTAGGGGCTAGATGACCTAGCGGATCTGGAAAAGGACATTGCTAACCTTCAGTTTTTAATGAACAGGATCCGGGGGACGTGACTGTCAACTGGTTTGATTTGGGAGGGTCAGCAAAAGCTACTGGGTGGCTTAGTGACGAGCCAAATGTTGTTGGCGACCTCGGCCAAGCGGTCCGTCGAGGGCGGGGACATCGGTATGGCGGAAGAATCGGGAATCAAGATACACCTGAAACCGGTGTTAAGAATTTTGCTTTCGAGAATCTGAGGCGGTTTGGGTATGGAAGATCTTGAATAGTAATTTGCCTTGAAATAGCAGCGGGGAAAGGATCGAGGATTACGAGAGGGCGGAAAAATGAAGCCCTGCGAGACAGAACGTGCTATGTGCACAAGAACAGAACGTGTTGCGAGCACAGGAATGCAAGGTCCTGTGGGCACATGAATAGTTGTAATGGAGCCGGACAGGTGTCTGTCGACTGCCGATGGCATGTGGTGGGAAGATGATGACCTATATCTTGCCCACACAGATGAAGATTGGGGGCAAAGCCAACCAGATGATACCTAGTATGTTGGTGAAGTAGACCACATGACTAGGAGCGAGCGGTAGTTGAAGCCCCTGCACTTAGATCAACCAGAGGTGTCCAGAAAGGACAAAGAGGTAGACAAGCAGAAAGAAAAACTGCTCGAAGAGGAGGCTGTGCTGAAACAGCTGAAGAAGATACAAGCAGACATCTCCATCTGGGGACTGCTTATGGCCGCAAGAGTTCATAGACAAGTTGTCCTTTCTGCAATGGACAAGGCCAAACTTTCAATAGATACTACACCTGAGTAGTTGGTAGGATTGGTCTTTCCGAGAGGAGCTTTCCCAACGTTGACCTTCACTGACAAGAAGCTACCGCCTGAGGGCGCAAACCATAACAAACCTCTCTACATCTCTGTCGACTGTAGAGAAAAATGGATACCAGTGGTTCTTATGGACACAGGATCCGCTATCAACGTGTGCTCGTTGATGACGACATATGCTATCGGGTTGAAGCCCGCGGATTTTGTGCCAACTGCCCAGGTGATGCGGGCGTATGATAACACCAGCAGAGAGGTGATGGGGATTGTATAGATTCAAATTCAGGTTGGTCCAGGACAACAGGATATTGACTTTCATGTCTTGGACGTTCCCGCAACCTTTAATCTACTCCTAGGGCAGCCGTGGCTGCCCCAGGTGAAGGCGGTCTCTTCCACCCTACACCAGATGTTGAAATACACCCACGGGAAGGGGGTGGCTATAGTTTTTGGGAACTCGTCAATCCATCTGCCGCCAGAGGTTTCCATGCCAGTTCTGGATATTGAGCATGGCGCGGAGGATGTGTTCCTGTCAAGATTCACCTTAGCCGAGGTTCGGGTCGTACAAAACATTTTAGCTGTTGATGAGGGGTTATATGTCAGCGCACAGTCTGTGTACCTCATGAACAAGCTTCAGCATATCCTCGGGATGGATTAGGAAAAAGTGGCCGAAAGGGCATTACTGTATCGGCCGAAGTGCCGCACAACCCGCATACCTTTGGCTTAGGTTATCTGCCTACCAAAGAGGACTGGGTGAGGAAAGGCAAGGAGATGGCCGGAAGAGCCAGAGCCAAGGAGACTGGGAAGCATTATGAGTTGATGAATCGGCCTATCCAGGGCATCTTGAACGGACGCTTTGTCTGGGAGGGGGAAGACTTTCCATTCTGTGGCTTCCCAGAGCCATGGCTAAACGTAGAGAAGAGGCGCTTGCCGGGATTTGAGATTTTCTTTGACTTGCAGTTGTCCGGGAATGATGTTGTCGAAGAGTAGACAGACCCACCAGCTGAGGCTGAGCAGTGTAAAAAAGAGGATTCTAAGAGCACTGAGATTGAAATAGGGGTAGCACTAGCTTGTCTACTTTCAGATCCTCCGATCATACATGAATGCTTGGGGGATAACTTCTCGGCGTCCATGATCGGGAATGAAGCGGCTGCGAGCCCATCTTCAAACATTCTGGATGTGTCCATCGCACCCTCCCTCGTTTGGCAGTATGAGGAGCGATTCTTATCAAGCAGCACCGGGTCTGGTAGTGAGCCGGAATTTGATTCCACTGAGTCTGTGGAGTTGGAATCAGGTTCCAACTCATCTGAGTCTGAGTCCGGTATTCTTGGGGGTGACAACCCGGATGCCACAATCCTGTCTAGGTCGTTTTTTCCTTTTTCTTTTGAGTCTGCTGTAACAGAGGAATTAGACGACTTGGAAGTGATCAATGAGAATGGAATAGCTGTGGCCTTTGAATACTTTTCTGTGCCTTTGATTTATTATATTAATTAGGACTTTCAAAATTTCAATGAAAATGACGAGGAAGAAATTCCTCCGGTTTTGAAATATTTACTAGATCAAGAGCAGGAGTGGTTTGTAAAACCGCTGGTTGATGAAATCACCCAAATTATTGTTAGTACTGAGAAGGACCCATGATTGGTCCAGATCGGGTCCACGTTGTCTTCAGAAGAGTGCGAGCGCTTAGTCACTCTATTAAAAGATTTCAAAGATGTTTTCGCGTGGTCCTACGAAGACATGCCGGGAATCGATCCTGGGATTGTATAGCACCGGATCCCTCTTGAACCAGAGGCCCGACCTGCTAAGCAGAAGCTCAGAAGGATCCACCCGGACTAGGCTCTCAAGATCAAAGAAGAGGTCACCAAGCAAATTGACGCAGGATTCCTACTGGTATCTGAATATGCAACTTGGTTGGCCAATATAGTTCCAGTGTCGAAAAAGGACGGCAGAATTCGGGTATGTGTGGACTTTAGGGATTTGAACAAAGCCAGTCCAAAGTACGACTTTCCTCTGCCGCATATCGATGAATTGGTGGATTTTGCTGCTGGGCATGCGTTGCTCTCATTCATGGATGGGTTCTCAGGCTACAATCAAATTGTGATGGCACCCGAAGACCTGGAGAAGATTGCTTTTACCACCCCGTGGGGGATCTATTGTTATAGGGTGATGCCGTTTGGGCTAAAGAATGCTGGGGCTACATATCAACGGGCTGCGACCACGATTTTGCATGATATGATCCATAAAGAGGTTGAGGTGTATGTGGATGACATGATTGCCAAGTCCAAGGGAAGAGAGGGCCACTACACCACCTTGCAGAAATTCTTTCAATGGATCATGGAATATCAGTTGCAACTGAATCCTTAGAAATGTATGTTTGGTGTTATAGCAGGGAAAATGCTGGGGTTCTTAATCACACAGAAAGGTATCCAAGTCGACCCTTCCAAAATCAAGGCCATCTTAGAAATGCCACCATCGAGGACTGAAAAGGAGGTGCGAGGCTTTCTAGGTAAAGTGCAATTCATAAGACGGTTTATTGCAAAATTAACCTTGACTTGTGAACCACTCTTTGGTCTCCTAAAGAAAGGAAAGGAATTTCAATGGGACGGACGATGCCAAGCTACTTTTGAACAGATCAAGTAATATTTACAGAACCCACATGTGTTGTCATCGTCTAAGCTGGGGAAACCGTTGATCTTGTATCTTTCAGTGACTGAAACTACAATGGGCTGCATGCTTGCACAGGAGTCTGAGGACAAAGTGGAGAGAGCTATCTACTACCTGAGCAAGAAAATGCTGGATTATGAGACCCGCTAACTTCGCTGGAGAAGGCTTGTTTGGCCTTGGTATGGGCTACCAGGAAGCTGCGGCACTACCTGTTAGCTCACTCAGTAATACTGGTTTCGAGATTAGATCCCATCAAATATCTCTTCGAGAAACTAGCACTTACGGGGAGGCTAGCCCGTTGGTTGCTTCTGCTTTCCGAATTTGATCTAAAGTATATGACGCGCAAGTTAGTGAAGGGAAAAGTGGTAGCGGAGTTCCTAGCCAATCACCCAATGGAAGGGGATGAAGTAGTCGAGTATCTGTTCCCAGACGAGGCCATTCTGCATGTTGAAGAAGAGACCTGGATGATGTACTTTGACGGAGTGTCAAACCAATACGGGTATGGGATAGGGGTGTTACTGATAGCACCCGACAATTCTCTCATACCCTTAACTTTCAAGCTTTGGTTGAAAGTCTCGAACAATGAGGCAGAGTATGAGGCATGTATTTCTAGTTTAGAAGCCGCCCTAGAACTAGGGGCAAAACGGTTGGACGTCATCGGGGACTCGAACCTTGTTGTATCTCAAGCTAAATGAGATTGGAAAGTCAAGGAAGAAAAGATGAGAATCTATCACCAGACCTTGGATGTGTTGATTCCTCGATTTGAGAAACTGAATTTTGCTTATTTGCTAAGAGAGAACAACAGGTTCACAGATTCATTAGCAACTCTATCTTCTATGATAGACATCCCTTTCGAAGTCCAGATGCGTCCAATCATCATTGAACAAAAATTTGTGCCGGCCTATGAGCTGATTGCCGCTATAGATGAGGCATAAGATGAGAATCCTTGGTATTACGATGTCTGGAACTTCTTGGAGAAGGAGGTGTATCTGCCAGGGGCAAATGCCAAAGATAAGAGGGCAATTTGAAGAATGGCTGCTCAGTTCATCGTCTGCGGGGGTAAACTGTACAAGAGAGGTCATCTCGGGATGCATAAACTATGTGTTGATGCTGAAGAATCGAAGTGCTTGCTGGAGGCCATCCATGGAGGAGAGTGCAGAGCGCACATGAATGGGGTGATGCTAGCCTGTAAGATCTTTAGACAGGGTTATTACTGGTCCACCATGGAGGAGGATTGTATTGGCTTTGTCCAGCGATGCCACAAATGTCAGATCCATGCAAACTGCATAGACATTCCGTTGTCGAAGCTATACAACATGACTCCACCATGGCCATTTTCAGTCTGGGGAATTGATGTGATCAGGGCTGTCACTCCGAAGGGGTCCAATGGGCATGAGTTCATTCTAGTAGTGATAGACTATTTCATAAAGTGGGTTGAGGCCTAATCTTACGCGGTGTTGAAGGAATCGCATGTTGCTAAGTTCATCAGGAACAACATCATCTGTCGCTACGGGGTCCCGAATGAGATCATTTCAGATAATGGTTCCCACTTCAAGAAGGAGGTGATCAACTTGTTGGACAAGTACAACGTGGCTTTTCATAAGTCAACTACATATCAGCCGCAGACCAACAGAGCAGTTGAGGCCGCCAACAAGAACATCAAGCACATTCTGCAGAAGACGGTAGAAACCTACTGGGACTGGCCAGATAAGCTGCCATTTGCTCTGTGGGGCTACTGGACTTCAATTCGAACTTCTACTGGGGCAACTCCATATTCCTTGGTTTATGGGATGGAGGCTGTTTTGCCTATCGAGGTTAAGGTTCCATCATTGCAAGTATTGGCTGAGTGTCAGATAGCTGAGGCAGATTGGCAGCAAAGCATGTTTGAAGAACTCATGTTCGTTGATGAAAGAAGGCTGAAAGCACTGTATCATGTTCAGGGTTATCAACAAGGAATTGCCAGGGCTTTCAACAAGAAGGTTAAGTCCAGGAATTTGAAAGAAAGAGATTTGATGCTTAAAGACAACCGAGCTCCCATCCACGACCCTAGGGGCAAGTTCAGACCCAATTGGACTGGCCCTTATATCATCAAGACTATCTGGTCGAGTGGAGCTGTCGTTCTGATGGACCAAGATGGCCTAGAGTTCTCCCAACCGATAAACATGGACAAGTTGAAGAAATACTATCCCTGAGTGGCTCGCTTGGCCGAAAACTTGAAAGGGCGACCTATGTAAAAGTTAGAGTATGAAAAATTTGAAATTATAAAAACTGAGCTCGCAAGGTTGAAAACCCAGAAAGGGCGGCCTTGACAAAAGTTAGTGGGCAAAAGGAGAGTGTTAATACACGAGTGAACCCGAGCTGAACTATGTAAGGCTTGATTTCCATCTTTGGGATACGTAGGCAACTTCATTATGAAGTCCAGCCATGAACACTCCCCGATCAACTTTGTCCATGTGATCATGTTTGGTCATCTTTGTCTATTTTGCATTCAAGAGCTTGGTTGTGATCTCCAGTGCAGTGCTATTCAGACTAGGGGCAACTTTCCAATTGCTGGGATCCGGGGTTATGCATCTCAGTGATAGATCTCAGGCGTGTCCAGTTCTGATCCATATCGAAAATGGTTTTGAAAAGTTTTAATAAAAGTTGATTTTGCTCAAATTAATCTTTTTACAATTTAGACCATTTTTTGACCAAACGGAAAATTTTCAGTACCCACAACCTTCAATTACATTGATTTCAATACAGAGTTCTTCTACTCTTGAATACAAACTGAAGTTGCTTTTTTTTTTTTTTTTTTTACATTCATAAAGAAAACTTGAAAGTACTGATTAAAGCAAATAAATTCGGGGCATAGTCAGGTGTTCCTGCGTCCCCTCCCAAGCTTGTGGAAGCCTCTGATGCCAAAGTGGGCCTGATCTGTGCCTCCTCATCAAGCTAAGCTATGTACTCATCAGAGAGGGTGCAACTGAAAATCGGAGCGGGGGCTAGAAGCTCTCTCGTCCTCCATGCTGTGGCATACTGGGCTAGCTATGCGCCTTGGACCGGAAACGCAGTAGGGTACTTTATTCCCTCTTCCGGGCAAGTCTGATCATGTCCGAACTGGCACTGGAATCGGAATAGGAAGTAAAAGACAGTGTGTCAAGCCGATCAACTGAATCCCGGGCTGGCGGGTCATACTATAGCTCATCACCGGTAAATTAAGCCAGGGGCAGCGCCAAGCAATGTCTGTAGCGGACAAACTGCGCATCTAGTCACACCACCATCCCTTATTTGGGGCATCGACTAGACGTCGTCGGAAGAAATAGCTACGAGTTGAATATGCTGGGCATGAGTCCACAACCTTCAATTTATCCATCAACCATATTTGCGAAGGGATGAAAAATGACAGATTAAAGAATAGAGAGGTGTACGTTGAGAGAAAAGTGAGAAAAGGTTTTTGAGAGAAAAACCGAGCCTGAGGGTCGAGTGATGTGAGAAATATACGTGAGATGGGGTGGGAAACATTACCTGCAGTAGTAGTGAACTCCCCGCGAATCTAGCTGTCTCCCGGCAATAAAAAGTGTCGAAACCCATCAATGTCTCATCTAACGTCATGGCGATGCAACTCTTGCCCTCTTTTAAGCCCTCGGCAACTTAAATCAAATGAGTGCTAAACCCATCGGAGCTTGGGGCAAGCAAGAAATGAGACAACATGCACAAGCAAAGCGCATGTCGCCGATAACCCTGCCAATGATGATCGCCGCAGTCACCGACATAAAAAAATCGACGAATCAAGCTTGGGATGTCCAACTTTCTGTCGTGAATCAATGACTGAGTGTCATGCAAAGTAAGCACACACATCCATCCCAAGGCTTGGACATAGCCGAAGCGGAATTGAGCCAAGATTACTTCATCGCGCTCGGATTCCATTAAACCTTGGAAATCCTTGAAAGTGGGACATTTCTCTTATCCACCAAAGCTAAAGACGTGTGTTACCAGATTCCAAAACCTTGTCGCGGCATGAAGGAACAGAAAATGCAGCGGGGTGCGACTTTACGGGAATAGTGCATTGATGCCAAAGCCCCGGAAGTTCAGCTTTTCCGAGCCATCCAAGTTGGCAATCCAATTTGTGAGATTTTGGACAAGAAATGCTTCCATTTGGTGCAAAAACTGAGATGAAATGGAGAAAACTATGAAACTGGGGCTTGTGTAGAAGATAAGGTGTTGAGTGGAAGACAGGTGGCAGCATTCTGGAGGTTCTTGCCACTTTTGGCCGATCGGCCAAAAAGAGTGCTGACCGACCATCTTTTTTGGCCGATCGGTTAGTAATGATGGCCGATGGTCATTTCTTGTGGCCGATGGCCACTCACTTTGGCCGATGGCCCTTCCTTTTGTTCTCTGAGTTGTCTATGTGTTGGAGATGTTAAGAACTTGTGACTGGTTCCACTTCAAATGCCTTCCGGTGATGATTTTGCGAAGTCACGCTTGTGGTACTTCAATTTGTTTATTGAGTTGTTGTACTTTTGTTTATCGAGTTGAATTTTGTGTTCATTAGTCTTTGTCTTGCTTATCGAGTTATATTTACATTTGGTTAGCTTGTCAAGTTCTTTGTTTTGCTTATCGAGTTGTTTAGTTGTTAATTGGTTCACTACCTGATTAATGCAATTCGAGTGTTTAGTTTTCAAAATAAAGTTCAATCTCATTTACATTATTATGTAATGTGATGCGATGCGATGCTTAGAATGTACAAATGTAACACTTTTTCAACAAAAGAATTGTTTCATTCCATGATTATTTTCTTTTACAAAAAGTACATAGTTTTGAAGAAAATAAAACCTGCCGGAGGTAGTACAATGTGCAAAACTACTAGTAAAAAGAAAAATAAAGCAAAAAAGAGAAAAGCAGCAAAATGTCTGGATCGGTGCCAGTCGCCTCAGGTGCGGGGGTCTGTCATTGTCCTCTTCTTGGACGAAGGTCTAGACGTCGCCGCTATCTCCGCCGTTGGAGTCTGAGCTTGAGCCATCCCCAATTTCATCTTGAGACGACTCTGCCTTTGCATCAGACTCGTCGTCATCTAGGACAGGCGCTCACGAGCTACTCCCAGAGTGAGTGTGCCTGGCCCTGTTGCGGCTGCGTACTGAGATCCCTCATCCTGCTCTCCCCGCTCCTCGGGTAGGTACATATGGTCCCACTAGAGCACCCCCTATAGCCGATATCTAAAATGGGACTTGAAAAGAACAATTGGCAGATGCATTAGTTATGCTATGCAAAGTCGAGTATGAATACCGAGTACAGTGTATGAATGCCGTGAGCAATGTATGAGTACAGTGTGTGAATGCTGCAAGCAGTATATGATTACAGTGTATCAGTGCCGTGAGTGGTATGTGAGTGCAGTGTATCAAATGCCGTATTGATAATGTGATGTATTAGATTATGTATGGAATAGAATGTGCAAGGTTTTTGGGACTGATTTTGAAGGAACTTACCGGGATACCATAAATACTGAGTAGGTCCATGCTTCTCTGCAGCATCCCTATCACTAAGGCCGACAGCTCCAGAGCCTGTCCAATGTACTTAATCGAAGCCTGCAAAAGTGTTGAGGTAATTAGTATTCTGCGGGATATCAAATGAAATGAAATGACTATGCATAATGCAAAGTATAAGTACATACTGCGGTCGAACCGCGAACTCCAACGAGCTCATGATCAGCCGGAGGAGGAGTGATGGGTATCTAATAAGTCTCCTCACCTTGTCCTCGGCATGCCATGGTGGTGGGTAGGTCTGGCCACTCAACTTTGCGCCCCCTCTGGGACCCACTCCGGTCATGGGCCTGAGTTGCCCTCGGTACTCTTGCTCCTACTACTAACACTGCAGGCCTCTCCCTCTCGACTCGGTGAGAACTGGCCAAGGGTCGCATCAGATAAGTCTCGATGAAAACGGTGTAGTCGCCCTCATCTCTGAAGAAGTCAGAGTCCCAACCGATAGTGAAGTCGATCATCTCCTCTGGGGTGTACCTCTCTGTACGCCTCATATGGGTGGGAGGCGGCCTCGGAACTATTTGCTCTGGTAGGCCGAGGGTCTGATGCAGGAAGTGCTCACCCAAATACCATGCCCGGCAGACCAGACCCTCCAGCAAAACCCTGAACCGGGCAGTCTCCTGAGCACCCGCATATTAATCTCTCACTACCTCCGGTAACGCGGCCCAGGGCTGCCAAGTGATCTGCAAATGACAGGATATACAGTTTGTTATCTGCTATTGAAAGTACAATGTAAAGTGAAGCTTAAATAAACTGTAATGTTTGAAATACCTCTACGGCGGTAATGGTGTCAAAGTATTTGCAGAAAAGCAGGAAAGATTCCCATGGCCTCCGCTCACACCTCACATCGAATTGATGAGAGTATGGGACAACAAGGGGCATCTCTACCTCTGGCTCTGGAGCAAGCCTCGGAAAGTAAGCATACACTAACAACTACAGAATGTAAAAGGGCAACAATGAGTATGCTTATCAGTAAAGCAGTATGCAGATAAAGCGGAAATCAAAGAATGGTGTGCAGTGTATTGTGTAGTGTGTGCAGTGTACAGCCAGTGTAAAGTAGATTGTGTGTGTGCAGTGTGTGTGGTGTACAGATAGTGTAAGGCAAAACTGTAAAACAGAAAGGGAAAATTTACCTCCCAGGCTCGCCAGTAGCCTCCCAGCAGATGTCCGCTGCGGCGAGATGAAAAGCTCATGTATCCGTAGAGCATGGCTAGGCCTGCGCCACCCCAATCATAGCGACAGATCCTATCACGTCCACCAATGCGCTCAGCAGATATAGGGCAACAGTGTTCACCCGGTCGACGAATAAGGTGGTGCCCAGCAAGAACATGATGAATCCTTGAGCGTACTGCTCCACCTCCTCGCGGGTCGTAGGTGCCTGTATCTGAAACTGGTCCTCGAACCAAGAATATCTCACAAACTCTGGCCGGGAGAGAGGTGGCCGAGTGTCGAGCAAGTAGATCTGGGCAGCATCCCACTCGCCTATATCGGTGTTGAAGGGAATCGGATCACCCCCTACTCCGATGCTGGTGAGCATGGAGAAGTCGAAGGGAGTCATCGTCATCTCCCCTGCAGCAGAAAGGTGGAAGGAATCGGTGGTGTCCCACCACCACTCCACTAGCGTGCCCAGAAGGGGCCTACTCGCAGTGAGGCGCTAGAGTTCCATACAAAAAATGCCGAAGCCGGCCTAATCGATGATATGGCGAACCGCGTTGGGTAACTCCATGTACCAATCTCGGGCAATGGTATTCCCATACCCCTGGAAGGCACGGGAATCTCCCTGTGTTCAAAGACAAACAGATGCGAAGTAGTGTCAGAAATACAGTGTTTGAATGCATTCAGAATTGATGAAAATGCAGTGTGTGTGCATGTGCTCGAGTTTACACAGATATCGTGTATGATGGTGCTCAGGGTGAACTAAGCATGTGATCTACAGGTATGTTTGTGATGATCAGTTAAAGAATAGTATCGACTATCAAAGATATACGATCTACATTGCTGAAAGTAAGAAAGGAGGAGTATACCTCAGTGGCGCCAAAGGATAGATGCGACTCTGGCTCGCGTAACAGGAGCTCCAATGGCGTGCCTTGTGCGTAGCTCCTGAACTGGCGGATGCTATCGGGAGGCAGTATGTGTATCGCAGGCCGATATGTTGCCGGGTCGAAAGGTCGAACACTGAGCGGCAAGAGCTCGACCTCAGGATCCGTATCCATCTCTGGCGGAGTCCTACTCCGTGGAATATCGTCCGCCATCTCGAGAAGGGTGTAAAAGTGGTCGAAGGTATGGAAAATGGATAAAAATGCAAAAGGTCAACCGAAAGTCAACCCCGAGGCGTGAAAAATGAAAGAAAATGACAAAGCTCGGAAGAGGGCACGGAAATCAAGTTAAACCCGGGGAAAACAAGCCCCAAGTAGTGGAAATCGAGAAGGTGACACCGAAATCACTTTCTAATCGGTCCAAAGTGTGTAAAACAACTAGGGTTTCGTGAATAGGATGTTGTAGGAGGCTAAAAAACGGGAGAAAAGCTCAGATCTAAGGGCAGAAAATGACCTAGAGAGAGAGAGCAAGGATTTTCGGCTAAGGAGAAGTGAGGATATAGGGCTTGGAACCCTATATTTAAAGACCCGAGGCAAAATGTCAAAATTGCCCCGAATCTGCCACTTTTGGCCAATTGGCCAAATTGTTAGCCGATCGGCTAAATTGTTGGACGATAATCTCTTTTTGTGGCTGATGGGTGGCCAATGGCTTCCCCTTGTGGTCGATGCACCTCCAATGCCCTTTTTTGGGTCAGTTCTGTTGATTGGCACCTTCATCTTTCAAGAAAGTGCAAGAAAATACACTTTTGAAGCCTAAGCGGTCTCCGTGGTGACCCCGAACCGTGTCTTCTGTGTGCAGCACCCGATACGCGCGAGGTGTATTTTTTTTCGTATCCTTTTGTATATTGCAAGATTCGAAATTTGCTTTGAATACGTTGCATTACAATGTTTCATCGTATTTTGCATAGAATGTGCATTTCTCCCTCTTGCATAGAATATGCATCCTAATGTTGCATGGAGCATACACTTATTGCATCATCATGCATCTTTTCACTCGCATTGTTATGCACACATTACTCGCATTGTTATGCGTACATTGCTTGCGTTGTCACGTGCTTTACTTACATGTGTTTATGCACCCGTTCTCGCATTGTTATACACATTGCTTGCATTGTCGCGTATGCTTTACTTACATGTGTTTATGCACCCCATGGCTCGCGTTGTCGCGCATGCCTTTCTTGCATTGTTATGAACCTTTTTATCCGCGTTGTCACGCACACTTAGGTTGCATTGTCATGCATCCCCTTACTTGCGTTATCGCGCATGTTTTACTTGCATTGTTATGCTCGTTCTAGTTGCATTATCATGCATCTTTTCACTCGCATTGCTATGCACCTTCTCACTCGCATTGTATATGCATGTGTTTATCTCATATTGAACTGATTTCTTGATCTAACATTGAATATGTGTTTCTACTGTATTATACCTGTTGAATTTCTTTCTTTTGTAGGCATGACATTGTATGTACGGTTCATTCAAGAGAAGTTTTGGTTCCGCTTGACTACTACCCTTCTCCACTCGCGTTTGGCATGCGTTTGGACATATCTCTCTCCTCTCGCATTTGGCACGTGTCTGGATGACTGTGCTTTCTTGCACAGTCCTTTCCTTCTCTTGTGTGTGATACGTTGAGAAGTGTTACTTGTTTCCTCTCTTGCGTGTGATACGCTGAGGGATACTTTTTTTCTTCTCTTGCGTGTCATACGCTGAGGGATGCTTTCTTTCCTTCTCTTGCGTGTGATACGCTGCGAAGTGTTGCTTCTTTCCTCTCTTGCGTGTGATATGCTGAGTGATGCTTTGTTTCCTTCTCTCGCATGTGATACGCTGAGAAGTGCTTCTTTCCTCTCTTGCGTGTGATACATTGAGGGATGCTTTCTTTCCTTCTCTTGCGTGTTATACGCTAAGAAGTGTTGCCTTTCCTCTCCTGCGTGTGATACGCTGAGGGATGCTTTTTTTCCTTCTCTTGCATATGATACGCTGAGAAGTGCTTCTTTCCTCTCCTGTGTGTGATATGCTGAGGGATACTCCTTTTCCTTCTCTCGCGTGTGATACGTTGAGAAGTGTTGCTTTTCCTCTCCAGCGTGTGATACGCTGAGAAGTGTTGCTTTTCCTCTCCTGCGAGTGATACGCTGAGGGATGCTTTCTTTCCTTCTCTTGCATGTGATACGCTGAGAAGTGTTGCTTTTCCTCTCTTGCGTGTGATACGCCGAGAGGTGCTTTCTTTCCTCTCCTGCGTGTGATACGCTGAGAGATGCTTCCTTTTCCTCTCTCGCGGGTGATATGCTGAGAGGTGTACCTTTCCTTTTCTCGCGTGTGATATGTTGAGAAGTGCTCTTTTTCCTCTGTTGCGTGTGCTACGCTGAGAGATGTTGTGTTTGAGACTTCGGGTATCCTCAGTGGTCGCTTTTAGCCTTCTCCGCGTGAGATGCAGTGAGAATTGCATAATTTTCTTACATCCTTTCTATGGGAATGTGTGAGACTATTCTTACTTGCTTGCTTAACTGTTGTATTTGTTTTGCATAAATGCTTCATTACAGCTCTCTTTGCATAATCATAAGTTATGTTTGGCATTGTGCATGTCATTTGCATTTTGCCCCTGCCTGCGGGCACATCTCTTTGCTATCTCGTATGTTTGTCTAAGTCTTCGGCCTCGTCAAAAATGGGTCATCTCTGGGCTTTGACATTCACTCCCGTCACTTTACGACTTTTGAGTTCTGTCAAAGAGGGGCAATTGTAGGTACCCCATTTTTGACCGTCCTCAAGACTTGGACGTCATACTTTGAACACTCGATGATCATCCATGCTCGTGTTCGTTTTGAGTTCCCGAAGGTCTCGGCTGCGCGCCTTGCCTTAAGATCTCTCAACTTGTCTGTTTGTGCTTGGTTGTGGACCAAGGACTTGTGGTTTTTGCTTCTGAGGGAAGAGGGTGGCTTGTTGGCCATCCCTACAACCCATCGGCTTAGGCCTTGTGCCATCGGCCTTGTTTTCTTGCTATCGGCCATAAGTGGTGGCCGATCGGCACTCTTTTTCGTCGATTGGCCATATTTCTTGGCCGAGACCTTTCCACCTGCTTTTGGAGATATTTTTGTGCTAGCTGTGACAGCTAGTGAGCACAATTCTCATCCTCCATACATGTGTATGGAGGGATTGAATCAAGACTCAAGCTTGTTCAACAAAGCTTGAGAATTGATTTTCTATAAGAAGGGAGGCCCCTCTCCCTTTCCAGAGGTTCTGAAATCTTGAGATACAAAACATATATCACTATTTTTCTATGTTTTACCTCTCTCTCCACATTTGCTCTTGTTTGTGCTCAAAAGTGTAAATTCTTCATACTTTTGCACTAAAGCACCTACTAGAACACCATCCTTTTATTTCTGAGGTACTTAGGAGCTGGTGTTAGTGTTTTTGGACTGGCTTTGGTCAAAAAAGAGTGCTGGAGTTGTGTTCTTGAAGGTATTCTTCAAGGGTGAGTCAACTAGCTTTTAAACCTTTGTTTTGGCTTAAGCTTTTGGACCTATTTGCATGCTGATTTAAGCTTAACTTTCTACTGTAAAAAGTTATGATTTTTCAAGCTTGTAATGTTTGTTTAAGGTCACTTTTGTGTTGGGGGTAGTCTACCCCCTCTTAGGCCTTGTTTTGCCTTGTTTTGTGCCTTCCTTTTTAAGCTATTGGAACCACCTTGTTTTGGCCTTCTCACCACTGAAACTCAGAGGATTTTCAGTGGTGGAAATGGTGTTTTGAGGTCCCAAATAGGAGAGGGTCATCCCCTCTCCTTGTGTCTTACATGCTTGTATTGATGCTCATAAAAGTAACATGTTTGTTAAGCTTGTTTTGGTTCCATCTTAGCATGTATTAGACCTTATTTCAGCATGATATACCTCTATGTAAGGTTGGTTTCATAGCCTCTTGCTTGCACCATGCCCTTGTAGTGCAATCCTCTCTATTGCCTTAACATGCATCTTATGCTTGGACCATCATTCTTGCATATTAGGCTTAACTCCAAGAAGCTTTCCCTCTTGTTTTACCATGCTTGAACTCTATTTGATGATGTTTTATTCATGCATGCATTCCTTTGTATAGCCATAGTGCATTCTAGCTTGTTAGCTTTGAGTGTCCAAGTCATTAGCATGCATTGCTTAGACCATTTTCATGATTTGGCATCATTTCATATGTGATTTCAGTCCATACAGTGTGGTCATGTGATCACATTTTTCACCATTTCTATGCATTGGGAGGTTTGTGTTTTAAGCCTTGAACATAAGCCATTATGCATGTCTTATTGCTTAAGCTTTTGAGATGCCATCTCAGTGGGTTTTTGAGCTTATTTTGACATGCCATAACTCTGATTTTTATTGGTTAAGTCATGACGTGCTTGGTCTTGGTTGGTGTAGTGTAAACCTCTTTATTGGCCTTGCATGCATCATGCCTTATGCCCTTCATGTTGGCTTGTTTTAGCTTTGGCCCATGCATGTTTTAGACTCATTTTGGCATGATCTAGGACTATTTTGGTTGTCCTTGGCCCTTTGGCGTTTGATTCATGTGCCTTTGGTACGAGTTGCTATGCTAGTTTCAAGCTTTGAGCTTTCTTGCATGCCATACTTGTCTTGCTTGAGTGGTTTGGCACCATTCCATACATGATTTCAAGGCCTACAGTGTTGTCACACATCCATGCTTTTCATTCATTGCTCTTGCTTGAGAGTTGTTATCTCTATGCCATGTTTATGAACCAAAGTGTATGCATGTTTGTATGTACTTTCGTACTTCATTTCCATAGCATTTTAGCCACTGATTTGGGCATGATTGAGGTCTGTCCATTTTAGTTTAAGTCCATCTTGCATATTGTCGCATTGCATGTCGTCGCATGCTCGTCGCATTGCATGATTCTTGCATGTTGTTTACATGTTTAGGTTGCATTACATGGTGCTTGCATGCTCATGTTGCATTACATTATTTGCATGTCATTAGCTTTGTTAAGTTATGCTTGCATTGCATTGCATTACATTTGGCATGCTCATGTTGCATTGCATTGTATTTCCACGTTGTGTGCATTGCATTGTGTATGGTTTGGGTGTCAAGCCAAGCACGAGGAACGAGGAACGTTTCATACTTGAAGTGATAAAACGTGACTCAATCCTCGGTCGCTGACCCTCTTGATCATGCATGATAGACGTTAAGGCATTTATGTGTTTTTGTGCATTTCATCCATATTGATTTGTGCAACTCGGTCTCTTTGGCCATCATGCATCGAGATGCGTGATTGATGGCTCGAGAGTCGAGCACTACACTCCTTCGAGCCTTAGACATGATAAGGAGTGTGGTGGCGCACACATTTTCTTGCAAATACATTGCCATGCCTCTATTTGTGCTCTGCTGCAGCAAAAGGAGAGTTTGTAGGAAGAGATGGCCGATCGCCTAACAATATTTAGCCGATAGTCTCCAAGTTGGCCGATGAACATTATCCATTGGCCGATGGCCACCCCTCTTGGCCGATGACCTCTCAGAGTGTCCATGAGGTGGTTTAGAAGAATCACAGAAGTTGGCATAATTTTCAGAGGTGCAGAAGTGTGCAAACAGAGGCAACATGAGGCATGGCAATGAATTTCCGAGCGAAGCCGACCGGGCATGCATCTCTTCTTTGTCCGCGAGGCCATTTCACTACTATTGATTAGTTTGAATGATTAATTATTCGATTTGTTGTGTAATATTTAAACTAGCTAATTTGTTTATTTAGTTAACGTGTTGTAATAATTAGCTTAGTGTTAGCTAGTTATTCATTTTGATTATGTAATAATTAGTCTAATTAGATTATTAGATTAGTTAGAATAGTTTAGCGTAGCTAGCTTGTATTATTCACTCGGACCCTCCGTCAAGAGAGCCAACTTTTGTAATAAGTGTGCGTGTGTGTGATGCATGTCTTCCAACCCCCATTTCTTTCTCCCTTTTACTTAACCGCTTACAATGGTTAGTTCTAGGTCATGTTTTGATTAGCATCCATATGCTTGCATGTTTGCATCATTCATCTGTCTTGCATGCACCGGGCTCGGCGCATCATTCAAACTGCATTGTATTTCAATACGTTTATTTGAATACGTGTTCAACAGCATGTTATCAAGTTGCATTTCATATGCTATCTTAGAATAGCCGAGCCTATTTTAGTTGCATTTTTGCATGTGTTGCATTAGCCATCTTAACACAGCTAGGGTTATGTATTGATTACGAACTAGCTTCGTTTTTGGCTCGGAGTACACTGTAAGTGTTTATGCTTTAGCATACTGCATGAGATGTGTATGTTGCCATGTAGAGCATGCTTGCCATGAGAATAATTGCTTAAGTGATATAATTGCCTGAATACCTGTGCGTGAAGGTTGGATTGTTTGAATTGGAATAATTCATTGAAATGCGAGTTTTAAGCCCAATTGAGTGGCAAATCCACGTCTTAGCCTACTTGCGAGTAGCACCTTCAAACCATTTACAAACAAACATGAGATGTTTTGTTCCAACTTAGGCAATCTAGTCTATACTTGTATGCTGTGCGTATCACGTAGTAAGCTAGCTAATAAACCAGAATAAGAACACATGTGTTTGCAAAAACAAAATATCATGTTAGTAAAGGCCAATCTTTGATCGGGTGAGCGGGAGTGCTCATTGGATGACCTTCCCCTCTCGTACCCAAGTTCCCGAGCCGAGGCAGCTTTGGTGATGACAAACACGTGACCTTAGGCACGAGTCAGGGTTTTCTAAATTTCCCAAAACAAAAACATTTAGGTGGCTACTCTGTATCTGGCAAAGCAGTCCATGTTTGGCACTTCTTTATTAAAATCAGTTTTCCAAAATGATTTGCCGGATTTGGACTCTTTGGTGATTTATCGATCTTGCATTGCACTTTGTGAGATTAGATTCAGAACCGTGACATTGAGTCCGAACTGTTGTAGCTAATGAACAAAACGGATTTCGCGTCATTTGCGCGCGGAGCCGGGATGTTCGGGCACGTCTATAGTATTAATCTCTCATATCCTTTCGAGTATCGTACAACATCTATGACACAGCATGTTAAGCCTTCGTCTATCAAGGCTTTTTTTGATGTAATACAGATGAATAGGGAGTTGGTGGATAATGGAGCAGTAGTGAACTTGCTCCCAAAATCTTCTTTGAAGAAACTGGAGAAAAGGAATCTCAGATTAATCCCAACCAGCACAACCATTGCTGGTTTTGCTGGAGATAAAAAAATGGCTCAGGGTATTTTGCCCATTAACTTGAGTATAGGAACCAGAGATTGCATGACGACATTCTTTGTATTGACAACAATGCTAAGTATAATGCTTTACTTGGTAGGGATTAGATTCACACCAACAAATGTGTGCCTTCCTCTCTACTTCAGAAGATTATGATGGCCTTGAGCAATGGAGAGACAGAGGAGATCAATGCAGACCCTCAACCCTTCATAGCTTGTGCTGACTTTGTAGAGGCCAAATTGTATACTGAAAGAGTGACACCACTCAGTATACTGAGAAAACTTGATAGATCAACCGAAGTGACGGCTGATGAGGAATTAGCACACCTGAAGCACTTAGTCCAGGAAAGTGCTGATGAAGAATTTGTCACCAAGGATGACAATGATGCCTGGTTGTAGGCAAAAAGATGAAATCCAATAGGCCAAATCTTTGGCTTTAGTTAGGTTCTCAATATTGGACATAAAATCAATAGTCCATAAGGTTCAAGAGCAAGAGAAAGAAGCTATGATAGTTGGCTATTAGCAGGAGTATCAACAGGTCAGGTTTTTGGCCTTTGATAAATATTGTGCGTTGGATATCGAAACAAAAGTTTAGGAGATACAAGAAGAAGAAGTCCTATGGATAGACTTTGTCTATGAGGAGGAGGCAAATATGTTGAATCAAGGAAACTGGGAGCAGAACAAAGCAAAGAAATTGCTTCGAAGACAGAAGAAATCAAAAAAGAAGCATTAGTAAGTTCTCATATACAAGACCCCTTGGAAGAGGTTAACTTAGAGGAAGGTTCTACATAGCAACCCACCTACATCAGTGTTTGGTTAAGTGCTTTGACATGGATCAGTTGTTGGTGGTCTTAAAGAGATACAAAGATTGTTTGCATGGTCTTATAATGAACTGCTAGGATTGAATAGGTCATTAACAGAACATACGCTCCCTATGAAGCCTAATTTCAAGCCATACAAGTAAAAACCAAGAAGGATAAGTCCTAAAGTGATTCAGAAGGTCAATGAGGAAATTCTTAAGCCCCTTAAGGTAGGCTTCATTAGGACATCCAGGTATGTCGAATGGCTATCCAATATTGTGCCTGTAGTTAAGAAGAATGGTAAAATGAGGGTATGCATCAATTTTAGAAACCTGAATTTAGCAACTCTAAAAGATGAGTACCCTATGCACGTAGTAGATTTATTGATGGATAGTTCAGTAGGGCACAAGATTTTATCAATGATGGATGGACACTCTAGTTATAACCAAATCTGTATTGTAGAAGAGGATATCCATAGGACAGCATTCAGATGTCCTGGGAACATTGGTACCTTCGAATGGGTTAAAATGCCATTTGGCCTGAAAAACGCTGGGGCTACATATCAAGGGGCTATGAACACTATCTTTCATGACCTCATTGGAGGATATTTAGAGTGTTACATTGATGACATTGTAGTGAAGTCCCAATCCATGGAGGAACATTTGCTTCACTTGGAAGCATCTTTTGAAAGAATGAGAAAGTTCAAGTTGAAGCTCAATCCTCTCAAATGTGCTTTTGGCGTATCAACTGGAAACTTCTTGAGCTATGTAGTACACAAGAAGGAAATACAGATTGATCAAAACAATGCCAAAACTATCATTGAAACCAGGCCTCCATCAAGTAAGAAAGAAGTACAAAAATTCCTTGGACATGTTAATTTTCTTCAAAAATTTATTTATAACACTGCAGGGAAAACTAAACTATTATCTTCCTTATTGAGGTTGAAAGATGAAGAGGAGTTTGTGTGGACAACAGAGCATCACACTGCTTTTGAAGGAATCAAAGCCTACTTGGCCAAACCTCCAGTGCTGATGCCACCAAAGGGTGATAAGCCCTTGAAGTTGTATATAGCTGCAGCAGAAGATTCACTGGGAGTTTTCTTAGCCCAGGATAATGAAGAAGGCAAAGAGCAAGCAGTTTATTACCTTAGTAGATTCTTAAATTCTTTTGAATGTAAATATTCAGCCATAGAATAGCCGTGTCTTGCATTGTATTTTACTACAATGAAACTAAGATATTATCTTTTGCCTACAACTGTCTTGGTAATTGCAACCACAGATTTGGTTAAATATATGTTGTTTAGACCTATGTTGAGAGGAAGAATTGACAAATGGATACTAGCTTTATCAGAATTTCATTTAAAATATGTCCCACAAAAAGCAGTAAAAGGACAAGTTTTAGCCAATTTCTTAGCAGATCATCCATGTCAGACAAAGAGCCAAGAAACAATGGATCTTGGTATGGTTAGTATTGAACCGTGGCAAATGTGGTTTGATAGATCAAAAGCCAATGGTCTAATTGGAATTGGTGTGGTGATTAAGTCACCACAGGGGATAGAAACCACACATGGATTCAGAGTGGATGAAATTAATTGTTCCAATAATCAAGCTGAATATGAAGCTTTAATAATGGGACTAGATATACTTATTGGATTACAAGCTCATGCAGTTGATATATTTGGGGATTCTCAATTGGTGGTTAACCAAGTGAAATAAATTTTCAAATGTCAAAGTGTACTATGTTGTTGCATTACATTTGCTTTCTCAATTCCAGATAACAAATGTGACTCAAGATTCATGAATAACAAAACTAATGATATGGCTCAGAAAACTTCGAATTTCAAGAAAAGATATAACACTCAAATGTACATAAGCCAAACAACATATCAAAAAGTAATACCACCCTTAACTAAAAGGAATGTGGTGTTAGAAGTCAATCATAATGACTTATAAAAACAAGATTGGAGGCATCCAATAATGCAGTATTTAGCTAGTCCATCTTCGAAAGTCAGCAGAAAAATCAAATTGCAATCTATGCAATACATATTGTATGGTAATGCTCTTTACAAAAGGAGGACAGACGGGTTATTATTGGAATGTTTAGAGCCAAATGAGGCATTGACAGGCATGGCTGAGGTTCATGAAAGCGTCTATGGTGCCCATCAGCCTAGTGTGAAGATGAGATGGTTGCTTCGAAGACCTTCCTACTATTGGCCAACCATCCTTAAAAATTGCATAGAATATGCTAGAGGTTGCCAGGCATGCCAAAAGCATGGCGTGATAAGACATGTGCCAATAACTGATTTACATAGAGTTGTGAAACCTTGGCCATTCAGAGGCTGAGCTATGGACATGATAAGAAAAATACATCCACCCTCTTCAAAGCACCATTGTTTTATCTTAGTGGCCACAGATTACTTCACTAAGTGGGTCGAAGCCAAACCATATAAGGCTGTGGATCAAATTGAAGTTATTAGATTTATTAAGGATCTGGTACACAGGTTTGGCATCCCACAGACCATAACTGTGGATAATGGGACTATATTTGATGGAAAGCTGGTAAAGTCTTTCGAGGTGGAGTTTAAAATTAGCCTTGTTAATCCCACCCCCTATTATGCACAAGCAAATGGTCAGGCAGAATCATCCAATAAGTCTTTGAAGAAAGGAATACAAAAGGTTATGGAAGATAATCCCATGGATTGGCATAACTTATTGTTGGATGTACTATGGGCTTAAAGGACTTCTCCAAGATCAAGCACAGGAGTTACTCCTTATGCCTTAGTATATGGGCATGATGCAGTATTGCCTGTAGAAATTAACATCAAGTCCATGAGGGTGAGAGGGCCAGGATCAGTTAGATCCTGAGCAGTACCATCAAAGTATGTGCCTGGAGTTGGAAAATGAGAATGAAGCTAGAATTTTGACATGAAACAGTATTCTTTTCCAAAAGAAGAAAGGCAGCCAAAAACTATACTAAGAAAGTCGAACACATTAGCTTTGATGAATGTGATTTGGTATAGAAGACAATACTCCCAATAGGGATTAAAAGTCATAAGTTTGGAAAATGGTCACCCAATTGGGAAGGACCGTATCAAGTTCACAGAATCTTGCCTTAGGGAGCATATCATTTAAGAAAATTAAATGGGTATGTGCACCCTAAGAAAGTTAATGGCAGGTATTTGAAGCCCTATTATCCAACTATATGGGAAACACAAGGAGTGTAGTAGATGCTAAAAAAAAAGGGGGCATAAAAACATTCAACAAATAAAGAATTCATTTCATAAGGATTTGAATACATGTAGCCATAAATTGACCAAAAAGTTAGTACAATGTTTTAATTGTTCCTTTACAATTGACTCTCTACTTTTAAGAGACGGGAACAACTGAATGGCTGCAGTCATTTCATGCTTTCGATCAGCCAGTCCTTGGTTGGTGATTTCCAGCTTAGTGGCAATTCGATCCAAAGCCAGGTTGACTGCTGATAACTCTTCTTTTAGTTAAGCTTTCTTCTCCAAAAGTTGGATTCGAAAATTGGAAGACAGATGAATATTGTTCTTTCAATTCAGATACCTCAGCATGTATCTGAGAAACAAATTTCTGGTCTCTTAACAACCTCTCCTCAGCAGCTTTGGCATCATGACAAATGTTGATATAAAAGTCAACGGTAGCTGCTGACTGAGATAAATGACTTGAAATAACTATGTTGGATTACTCAATAACCTTGCAGCATTGGAGGAAACCATTCTTGATAATAGGTCTTTGCAAGGCTTCAAAGGGGATCATTGAGAACAATGTCAGCAACTCCAAACAGCTACCCAGATCCAGTAAAGAGGAGGGAGCCCTACTGGTAGTGGAAGAGCTCTTAAAAATTTCCAAAAGAAAATTAGCCAGAGCCAACGGCTCAGTTTTGTTACTGGCTGCTGGGATGGTAGAGGGCATGTCAAAAAGACTGGCTAACCTAGCTTCGAAAATGTCCATCTCTTCCATTGACATGTTTGGTGCAGAAAGAGTTCTAGTAGAAGAAAGAAATGTGTCACGCCCTAAAAATTTGGACAATTAATTATTAAATTAGGGCTAAACCCCAATCAATATTCCATCATCCAAATCCTAGGGGTGAAACAAAAAAACTAAACACCAACCAAACCATCTACCATAATTTCATAACTAATCAATACCTCAACATTCGAGTAACAATACATAGTCAAAATAACTTAAATAATATACAGTTACAAACCATGCGAAATTATCCCAATACTAAAGTCATAAAAAAAAATAATAAACACATAAACTAATCTCAACCCTAAGCTCAAGAAAACAAAAGAAATCCAAGAGATATGCCCAAAAACTATAGTTACTTCTCATCACCACCGTAGCCTCAACTAATCTCAAGAAGAAAGCTCAAGGCTCAAAAGCGAGCACCGAGTTGCCAAGAGAGAAAACGGGTCAGTATACAGGCATACTGGTATGAGTACAAGATTTAACACCCACGTGTCTACCAGACGCAAACAAAAATGCATTAAGTTCTTATTCCGGGAAAAGAAAAGTATTTCCAACCGCACCGAGACGAATGGGTAGTTTCCCGAGATACGGTGGCATTCAGTTTCTTGTCTGTACATAACGAAATATAAATTGATTATAAAATAAACAAAATAGACATAAAAATATGATGGGTCAGCCCTACATAAAAAAATTAGTAAGACCCACCATCCTGCAAAACAAATAAAGTTATTATAATTTAATCATAAATAACTTGCTGAAAAAGTATAAAAATGCACCGTTTCATACTTAAATAATTCGAATTGATCAAAACTCAAAGAACGAAAGTTGTACATAATCAAATTTCCTAAAAGACAGCACAAACAAATTTAACAGAAACTGAATAGGTTGAGAGAAAAACTTGATAGAATAACCTAGACGGAATTCAATCAAAAAATCTAAAACTGAAAACGAACAAAAACTGCCCTAATATGATTTTTTTCGAAAAAGTTCAAAACATGAAAAGTGTGCAGAATAATGTTTTACTTCAGTTTACACAAAACCAAGAAAATGAGCTCGTTTCATGAGTTAAAACAGCCTTGAAAATCTGCATTGCTAAAATGAATCAAACCGACAATAATCAAGATTATCCGATTATAGGTTCTAATCGATCTTTTTAATAAACAAACTAAAACTCAAAAGTTGTCTAGAATCACGTATACATGCCTATGCTCAAATTTCATAATTTATTGAAGTCGTTTACTATTTTTCAACCTGTACAAATCAATACAATACACACTATAACAATCATCTCATAATTAAATTCTTTGTAGCTTAACTCCACCACTTCGGCCATCCACTTCCGGCCTACACATATATCCCATGTGCCTCCCGTATACCTAATACCACTTCGAAACCAAACTTGCACGGGGATATCGTCCTGAGTATGACTCACACTTTCCGAATGGTTAGCATATACGTACGTGCGCAAATCAAAGCACTCGTCTACTCATGAAAACGAGGCAACAATATATATATATACACAACACCTCACACATGAGAATAAACATAACATTGCCAAGCCTAAAGCATTCAAATAAATCTCATATTTCTCACTTTTTTTTATACACTCTTTCTCACCATCACTCAAATAAAACAACAATCCGTGGAGTCATGGTGGAGTATAAGGAATTTATCTATAGGTTCTTAATTAATTTTAAATTTCATATATTCGGGAGTGTGATTATAATCGTAAAATAAAACATATAAAAACCATAAACATTATATACACATTTAACCAAATAATGAAATCAATCCATCATCTACATGCAAATGCAAAATGAAACCAACATCAAATAAATAAAAATAAATAAATACCAACAACAAATCAATCCATTATCTAACAAATATCTATGGATTCTAAGTTTATTCCAATTTCATATAATTATGAGTGTGATTAAAACCATAAAATAAATATATATAAAAAAACCCTAAACCTTGCATACACAATTAATTAAAACAATTGAAATCAATCAATCATCTAAAAATCCTAAATTTTACATATACAACTAATTAAAATAATTAAAATCAATCAATCGTCTAAAAATCCTAAACTTCACCTACACAATTAATCAAAGTAATTAAAATCAATCAATTATCTAAAAATCCTAAACTTTACATATACAACTAATCAAAATAATTAAAATCAGTCTATCATCTTTATGTAAATACAAAATCAAACTAATATTAAATAAATAAACATAAATAAATAAATAAAAATTAAACATAAATTAAGAGAAGTGAGTTTTATACTCACAATATTTTTTTGAAAATCAAAAAATTATTTAAAAAATTAATAGAATCACCAAAACAAAACCCTAATCCTAATATTTTTCTCCCCTCTCCTCTCTCTCCCTTTTCACGCTGCACACAGCACTACATGTTGATTTCTCTCTCTCTCTCTCTCTCTCTCTCTCTCTCGGGGCGCCGAACCCAGCACCACTCCTGAAATACTCTTTTCTTTCTTCTAATAACATCTAACCTAATCCTATTTTATCTCAATAAACTATTATAATATAAAATACAACATAATTATAATATATATAAATATAAATATAAATATAATTATATATATAACATCTCTTTCTTTTTATATGTAAAACAAATACAAATATATAAATATTTAGATTAATTATATATAATTAAATAATATATTAAATTAATTAATCGCCACATTAAATTCATTAAATATCACATTAAATTTTCATGTGACCACACAATTAATAAAGAAAAAATTAAAATAAGATTATAATAACCATAATAATAAATTATGACTCAAGAAAATTAGGGTCGCTACAATATACACACCTCAAAAGAATCTCGTCCCGAGATTCGATTGGAGAGAGTACTAAGCAAAAAGTTCTGGGTGCATACGACGAACTTTCTCTTCTAACTCTCAAGTAATATCTTTCTCATCTTCATTTCATTGCACTTTCACCAAGTTCACTTTCTTGTGCCGAAACTGCTTTACATCCCGATCTAGAATAGTAACCGGTCGCACCACATACGTTAGATCATCACTAAACTCCAACACTTCTGGTGATATTACTTGGGATGAGTCTTGCACACAATTTCGTAATAAAGATACATGGAACACATTGTGAATAATAGCTAAAGCAGGTGATAGAGCTAATTTGTAAGCCATATTACCAATCCTCTCAGTGATCTCATATGGTCCCATAAATCTAGGTGCCAACTTTCCCTTCTTTCCGAACCACATGATACCCTTTATCGGCAAGACCTTCAAAAGCACAAAATCCCCAACATTCAACTCAACCCCCTTACATTTTCTATCAGCGTAACTCTTCTGACGACTCCGTGCAGTCTTAATACGTTCCCGAATAATATTTACCTTCTCCGTAGTCTCTCTCACCAACTCTGGCCCTAACAACGGCGCATCTCTTACCTCCATCCAACAAGTAGGTGATCGACATGGCCTCCCATACAAAGCCTCAAAAGGTGCCATCCCGATACTGGAGTGATAGCTATTCTTATAAGCGAACTCCACCAATGGCAAGTGTTCTTCCCAACTACCACCAAGATCGAGTACACAAGCTCTCAACATATTCTCCAAGATCTGATTTACCAGCTCAGTTTACCCATCTGTCTCCAAGATCTGATTTACCCGCTCAGTTTGCCCATCTGTCTGGGGATGATAAGCCGTGCTCAAGTCTAACCTAGCACCCAAAGCATGCTGAAAACTCTCTCAAAACTCTGCCACAAACAACGGATCATGATCCGAAACTATAGAAACTGGTGCGCCATTAAGTTGCACCACCTTCCGAATATACAGCCTAGCTAGTTTATCCACAGTTTGGTGAACACTGATAGGAATAAAATGAGCAGACTTGGTGAGTCGATCCACTATCATCTAAATAGATTTATTGCCTCGCTTAGACCGCGGCAATCCATCCACGAAATCCACAGAGATGCACTCTCATTTCCAAGTAGGAATCTCAAGAGGCTGCAAAAGTCCAAACGGTCGTTGGTGTTCTGCCTTAACCTGTTGGCACACATAACATCGAGAAACACACTCTCCTACGTCTTTCTTTATACCTTCCCACCAAAACGTCCTCTTCAAGTCATGATACATCTTAGTCCTACCAGGGTGAATGGTATATCGGGACCTATGGGCATCATCCATAATCTCTTTTCTCAATTCAACAATGTTAGGTACACACAACCTGTCCTTGAATCGCAATCCCCGATCTGAGTCCACATATCAATCAGTAGGACAATCATCGATCAAATCCACTACAAGGTCATCGAGCTTGCTGATGAGAAACCCATCTAAATTCTGCATCTGATGAACTTTACCTAGTAACGTCGGCTGCACGATCAAACTACCAATGTATGCCTTCTCAGCACATTCTATTGGTTGAACGTCATGCGTCAAAATTAACTCCAAGGACTTCCATTCTTGAATCATCAAAGAAGCTATAATCCCATGTTGTCGACTAAGTGCATCAGCGACCACATTTTCTTTCCCCAGGCGGTAAAGGATCTCGAAATCATAACTACTGATGAATTTAACCCACCTCTGTTGCCTCATGTTTAACTCTTTCTGAGAAAAAAGAAATATTTGAGTCTCTTGTGATCTGTGTACAACTCAAAGTGCTCCCCAAACAAATAGTGTCGCCACACTTTCAACGCAAAAACAACTGCTGCCAACTCTAAGTCATGAGTAGGGTATTGTCTCTCATGAGGTTTTAATTGACGAGAAGCATAAGATAGAACCTTCTGATGCTGCATCAACACACATCTCAACCCAGTTCCACTCGCATCAGTAAACACTACTAACTTTTTCCCTTGTACTAGTATTGTTAAAACCGGTGCTGTAGTCAACCGCTACTTTAACTCCAGGAAAGCTTTCTCACAATCATCTGTCCATACAAACTTCACATTCTTGCGGGTCAACTTGGTCATGGGTGCTGCAATAGTGGAAAACTTCTCTATAAATCTCCTATAGTAACCAGCTAGTCCTAAAAAACTTCTCACCTCTGTAGAGTTTGTAGGCTGCTTCCATTCTTTGACTGTAACAACTTTCTCAAAATCTACCGCTATTCCCTGATTGGATACAACATGCCCCAAAAATCAAACTTCTTTCTCCCAAAAGCGACACTTACTGAACTTAGCATATAACTGTTGCTCCCTCAAAGTTTGCAATACAATTTTCAAGTGTTCTCTGTGTTCCTTTTCATTCTTAGAATACACCAGGATATCATCTATAGAAATAATCACAAACTTATCTAGATACGGTTGAAAAATTTTGTTCATCAAGTCCATGAAATATGCAGGAGCATTGGTCAAGCCAAAAGGCATTACAGGAAATTCATACAACCCATATCGGATCTGAAAAGCAGTAAGTGATATACTTTCCTCTGACACACCCATCTGATGGTAACCCGTTTTGAGATCAAACTGAGAGAACATGGCTACCCCCTTCAACTGATCAAACAAGTCATCAATTCTAGGTAGCAGATACTTGTTCTTGATAGTCACCTTGTTCAGCTCTCTGTAATCTATGCATATACGGAGAGTGCCAGCTTTCTTGGAGACAAAGATCGCAGGTGCTCCCCACAGGGAGTTACTTGAACGAATGAACCCTTTTTGAAGTATCTCTTCCAGCTGCTCCTTCATCTCCACAAGCTCTTTAGGCGTCATTCTGTATGCCGCTTTAGAAATTGGTGCAGTTCCCGACACTAAGTCAATGCGAAATTCTACTACCCGTCGAGGTGGAGGTCTAGGTATCTCCTAAAATACATCCTCAAACTCACGTACCACATCTACCTCACTAATATCCTGCTTAGGGATTTCTACCGAGCATAGAAAACTTAGCATCACCGACTCTTCTCCATCACTAGAAGTGTAGGTAAGTCGTGGCATACCGGGAATATCTATATTTACAGTATTTCCTGCACAATCTAGAATCACAAAGTGTTTTCGCAGCCAATCCGCACCCAAAATAATTGCAAACCCCTCAAACCTTGACATAATTAGGTCTGCATACCAGACTCTACCCGCAAAATCAGTCTTAAAATCTTTACACATCTCATAAAGAGTAACTGCCCCTCTTAAAGGGGTCTCAACACAAATAGGTCTAGACAAGGAGGTAGTTACAAGGTGTTCTCTTTCTACAAACTGCCTAAATATAAAAGAATGAGAGGCACTAGTATCAAAAAGTACTCCAATGGGTTTTTGAAAAAGATTAAAGATACCTTCCAACCATCACCTTCAAGTTAAACACACAAAAATTTGTTCATAAATACTTAGAATAAATTCAACCACCAACCTAAACCAATTAACCCATGTTTCCACAATCCGAGGATCACCTAAACTCTCACAAGTCTAGGGTAACCTAGAGCTCTGATACCAAACTGTCACGTCCCAAAAATTTGGACAATTAAATATTAAATTAGGGCTAAATGCCAATCAATATTCCATAATCCAAATCCTAGGGGTGAAACAAAAAAACTAAACGCCAACCAAACCATCTACCATAATTTCATAACTAATCAATACCTCAACATTAACGTAAAATTACATAGTCAAAATAACTTAAATAATTTACAGTTACTAACCATGTGAAATTATCCCAATACTAAAGTCATAAAAAAAAATAAAAAAATACGTAAACTAATCTTAACCCTAAGCTCAAGAAAACAAAAGAAATCCAAGAGATATGCCCAAAAACTATAGTTACTTCTCGGCACCATCATAGCCTTAACTAATCCTGCAAAGAAAGCTCGACTGCGCTCAAACAGAACGCACCCGAGTTGCTAAGAGACAAAACGGGTCAATATACAGGTATACTGGTATAAGTACAAGATTTAACACCCACGTGTCTACCAGACGCAAACAAAAATACATTAAGTTCTTATTACGGGACAAGACAAGTAGTTCCAACTGCACCGAGACGACTGGGTAGTTTCCCGAGATACGGTGGCATTTAGTTTCTTGTCTATACACAACGAAATATAAATTGATTATAAAATAAACAAAATAGAAATAAAAATATGGTGGGTCAGCCCTGCATAAAAAAAATTAGTAAGACCCACCATCCTGCAAAACAAATAAAGTTAGTATAATTTAATCATAAATAACTTGCTAAAAAAGTATAAAAATGTACCGTTTCATACTTAAATAATTCGAATTGATCAAAACTCAAAGAACGAAAGTTGTACAGAATCAAATTTCCTAAAAGACAACATGAATGAATTTAACAGAAACTAAACAGGTTGAGAGAAAAACTTGATAGAAGAACCTAGACGGAATTCAATTGAAAAATCTGAAACTGAAAATGAACAAAAACTGCCCTAATATGATTTTTTTTGGGAAAAGTTCAAAACATAAAAAGTGTGCAGAATAATCTTTTACTTCAGTTTCTATTAAACTAATAAAAATGAGCTCGTTTCGTGGGTTAAAACAGGCTTGAAAATCTGCATTGCTAAAATGAATCAAACCGACAATAATTAAGATCATCCGATTATAGGTTCTAATCGATCCTTTTAATAAACAAGCTAAAATACAAACGTTGTCTAGAATCACGTATACATGCCTCTGCTCAAATTTCATAATTTATTGAAGTCGTTTACTATTTTTTAACCTGTACAAATTAATACAATACACACTATAACAATCATCTCATAATTAAATTCTTTGTACCTTAACTCTACCACTCCGGCTCTCCACTTCCGGCCTACACATATATCCCATGTGCCTCCCGTATACCTAACACCACTCCGAAACCAAACTTGCACAGGGATATCGTCCTGAGTTTGACTCACACTCTCCGGATGGTTAGCATATACGTATGTGCGCAAATCAAAGCACTCGTCTACTCATGAGAACGAGGCAATAATATATATATATACATAACACCTCACACATAAGAATGAATATAACATTGCCAAGCCTAAGGCATTCAAATAAATCTCATAATCCTCAGTTTTTTTATACACTCTTTCTCACCATCACTCAAATAAAACAACAATCCATGGAGTCATGGTGGAGTATAAGGAATTTATCTATAGGTTCTTAATTAATTTTAAATTTTATATATTCAGGAGTGTGATTATAATCATAAAATAAATACATATAAAAACCATAAACATTATATACACATCTAACCAAATAATGAAATCAATCCATCATCCATATGCAAATACAAAATCAAACCAACATCAAATAAATAAAAATAAATAAATACCAACAACAAATCAATCTATCATCTAACAAATATCCGTGGATTCTAAGTTTATTCCAATTTCATATAATTATGAGTGTGATTAAAACCATAAAATAAATATATATAAAAAACCCCTAAACCTTGCATACACAACTAATTAAAACAATTGAAATCAATCAATCATCTAAAAATTCTAAACTTTACATATACAACTAATTAAAATAATTAAAATCAATCAATCATCTAAAAATCCTAAATCTTACATACACAACTAATAAAAATAATTAAAATCAATCAATCGTCTAAAAATCCTAAACTTTACCTACACAACTAATCAAAATAATTAAAATCAATCAATTATCTAAAAACCCTAAACTTTACATGTACAACTAATCAAAATAATTAAAATCAATCTATCATTTTTATATAAATACAAAATCAAACTAATATTAAATAAATAAACATAAGTAAATAAAAATAAAGAATTAAACATAAATCAAGAGAAGTAGATTTTGTATACACAATATTTTTTTAAAAATCAAAAAATTATTTAAAAAATTAATAGATTCACCAAAACAAAACCCTAATCCTAATCTTTTTCTCCCCTCTCCTCTTTCGCCCTTTTCACGCCACACACAGCACTATATGTTGATTTCTCTCTCTCTCTCTCTCTCTCTCTCTCTCTCTCTCTCTCTCTCTTCTACTTTTCTTTCTTCTAATAACAACTAACCCAATCCTATTTTATCTCAATACACTATTATAATATAAAATACAACATAATTATAATATATATAAATATAAATATAAGATTAATTATATATATATATATAACATCTCTTTCTTTTTATATGTATAACAAATACAAATATATAAATATTTAGATTAATTATATATAATTAAATAACATATTAAATTAATTAATCACCACATTAAATTCATTAAATATCACATTAAATTCTCATATGACTACACAATTAATAAAAAACAAATTAAAATAAGATTATAATAACCATAGTAATAATAAATTATGACTAAAGAAAAGTAGGGTCGCTACAAAATGGCTGCCTAAGGATGGGAGAGGAGATTGAAGTATCCTTAGCAGTTTCCATAGTTTTGGTTGCCAGATGGTCAAGAGAAGAGGGACTTGAGCTAGATAGAGATAGTGGACGAAGGATTGGGGAGCTACTAGTATCTTCTCTGAGAGGATCAGTTATCACTGGAGGAGAAGTAATAACTGGGATTCCTCAGGAGGAGAAGGAGTAGTAAGGACTGTAGGAAGAATGCATTGGGATGAGCTAAAGGCTAGAAAGGGAAGGTATGGAGTTAAGCAAAGATAAGGATTCAAGAATTCGTTGCCTAGAAGAGGGTATGAAAAGTGTAAGACCAGGGAATGGGATTACTGCCTAAATGGGCTCTACACTTTGAGACATTGTTTCTGATAGTCTTTCGACTTCAGATAAACCTGAAGATGGCCTTATTGAAAGAGAAGGCAGGGTAGTTGTTGCTGCAAAAGAAGAAATACAAAGTAATGTTAAGTTCTAGTATCAAGAACTTGAGAAAAGAAAATTAGAGACACGAGAGGAAATTACTGGTTTCAGAAGTGGTAGCAATGGTTGGAGAGCTGCGAAGGGTATAATGTTCAGCAGTTTGTTGTTTCCTTGTAGCTTCTCTTTGGAGTTCATTAGCAACAGCAGCTTCATCCCTAAGCATTTGCTGATGCCTCCTCTTCTCAACCCTCTAAAATACAATAAGTTCTTTGGTGTGTTCTGCTTTCATTGCTTTGGCAGATGCTTCGTGAATGAGGTCCCCAGTGAAATCAGAAAGAGAGACCATCATTTTCCTCCTTCTTTTTAATGGTGTCTCTTGCTCTTTTTCCGGTTCTCTTTTTTTTGCTTCCTTTTATTCTACATGAACCTCAGATACCTCCTCTTCAGGATCAAGCAACAACTTTCTTTTCCTTTGTTGTTGCTGTTTGCTCTTGAGAATATTTAAAGCTCGAACTTTTTGAAGAGATTCTCCTTGTGAGGCATCCACACCATCTACACAAGAGAAAGAACTATAAGTAAGAGCAAAAGCATCATAAAGGAGGAGAAAAAGAAAAGAAGCAGTAGTACATACTTTTCTTCAAGGCAACTCAAGTAACTCTAGGAGGAGGTGAGGCAGAAGGGTAGACTTTGTAGTAGCAGGCACAAGAGCTGGGGTAACATGAGCAGTGGAGGGAATAACAACTCCAGTCCCTTTGGATTTGGCTTGAGGTATATCTAGTACCATCAATAAATCTTGAGGAGAAATAGCCAAGTGCACCTCCATGTTGGTCATCTACCAGTTCTGGTACCTCTTCAATGAATTGCTTTGAGGGATGAAGGGTAGATACTCAAAGTAAATTAAATCTTGGATAAATTTGGAAGTTGCTTCTTCCAATATAGATCTTTGAATCTTCAAATCTCTACTGATAAGACTTAAATTGGACTGAATGCAGAGAGGGATAGGGACCCCTTGTGAGAATCCAAATTGCCTAGCAAATTGGGCAGGACGATAGGGCTCAGAGATGCACTTGTAAGCTCTGGGGTTCATGGTACCAATGAATAGTTCCCAGGGAATTAGAATAGAGGCCCACATGTTTTTGTGTTGGAGCATAGAACATGACCTATCACTCAAAGAAGTCCTAAGCCAGGCTGGGCCGATATTGGTAGTTTTGAAGGGGCGGAAGGTATAAGAAGAAGGGAAAGTTGGGAGTTGGTGAAAGAAAGAAAAGTAAAAAGCAAAGGTGAAAGGATAAAATGAAACATTGGCTAACTTCATACCATGAGTGGTAGGGATTAGCTCCAAAAACCTTAAGCATTTAGATTGCAAATCAGTAAAATATGCAAAAAGCCAAAGTTGGAGTATCCAAAATGGGCCTCCTTGATTAGCATCTAAGGGTTTTTCATAAAATAAGGGGAACAAGCTCTATAACCATGACCCAAAATGTATGGAGCTAAGGCCACCTTTCTCTGTAAAACTAGGGCTTTGGCAAGAGGGGCAAACTCATGTATGATTCTCTGAGAAGAAGTATAGAAGAGGAATTTGCAAAGCCAGTATAATAAAAAAGAGAAAAATTCCCTATCAATCACAGGGCGTTCTCTTTTGTTCTCAACCTTGACAAAGTAACTATAGGATGAGTTTAGTGAGGGGAGAGAAAAAGGGGTTTTGAGGTCAGGATAGTCTAGACCAATGGGGGTACCAGTGTGGGGATAATCCTAACAGATGGCAGATGTCAAGAACAGTAGGAGCCATTATCCCACATCTAAATTGGAAGAAATTGAAAATAGAATTCCAAAAACAAAGAGCAGCAGGTATTAAAAAAAGGTCCTCTGAAATGGTGAACTTGGATAATTGAAGGGCATCAAAGGGACAGTGCTCCTGAAGATCCAGTGTCCTATCTGGGACGACCCGATCATACCATTCCTCCCACTCTGGTCTTACTGTGGGCTAGCAGCGATGAGGTTGGTTCATCCTCCAATTTCCCCAATCAAGACTGCATTCATAAAGGAGGTAATGGTCTTCCAGACGTGGATACAGAGCTGGAAGCTCAGTGGGAATATCCGTAAAAATGGGCCCAAGCACGTATTCTTGTTGCTCGTAATGACGGGGAATGAAGATGCATCCGTCGATGACACTCTTCTCACCAGCCTTGTATTTCTCACACTTTTCATCAATGATCCTTTTTAAGGCTACGGATGGACTCGCACCCACCATAACTGGTATTTTCAAGGAAGAAGAACCCATTGATAATAGTTTTCTCAGGAGACGAAGTTGAGAAAGAGGGTAAGGGGAAGGAGAAGTCAATAGAAACGAAGGGTTTGCGTGTTAGGAAAATAAGTGAATTGAAAGCACGAAATAAAAGGGTTTTAAACATTTCTGTTTGAAAAATACCTAATCATTTTAAGTGGGTAGAGTTCACAAAGAAGTGCTAAAGGTACGGATGCGAAAAGTTTTTCTCAATGTTGATAGTTTGGGAGGGAAACATATCTTAAATATTAATATTGGCTTCAAAATCAAATGTTTGGCTTCGAAGCTAAGCTTTGGCGCCAAAATCAAAGGACAAACAGCTTCGAAAGCAGGACATTGGCTTCGAAGCACATTTCACACATAAGAACACAGGAATGCTCAGGTGTTTGTTTACTTCAAGGGGATTAAAGACAGACTTGTTTTTGAGTTTCTTTTTGAAAGTAAAAGCCTTTGAAGCAAAAAATTTGAAATATTTTGCAACCATGGTTTGTTTTTTCCAAATTTTGAAGTGGCATAAACCCAATATTTGGTTAAGCAATGACAGATACAAAGGAACTCACCCTTTGTAGAAAAAGAGTGCAATCCTTAAAAGAAGTTTCAATACTTTGATGCATGTAGACTGTGCTTCGAAGCAAAGTTGTTTAATTCGAAGCAGAATATGTTAATCCTAGAGTTGGAATATAAAGCAATGATCGTCTTTCTTAAAAGAAAATTCCATACTTTGGAAGTGTTTGAGTCAGGCTTCAGGGCAAAATTGAGGAGTTGAAGCACATCAACCGTATAGTTAAGTTTACAATTGGAATGTAAAGACAGAGTTTGACAAATTAAATTTAGAAAGCCCAGTATTATTGATAAGTGATACTTACATTGGGATTTATTTTATTACATTCTCAATTTCATAAAAATATGGAATGGACAAAGTTACAAGATCATGGAATTTAGTCCAACAAAATTCTATAAATAAATACTCTTTTTCTACTCTATCCTCTATCCTGTCCAGGTTTGGTCTATCTAATTGATAAGCCCTTAATTGGGAAAAGAGTTGTTGGGCCTTCACTTCAAATTCAATCTGTTTTAAGGCTTTATCTGTTGCGTCCATCTCTTTTTCTCCGTACACTTCGTCCATAGTAGTATCCTCTGCATACTCAAAATCCTGACTCTTGAAGACCTCATACTCATCAAGGAGGTTCTCTGCCTCATACTGGACCTAAATTCGAGCAGAGAAAGTTTCATCCAGAACTTGACTAGTAATAGAGGCATTGAAGTGCCAGTTGAGCAGCAGAGGAAGTTGGTCTAAAATGGTATGAGGCTCTTTTTGGGCCACAAGGTTGAGAAGATAACTTCGAGACATAATGTCACAAGCCCATAGAAGGTTTTTGTAGGAAATGTCACTTCGAAGGACCTCAAAGGATAAATGGGAGAAAGCAGCAAGCAGGGTCTGGGCCCTATACTGCTGATAAGGAGTTGGAGGCACTAGAGCCTGGTAATGAGTGAAATATTGGCTTTCAGAAAGAATGAGCCTCAATTCATCAATCCAATTCGGATTGGAAGGCAGAGGAGGAGCAGTTGGAGCTTCCTTGAAGGAATATGAGAATTCAGGTCTGGTCACACATTCTAGCCAATCGGTGGAACAAAGTTTTGCTTTTTTGGCTAAAAGCACAAGACTGATCCCTAAAGCTTCATCAGGACGTGGGATGCTTCGCACCATTCGAGATGGCAAGGTAGAAGTATACCACGATGAAAGCAAATTGTCCTCAAGGCTGCATATACGGTCAAAAGGAACATATGGGTATACTACGGAGCTGCGTTGGGAAGGGGAAACCGCAAAAGGGTCATCGAATTCAAGGAACCGGTAATGAATGCATTCCCTCATTTGAGGTTGAGTAGAGGTAGGCCAAGCATGGCTGTAGACACCCCATTTATGACCGTCCTCAAGACTTGGACGTCACTGATTGAACACTCAGTGATCACCCTTGTTCCTATTCATTTTGAGTTCCCGGAGGCCTCAGCGGCGCGCCTTGCCTCAGGATCTCTTAACTCGTTCGTTTAGTGTTTGGTTTTGCACCAAACACTTGTGTTTTTTCCTTGGAAGGAAGGGAATGGCTTGTTGGTCATCCCCACACTCCACCGGCCCTCCCTTTACATCACCGGCCATTCCTTGTTGCTACCGGCCATGGTTGCTTGGTATCAATATTCGGTCGGCACACTCTGTGGCCGGCCGGCACTTTATTTGTCCGGTGACCCTTCTGCACCCCTTCAGGCTTGGTGCATGCCAGCTGTGCCAGCTGGAATACACCAACACCACTCCCCATGCACGGGGATGGCCTTTTTGAGCCCTTGACCCCCTAATTCCTTCTAGAAGGATGACCCCTTTGGCCAAGCTTCTTGGGGAAACTTGGCCAGCTGTTTTAGCTTCCTCTAGAAGCCATGAACCACTTGCACCCTTTGCCCCTTTTCATTTAGCTTCCTTGAGAAGCTTAGAGCCTTTTCTTGGTCTATATAAGAGACCTCACCCCTCCTTTGTTTTGGTTCAGCAAAAACTAGACCTAGGGCATATATATCTGATATATATACACCCTCTCTCTCTATGTCTCCCTCTCTCTCATCCTTGGTGTGTGTTTAAGAGCCTTAAAGTGTGTTTTGACCATAGTATTGCACCAACACACACACCATTACACCACACTTCGACTTGAGAGGCCTTGAGGGTTTGTTCTTGGAGTTTTAAGCTGGTTTTGGTCACAAGAAGAGGTCTGACCTTGCTGTTCATCAAAGGTTCTTCAAGGGTAACTTCTTTGCTTTAGTTTCCCCAATCTTGCATTAGCTTTTGACCTATCTTGCATGCTGATTTAAGCTTTGTGTATAACTAAGAAAAGTCTTTTTTTAACCTCCTTTTTAAGTTTGTTCAAGAACACTTTTATGTTTGGGGTTGTCTACCCCCTCTTAGGCCTTGTTTGGCCTCATTTGTGTGCATTTTTAGTGAGCTCCGGGACCACCTTGTTTGGGCCTCCTCACCACTGAAATCTTGAGGGATTTTAGTGGTGAGGATGCTGGTTTAAGGTCCTAAGAAGGAGAGGGCCATCCCCTCTCCTTGTTGTCTTGTTTGATGCCCTTTTTGGCTTTACAAAGGGGCCTATATTTGCACACTTCTTAAGCTCAGTTCAGGCATTTTTTAGTCATTTTTAGGACACCTATAGGCCATTTCCAGAGTTGGTTTGGCTTTGTTGAGTGTCCATCTTGTATGTGCTTAATAACCCCTTGTATAGCCCTCTAAAGGAGCTCATCATTTTTGCATGTATTGGCTTCATTTCAGAGGTTATTTGGGCATATTTTCACATGTTTAATTCACTGATTTTTTCTGGTTTGATGAGTTCTCACTTGCTTCATACACTTGCCATGTAAACCATGTTTACTAGTAAAATTTGCATGCTATTTTAATCCATCTTGCTAGCACCTTTTGGCCACACTTTGAACTAGAAATGTGCATATTTTGGGATTTCCTTGGTTCTTTCTTCATGCTTCATGATCAAAAAATGCATGCTTTGTATAGCCATAGGTCAATACATGTGCCTAGTTTTATGTTTCGGGATTCATCTCATGCATCAGGTGCCATGTTTCCATGCTTCGGGGATGTTTAGCATCATGATTTAGTACTGAAGTTTGCATGTTTTCATACCATGTTCCATGCCTTGCCATGTTTTAGTAGAGTGGCATTTGATGCCTTAGGTTCGGTCCTCGGTTTGCGTGCACATGTGCACGCATTTCGAGTGTCTCATTTTCATCTAATGGCCACTGATTTTGGCATGCTTGAGAGCTAACCATGTTATTTTAAGTCCATCTTTGCATGATTGTTGCATGCTAGTTAGGTTACATGTTGTTACATGCTTGCCTATTCTCACATGTTGACACATGTTTGCATATTGCACGTTCATATGCTCATGTTGCATGCTTAGCTTGCATGTTTCGGTTGCATATCATAGCATGCATCTCTTGCCTCTTGAATTGATTATGATAGAGGTTGGGGCCCGTTATTGTTTTGTGCATTTCATTCCATATTAAAATTGCACATTTTGACTCTTTGGCCATCATGCATGGAAATGCGTGATTGGTGGTCCGAGAGCCAAAGACCATCCTCCTTTGAGTCATGAATATGATAAGGAGGGTGGTGGTGCAAACATTGCTTAGGAAATGCATTGCCATGCCTTGTTTGCCCTCTGCTGCTGTCAAATAGGTTTCTGCAGGAAGATTTGGCCGGCCGGCCATCTACAGTGCCGACCGGCCATCCATTGGTGGCCGATGGATTAATAGGTGGCCGGTAAGTATTCCCCATGGCCGGTGGCCATTCCTCTCAGTCGGTGGCACTCCACAGTGTTCATAGAAGCATCCCTGGGACTTGCACAATTTTCAGAGGAGCAGAGCAGGGAAAACAGAGGCAACTTGTGCATGGCAGTGGCTTTCCGGGCAGAGCCGAGTGCGCATTGCATTGAGCCCTCTTCCCAAGGCCTTTTATTGCTTTAATAGTTTAATTAATTTGTCGATTAGCTAAGTGTTTTGTAATATTTAATTAGCTAGGGCAGTTAATTATTTATTCGGTTTGTATTATTATTCGGTCCCTCCGAGTGAGGGCATATTTGTAATAAGTGTGGGTGTGTGTGTGCATGTCTTCCAACCCCCACTTCTTTCTCCCTTTTACTTACCTACTTTGATGGTTAGTATTAGGACATATTTAAATTAGCATACCTTATGTTATGCATATGTGCATCCATACATTTGTCTTACATACACCGGGCTCAGCACATCATGCTAACTGCACTTGTATTTCAATTCTAAGTTGAGTACTTGTTAGTTGTAGCATTTCACATGTCATTGTAGATTAGCCGAGCCTATTCTAGTGACATTTTGTATGTGATGCATTAGCCATTTTTAAACATGAACTAGAATCATGCATGATTACTAACTAGTTTCTGTTTTGGCACGGAGTACTAGGTAAGCTTTTATGCTTTAGCATACCGCATGCGTGTGAGTGTTGCCATAATCGCATGATTACCATGAGGCTAGCTGCTTATGTGATATAACTGCTTGAATGCCTGTGGATGGAGGTTGAATTATCTAAATTGGAATAATGCATTGAAACTGTGAGTTTTAAGCCCACTAGATAGTGGCAAAACCATCTTTTCTAAAGCCCACTTGAGGGTGGCAAAATCTGCATTTTAGCCTACTTGCGAGTAGCAAACCATTTTCAGAACAAACATGTAATGTTTTGTTCCAATTTAGGCGATTTGGTCTATACTTGTTTGCTGTGCGCATAACATAGTAATTCTAGGCAAATAACCGGAATAAGAACATATAATGTTTTCAAAACAAGATATCATAGTTAGTAGAGGCCGATCTTTGATCGGGCAAGAGGGGGTGCTCATAGCTGACTTTCCCCAATCGTACCCAAGTTCCCAAGCCGAGGCAACTTTGGTGATGACGGACACATGGCCTTTGGCACCGAGTCAGGGTTTCCTAAATTTCCCAAAATAAAATATTTAGGTGGCGACTCTGTATCTGGCAAAGTAGTTCATGTTTGGCACTTCTTTCAAAAAAATCTGCTTTCTCAAAACGATTTGCTGGATTTGGACTCTTTGGTTCAGATTAAGAACCGTAACACAAATCGAGTCCGAACTGTAACCTGTGAGTTCCCTTGCGGACTTGTTACAATGGCATGTGCATTTCATTTCATGAGACTTGTACAAAATGTATATACTTTGTTAAGAATTTTCTGCTAGGCTTTATGCTCACCCTATGGGACTTTGGTACAGGAAAAGATGTGGTGATTCCACCAAACTAAGTGCTTGGATATATGTGTTGAGAGCACAAGGCTCTTGTTTTGTTGTGATTGTAATTTTTGTAAGCCAAGGGCTATACTTGTATGGGTTCAAGCAACCATTTTGTTTAATCGGGCTTAAGCCTTGGACTTTGTAGCCCCTTGAGGGCATTTATTTATTTTGAGTAGATGTTTTACATGTTATAGATTCATGTACCAAAGTCATTGAATGTATATCCGCAAACTATTTTGTAAACACCTTATGATCATGTATTCAAATGTTGGAGAATTACTTCTGTTATCATAAAGAGCAGTGGTTGATGTACTTCAATTGTGTATTTTTCTTGGGGCGTTACATTGAAAAACCTAGAGGGGTATCTTTCAAGAGGAGCATTTAAGAGACTTGAAATAAGGATCACCTATACGAGTGTGAAGGGGCCGCTTCTATGAGAATTGATAAGGTTAAATTCTCTAAAGCACTCATGAAACGCTAGGACATGCCCAAGGCCAAAACGGGCACAACCATGAGAACTAAGCTGTGTCTGGAGATATTCTATGTGAATTCTATTGTCTTGGCTTACACAAATGGTTGAATAGTTCAAGGCATTACCTCCACTGTTTAGCTAGTAAGTCCAATAGTCTTTCACTAAGAAAGTTCCAATGCCAAAAGCGACCTATCCCCATTCAAAATATTTCCAATTGAATTCTCTTTGAGTCTGCATTGAGTCTTGCATACTTTTTCGTCATTTCATTCATGTAGGGGATGGTTGAAAAAATGGTTTGGAAACCATTAATTGATGAATGAGAAATTGACTCCAAAAACAGTTGAAAAAAACAAAATTATGGTTTTTAGTTGCACCTTTTCATGAAAAAGAGGTGACTCTTTTGAAAAGTCACCATGACCATTCGAAAAGTCACAAATTCATCCATATAACTAGGCCCCCCCATTGCATTCATTTGGTGTCAAATTTATCTTGTATTTCTTTTCTTTTGCGCTCTATCTTTTCTGTAAGAGAATTTTGCACAGTAAGGTTCGCCAGACTTGCCGTGGTAGTGCTGCTTCTGCAAGATTCGATCGTTGTATCGTGGGAGACGAATGTCTAATAAAAACTCGTGAGCACCGTAGCGAATGACGAATTTATCTTACGGAAATTGTGTCCAACATAAGCCTTGATTAAATTGTTTTTCGTTTCTAGATTTTTACAATCTGTTTGTAAGTTTTCTACTTTTCTGTAAGTATTTTTTGTTCTCGATATGTGGCTTTGTTTGCTCTAACCCAAATAATTTACGTTATATTCAACTTATATTGTTTTTTATATAATTTGGTAATATATTTGGTACAATTATTGCATGTTACAATTGTACACATAAGATTTATTCCAGTATGTTAATAAGTTTCATTAAATTTTTAAAAAATTACAGAAGTTAGCATGCTACATAAAAAATTACATAAGAAATAAAAATTATAATAAAATATTTTGATGATATATAATAAGGGTCTTACTAACAAGTATTCTTAGACACAAGTAAAAGATAAAAAATTTGAAGAATACAAGACACTTTTCACACTAAATTTAATATACTTCTACTAAAATCAATATATTTTTTTAATATTTTAACATATTTTAAAAACATTATATATATATTTTTTCAATATTAAACAATAAATCTAGAATTCTTGTTAACATTTGTCGTATAGGAGATGATAAACAAAACACAGGTAGCATTATTAGTATATTGTAGTTTTCCATTGATTTTCTGTACCAAACTATAAGGCAATCTAATAAGCAATATAGCTAGCCAGTTGAGAGGCTTCCAAATGGGGCTAGTGGACTGGTCAAAGGTTTCATTTCATACTCGTATACTAGTGAAAATGACTTATCTTGGTCTAGCTTATTGAAAATTAAAATTAATAATTAATAAGTAAAAATGAAAAACAATTAAATAATTATAAAACAGAAGTCAAAAACATATTTTGCTTAATTTTTATATACTTCAATTTTTTTGCTTATAGATTATTTTGCTTCATAATCTGCACTAAATAGTCTAGTATAAACTCAAAAAATAAAAAAATTTATAAACAACTCAAATAAATTGTACTAAATAGTCTCAATATAGAATAGTTAGCTACTTAGCTAAAAAAAATTACGTAATACTAACAATGCTAATACCTTTACAAATAAACATATTAATTAAAGAAAAAAAGGATATACAAGTCTACTTTTTAGATTTATTTTTTAGACAATGTGTTAAGAATCAACCTATCATTTTCTAGACAAATCACTAGATTTAAAAAGTTAGTCTAAAACAATTCTCTCAAATTAAAATATAAAATTTATATATGAATTTTACGACTTGCAATGAAATTCCCCTAACATTATAGTAAATATCACTACAAGAAATTGCATTTTTCGCAACGCAACAAAATATGTTGCTAAAAGAGAAAATTCGTCGGCAAAGAGTTTTGCCGACAAACAAAGCTACGTTGGCAACCTGTAGGTAAAAGTAAGTTGGCAAAAGTTTTTGCAAACGAAATTATCATTGCGTTGGTAAAAGTAATGCCTTTAGCGACGAACATAGTCGTCGATAAAAGCCTTCATCCATCATCGGCAATTTACCTTGTATCGGTAAAAGTCATTCAAATATGATGATTGTGTGGCACTTTTCGCAACACAAGTTTGCATGGGAAAAAACTATACTTTTAGCTACAAAATATGTGTTGGGAAAAGTAAACTTTTGGCGACACATTTACGTCAGTAAATGTTGTCATTTGCCTATGATTTGTTTGTCGATAAAACTTCACTTTTGGCAACGACAAATTAGCATTGGCAAAAAATACACTTTTAGCACACAATATGAGTGGGCAAAAATAAACTTTTGGCAACACATTTACGTCGAAAATATTGCTATTTGCCGTCGATTTGTTTGTCGATAAAGCTTTACTTTTGGCAACGACAAATTGGCATTGGCAAAAAATACACTTCTAACAACACAATATGAGTGGGCAAAAATAAATGTTTGACAACACATTTACCGACAAAAATAATTGAAAGTAATTTATATATTTTTATAAGATTTACAGATTTACAAGAGGCATCCCTCAGGCACCACTATTACAAACTAATAACATTGATAGGAAATCATCTAAAGTTGATGTGCAAGCAAAAAAAAATTACTGATACTGCTTTTAGAAGCAGTGTATAAAACCTAAAAGAGTAAAGTCACTAAAATACCCAAATACATCCAAATTGTGAATCCACAACAGAAACATCAGATAACAAAATGAAAACATGAAACTAACAAAGATAGGCAAAACAGCATGACAAATCACCCACAAACTTATGCAACAGACCAGCATCCACTAGCAGCTGCCTCATAGCAACATTTGCGATGTGAGAGGCCCGAGAAGCATCGACCACCGAGGCGGCAATGACAATGAGACTAACAAGCTGATGAGACCCGACAGTAGCGGCAAGATCACCAAAAAAAAAAAAGAGGACCTCTATTGATCAATGACAACTTTAAAACAAAGCCCAATTAGCTTTTTTTCCCCTCTCTCATATTCCTGTGTTGTTTGATCCCAAACCTACAAAAAACCTGTACAACACCCTCTGAAAGAACTTAGCAAAGGAAAACAAAAAATGATATCCCAAAAAATCTAAATCTTTAAACAAACAAACTCATATATTTGTCCATATTAAAACTATTCCCAGAAAGTAGACAATAAAATTAGGTGATTATTCATGTAAGCATAATTTTCCAATTTCAAAAAGTTCACATCCCTAACCTATATCACAAATGCATTATGAATTGGCAGTCGATAGCAACCCACTGCATCGATATGTACTAAGATATATCACATTTACGAAGTAACTGAAAAACGTTGGGGCTGAAGTTAAAGTAACCTAACAGGGATTTGATTAAAATCCATTACAATTCAAGGACATGCCTCCAGCCATGATTTTAAGATTTCACAAGGACAACCACTCCGGGCCTAGCCGCACTCATGTGGTACCTAATGTTTTTTTTAATATTATTTCCCAGTTGTTACCCAGAGTTCAAAATCTCGTTTCCACTACTATTGCATTTATCTTAACTATTTCACACTATAAACCCCTAATATCGAATCCTGGCTTGCATACTTTCTTTTTTCTTCTGAAAAGTATTGCACACAACAATTTATTGTATGTGTTTGACAACCCCACAAGGAACCTACTAGTTCTGGTAGTTAGTGCCTTGCCAATTACTATTTCTTTTTTTTTTTTTTTTTTTTTTTAGCCTAGGTCTTACATTTGATTGGTTGAGATCATGTGCTAACCTACTTGAGACATGTTCTTAAACATTCATGCATTTCTCCTAGGCCTTCTTTATTTTTTATTTTTATTGATGTATGTTTGACATACTAAGTAGTACTCAATTAATTTACATCAATAAACTATTTTTGCTGATAAATAAAAAAAGGCTTGTAACAGGGGACTAAATTACCAATCCAATAAGTGTAAAGACTACCAAACTAAGAACGGATAGATGGAATTACCAATAAGTGTTTGTGCAAGGCTGTTATTCTCATGGTAGTTGTAGACTAGAATTCTATGATCTTCATCCACGCAACAGCCATAGAGCTTGACTAAATTTTGGTGCTCTATATCTGAAATCACTCTAATCTCTGTCAAGAACTCCTTTACTCCTTGTCTTGATTCAGGTGAAAGAACCATTATAGCAGCAATATTCCCATTTTTAAGTCTTCCCTAACCATCAATAAGCAAATTTTACTTGAAAACAAGGTGTTAGTCTACAGAAGCAAGACCATAAATTAGTATTTTATTATATGATGACAAAGTAAGCATTCTTGTGGAAATATGTCAACCAAATATACGCCTATTACCTTATGATCCATGCTTTCTACAGCTAGCAGGGCATCGACTTGACTAGTGTACTGAATAAAAGCATACCCCTTTGACCTCTTCACCTTTTCATCCATAACACACTTAACTGTCCATGCAACTAGATAAAATTAGCAAACTTGAAGCATGTAATGGAACAAATAGGCAGACAGGACACTTTCTTTTTCTTCTTTTCATGAACCAAGGAAAAAAATATATGATTAAGAAGTGCATCTTTATCCAACTCAGCACAGAAAACTGCTGCAAAATGAACTCCCAATCCTAATACAATACCGGACCAGTATGATGATATTACAATACAAAACTCCTAATCATTATCAAGTTCACATCATTCAATAATTTGGCAACAAGAAGAAAAAAAATAAAATGATTGCATTCACTAAGAAACATAAACTTAAAAACTATAGGTAAGAGGCAACCATACTGGTGATCAGCTAGAAAAAAGTGGCACCCACAATGAGCTACAAGAGGACCCATCCAACTTTGAGAGGACCCGTATTCACTGGCTTCTGAAATACTCTTACTACTAGCATTCCATCACCATCCTCACCCCCGACCCTCCATGACCGGTATTTTTTCCTCTAAGGCTTCATGTGTTGTTTATGAGATGCATTTTCACGCTTTTTCTTCGCAGGGACCTTCCTAAAACGTAATCCATTAGCCATGTCAAATGAATTCAAATAATTCAATACATGCTCTAAATTGGGTGTGCTTTCTTCATCTTCACTACTTGGAGGGTTTTCGGTATCAAATGAATCTGATTCATGCATCTCAGATAAGCTTGGTGCATCTGCAACCTCCAGGCCAGCTTCATTATTTGACATTCCTAGGGGCATTTCAAAGTGAGGCAGCTTCAAATCAATGTAATCCTTCAAAAACAAATCAAATAGATCATTTAATCACCAGAGGGAAACTGAATTTGTCAAAATCAAATCAAATCAAATATGAAAGGGAGAAACATAATGAGAAACATTTACCAAAGGTCCAAAACACAAAATATTTTAGATGCAGTTAGCCCAAACTAAGTATAATAAATAATATCCTGTACTATTCCAAATGTTACATCAACATAGTTGTGGATTTATAATCCTTGGGAAAGTTAAGTATTTGTTAAGCAACAAGCCCACTTCCTGTGATTATGCATGTAGTGCTAATAGCTAATGCCATTCTTCATAAAATTACCTAGCTGTGGCAGAACGAATTTATCCAGGTCAACAACCAGCAGATTGGGCTGCAAAGATTGTGAAGATTTAAATAAAAAACACTTCATGAGGAAATGCATCTGTCACATAAGCCTACATAATTGAATCCTCTACTGCTAATGTCTTTGAGCAAATAACAAGAGAATCTCTGAAGGAAAGAATGTTATAAGTAGATAGTTATGGAATTCTCTCACATTTCAAGGCAAAAGCACCATTGCATTGGTATTTTCATGTCCATTTTCTCAATTCAATTCTATTAGCAACACAGAGTACATACAATTTGCTGTGTAATGGAGAATTATGTGACGAGGTGGTTGCCACTCTGTCTTCTCTTCGAGTGCTAAAGCGAGCAGACATGCCTCCACGCCCATGCAAGAGAGAGAGACAGAGACATAGACCGATCTTCCTTATAGTCCCCTCAACACAACCAAAGGACACTTTTTGAAGGTACTAGAACTATTCGGTAAGATTCAAGCAGAATGGTCATTTCTGACATTAGATCGTGGTGGTCATTGCTGACAAAGGCAACAATATGAATAAGGCTCATTGTGATATATTTGTTTCCAACAAAAATGGACATGATGTTCGGTGGGATTCAGGTAGGCAAAGATGATGTTAATACTGCTGCAGTCCTAGTGATGATCATGGTGAAGATGGTAGTTCCCCAGTGATTATTGCCTCTGATTGCTGGCACCAATACGAGTTGGTTACAAATTTATTTTGGGTTGACAACGACAGCAATGAAATTGTTGCATTAACATCATATTTTTACCATTTCTTCCTTATTATTCATTGAATTTACCCCTCATTTTAGTTTTCCCCTTTTCCTTGTGAGATTCTAATAAAATGAAATGTGCATGGTTAATGCAATACTTTTAAAAAAAAAACTGTATGATGGAAAGCAGAAAAGAAGAAGACGACAACAAAAATGTTTTAAATATGAGAAAACTAGGATTTCAAGAAATTGAAGGTTTTGAAATGGTCCCTCCTAATGCATTCACTTACTCGAAAAGCCCAATAAGAGACGAAAAGAAATCGGAGAGACACATAAAAAGAGAGAATTAGTATAAGCACTACTATAGTAGGCTTAAAATGACACGATTCAAGTGTAGAAAACAAACCACATCAATATATTGTAAACTACATACTTCTCAAGCAAATCCTAGCAAACTGGGCACTTACAAAAACCTAAGGAAAAGGAAATCAATTTCTTCTACTGTGCCAAACTCAATGTATTCAAAGAAAAAAAAATAATAGATAAACTATCACTCCCGCACCACCAAGAAAAATAATTAAAAAAGAAAAAGAAATAATTATTTTACTGAAGATATTTGAGAAGAAAGCTTTACAGCTGTCAAACCATAAGCACCTGTTTCTAGAACGGGGAAGGAAGGAAGTTTGGGGTGGATCAGCTATGCTAAATAAGAATGGTAAGTTTAATAAAAACATTTAAATGAAATTCTTCTAACAGACGCGAAGGGAGTCAAGGTTCGTAAAGTTCCATTACTCATTATGAAATACGAATCAATTCAATTCATATTCTTCACCAGCAAAAACATTATCACCAATAAAATTAAGGTTAAAAAAACTACAAAATATTAGAGGACTTGCAGAATGAGAGGGGAGAAAAAAGGTTTTCTTATTTACCTACAACACAAGAAACAACAACTTCCACCTCCCCACATCCTCCAGGGCCTTTCATGTGAATCCTGTCAGTTTTCCCAGGGAAATGTCCAAGTGACAGGAGGCCCCCGAATGCAAACTTCCCGGTTGTAATGGAGAGGGAGAGATAAGCCCAGACAAAGAAAGAATAACTTCTTTTTTCTTTTTTTTTTCTTTTTTTTTTGTAAAAAAAAGAAAAAAGAAAGAAAGAATAATGCTCAAAATTGATGTATAAAATTTCAGTGCAGTACTCTGATGTCCAGAATTGGTGATTTAATCAAACTCTGTAATGGAAATGTCATAACTAGAAACTTTATTTCGGGAAGTTGTAAAATTTCTGATTGAATATCAGAAACTAAAAGATTATGATATAAACTTTGTTATTCTAGCAAGGTAAACTGTTAATGTCAAGTTTTTGATCGACGAAAGGAGCTGAAAATTATTTCCACATCGATAAATATATGGCTTGAATAGTTTTACTTTTCTTTTTTTTTTATTATTTCCATATCAATAATTGTTAGTATTTGGATGATAATTAAGTGTGGAGAAAAGTTTCAAAGCAGAAACAATTTGTTACTAAGGAAAAATTTAAAATACTTTCCACTAATCAATATTGAACTTAAAGCCTGAGTGGACGAGCAGTTTGCACAAGCTAATTGCATGCACATAGTAATATGCTACTTGCCACAAATCATTTACTTGGGGAAATGACATTATATTATGGACTTCATGGAAGAAATTCCACTGAAACACTCGCTTCAATATTGATCAATCAACTAGTGGGAGTCAACATGAAACAATCCACCAATAAAAATTCATTTGAAATATTAAAACACACCTATTGGAATAAAACAAACTTCAAGGACAAGGGTATTTCTTTTCATTCAGTTTCACAAAATTATAATGCTTCAAGTTGATGACTACTTTCAACTATAATCAGCAGCAATTATAAAATCTCAATCAGAACCACTATTCCCTAATCAAGAGCTGTGTGGCTGCATGAGTCACTGAAGTAGGAACAAGTACAAATGAGCATATGAAGTGTTATATGCTACAAGATTGGAACTCAGGAAATGTCTTTAATGCCACTGTAGACGTCCCCAAACGTCCCGGGAGGGAATCTCGTTTTGTTCATTTGGGGTTCACTACAGTTCGGACTCAATGTGTCACAGTTCTGAATCTAGTCCCGCAAAAGTGCAATGCGAGATCGATAAATCACCAAAGAGTCCAAATCCGGCAAATCGTTTTGGAAAATAGATTTTTAGAAAGAAGTGCCAAACATGGACTGCTTTGCCAGATACAGAGTCGCCACCTAAATATTTTATTTTTGGGGAAATTTAGGAAACCCTGACTCGTTGCCTAAGGCCACGTGTCCGTCATCACCAAAGTCGCCTCGGCTCGGGAACTTGGGTACGATTGGGGAAGGTCAGCTATGAGCACCCCCGCTCGCCCGATCAAAGATCGGCCACTACTAAACATGATATCGAGTTTTGAAAATATTATGTGCTCTTATTACGGTTAATTAGCTAGAATTACTATGTGATGCACACAACACACAAGTGTAGACTAGATCGCCTAATTTGGAACAAAGCATCGCATATCCGTTTGTTTGGAAATGGTTTGAAGTTTGCTACTCGCAAGTAGGCTAAAATGCAGATTTCAATGAATTATCGCAATTCAAACAACCCAACCTTCACCCACAGGCATTCAAGTAGTTATATCACATAAGCAATTAGTCTCATGGCAAGCATGCTATCATGGCAGTCACTCACACACATGCAAGGATGCTAAAACATAAACACTTACCGAGTACTCCAAGCCAAAACAGGAGACTAGTTAGTAATCAAGCATGATCCTAATTCATGTTAGCTAGAATAGGCTCGGCTAACCTAAAAATGGCATGTGAAATGCAACAACTCGATACACATATTCAAGTTGGAATTGAAATACTACGCGGTTAGTATGATGCACCGAGCCCGGTGCATGCAATACAGATGAATGATGCAAACATGCATAGCATAAGGATGCTAATTGAAACGTGTCCTAACACTAACCATTGTAAGCGGTTAAGTAAAAGGCAGAAAGAAATGGAGGTTGGAAGACATGCATCACACACACGCACGCTTATTACACAATTGCGCCCTCTCGAGGGACGGATCGAAAAAATAATACAACTCAAATAAATAATTAACTACTCTAGCTAATTAATTATTACACAACACTTAACTAATTAAACAAATTAACTAAGCTATTAAAGCAGTAAAACAGCCTTGGGAAGTGGGACGAATGCGTGCTCGAATGGCTTCACTCGGAAATCCATCGCCATGTCACATGTTGCCTCTGTTTACACTGTTTTAGGCCTCGGAAAAAAATTGCACGAGTCCCAAGGCTAATTCTGAACTACTCCCTGAACACCATGGGATGTCACCGGCCAAGAGGAATGGTCACCAGCCGAGGGGGAACTGGTCATCAACCAAAAATGGGGCTCTCGGCCAACTATGCATAGCCGGTCGGCACTGAAGATGGCCGACCGACCATCTCTTCCTGCAAAATGCTGTTTTGCTGCAGTAGAGGGCAAACAGAGCATGGTAATGCATTTTCAAGGAAATGTGTGCACAATCACCCTCCCTATCATGCTATGAACTCAAGGGAGTATGGCTCTTGACCCTCGGGCCACCAATCACGCATTTCCATGCATGATGGCCAAAGAAGCCAAGTGTACAACTTTAATATCAAATGAAATGCACAAAACATATAAAGGGGCCCCCAACCCCTATCATGGTTAATCAAGAGGCAAGGGATGCAAACATGCAAGCAAAACTAATGCAACATGAGCATGCTAAGGACAACGCCATACAAGGCTAATACTAACAAGCATGCCAAATGTAATGCAACGTAGACAAGCATGCAAACATGCAAGGCATGCGACAACATTCAAGGATAGGCAAGCATGTAACAACATGTGAGGGACAATGCATGCAAACATGCAAAGCAACTTACCAAAAGATGCATGCCAAATGCAATACCACTTAAACATGCAACAACATGTTAATAGGCCAAGTATGCGACAACATGCAAGGCAGGCATGCAACAACATGTAGGAATGGTTTGAAACCAAAATGGGCAGCTCTCAACTAAGCCCAAATCAGTGACCAAAGTGATGCAACAAAGGCATGAAATGCACATGCAAACATGCATGTTAATCGGCCTAAAGACTAAGGCATAAAAGGAAACTTTCAAGTACACTCAAAAGAAGACAAACATGGACATTAGATCAACATGTTAAGCTCTAAAAAACATGCAAGGGATGATGCCAAATCAACCAAGTAATACAAGCATGGCATGCAAGAAGACCCAAAACTTGAAGCTAGCCAAAGGACTCAAACCAAGGCTACGCGAAACATGAAGCATATGGCAAGTATGACCCAAAATAGTCCTAGATCATGTCAAAATGAGCCTAAAACATGCAATGACCAAAGCCAAAACAAGCTAAATCCGAGGGACAAAACATGAGGCATACAAAGCCATCAAAGGGGTGTTACACTACACCTAATGCAACCAAACATGGCATGATTTAGGCAACCAAAATTAGAGGTGTGACATGCTAAAATGAGCCCAAAAACCCACTTAGATGTTATCCCAAATACCCAAGCATGGAAGCATACGCAATGATCCATTCAAGAAGCATAAACAACAACTCTTTAAGGCATTAAAGGAGTCATAAGTATAAGCTCATGAGCATGGAATATGGACTGAAATAACATTCTAAGTGATGCCAAACTATTGAAATAATCCACATAGAGCATGCTAGCAACTTGGACTCTCAAAGCTGACAAGCTAGATTGTATGGTGGCTATACAAAACAATGCACGCATGTCCACAACAATGAAAATCAGAGCTCTAACATGATAAAAAAAAAAAAAAAGGCTAGAAGCTTCATGGAGTTGAGCCAAAATCATGCTAAAAACACATGGTACAACATGATACATGTTAAGGCCAAAACATGGGATTACAAGACAAGTGTATGAAGCATACATGGCATGTCTAAACCAACTTAAAATAGTACTATATCATGGAAAAACAACCACAAATACCAGTTAAGACATGGTCAACATGAACTTAACAAAGGTGCTCACATATGAGGCAAATATGGCAAGTATTGAAGACAATAAGGAGAGGGGATGACCCTCTCCTTCTTAGGACCTTAAAACACCATCCCAGCCAGAGGGATTTCAGTGGTGAGGAGGCCAATACAAGGTGGTCTTAGTGTTCACAAAAAAGGCACAAAAATGAGGCCAAAAAAGGCACAAAAATGAGGCCAAACAAGGCCCAAGAGGGGGTAAACAACCCCAAACACCAAAGTGACCTTAAACAACTATTTTAAGAACTTAAAAATAGAACTTTTATCAGTTATAAGTTAAGCTTAAAAACAGATGCAATATAGGCTAAAAGCTTGTGCAAAAATGGAGAATCTAAAGTAAGGAACTCACCATTGAAGAACCTCTTCAAGAACACCACTCCAGCACCTTCTTTTGATCAAAACCAACTCAAAAATGAAGAAAACAACTCTTTACCACCTTAGTAACCAAGGGATAGTGTAATACTAGGTGCCTTAGTGCAAAAGTGTGAACAAAAACACCCTTTAGAACACTATTACACACACAAATCAAAAGAGAGGGAGATATAGAGATAGATATATATAAAACTTCTAACCCTAAATTTCAGAACCCTGGAGGAGGGAGGAGAGGCTCTCCTCTTATAGGAATTCAATTCCTAAGCTTCTTGGAGAAGCTAACATAAGGGAGCAAATCCCTCCATACACGTGTATAGAGGGGCTGTATTGTGGATGCTAGCTGTGACATCTGGCATAAAATATCTGCCAAAAGCAGATGGAAAGGGGTCGACTAGCAGAAATGGCCGATTGACCAACAAAGGGGCCGACCGACCACAACCTTTGGCTGATGGAAAGAAAGAGGGTCCGATGGCCTCAAACCATGGCCGGTGAGGTGTGGGGATGGCCAAGAAGCCATTCCCTGCCCTCAGAAGCAAAAACACAAGTGTTTGGTCCACAACCAAGCACAAAACAGTCAAATTGAGAGATCTTAAGGCAATGTGCGCGGCCAAGACCTCCGAGAACTCAAAACGAACACGAACATGGATGATCACTGAGTGTTCAAACGGTGACGTCCAAGTCTTGAGGACGGTCAAAAATGGGGTGTCTACAGTTGCCCCTCTTTGACAGAACTCGAAAGTTATAACAATGACGGGAGTGAGTGTCAAAGCCTAGAGACGACCCATTTTTGACAAGGCCGAAGACTTAGACAGGCATACAAGATGCAGATAGAGATATGTGCCAGAAGGCAGGGGCAAAATGCGAAAACAATGCACCAAGCCGAGCATAACTTATGATCATTCAATTCTCGCTACGTCTCACGTGGAGAATACAATACCTGTCCGGTTCGTCTGGTTGCACCAGCTTTAAATGAACCGTACGTACAATACCGTGCCTGAAAAAATAGAGAACTTAACAGGTATAATTTTATTAGAAACATGCATAGCAATGCAAGTGAGAAGTACGTGACAACGCAGGTGAAGTGTGCATAACAATGCAAGTGACGTGCAAGACAACGCAAGTGAAGGGATGTATAACAATGCCATAGAGGCTGCATAAACACATGTAAGTAAAGCATGCGTAACAACTCAAGCAATGTGTGTGAGGCAAGAATGATGATATACACTTGTAAGTAAAGTACACGTGACAACGCATACAATGTGTAAAGTAAGGAATAAAAAATGTACACATGTAAGTAAAGCACACGCGACAACGTGTACAATGTGTGAAATGAGAGGAACTTGAACACATGTAAGTAAAGCATGCGCGCAGAAGTGCATGCAACGTGTATAGCAGGAATAAACACATGTAAGTAAAGCATGCGCGCTAATGCAAGCAATGTGTAACCTCCTGAAAAATTCATGAACACACGTAAGTAAAGCATGCGCGGAAACGCAAGCAATGTGTAAAGCAAGGAACAAATATACACATGTAAGTAAAGGACACGAGAAAATGCATGCAATGTGTATAGCAAGAATGAACACATGTAAGTAAACCATGTGTGCTAACGCAAGCAATGTGTAACCTCCTGAAAAATGCATGAACACATATAAGTAAAGCACACGTGGAAACGTATGCAATGTGTAAAGCAAGCAAGGTATGAACACATGTAAGTAAAGCATTCGCGCTAACGCAAGCAATGTGTAACCACCTGGGGGGACGCATAAACACATATAAGTAAAGCACACCCGAAAACGTATGCAATGTGTAAAGCAAGAAAGGAATGAACACGTGTAAGTAAAGCATGCGCGCTAACGCAAGCAATGTGTAACCACCTGGGGGGGATGCATGAACACATATAAGGAAAGCACATGCGGAAACGTATGCAATGTATAAAGCAAGCAAGGTATGAACACATGTAAGTAAAGCATGCGAGCTAACACAAGCAATGCGTAACCACCTGGGGGGGATGCATAAACACATATAAGTAAAGCACGCGGGGAAATGTATGCAATGTGTAAAGCAAGCAAGGTATGAACACATGTAAGTAAAGCATGCGCGCTAACGCAAGCAATGTGTAACCACCAGAGGGGGATGCATAAACACATATAAGTAAACCACACGCGGAAACGTGTGCAATGTGTAAAGCAAGCAGGGTATGAACACACATAAGTAAAGCATGCGCGCTAACGCAAGCAATGTGTAACCACCTGGGGGGGATGCATGAACACATATAAGTAAAGCACGCGCGGAAACGTATGCAATGTGTAAAGCAAGCATGGTATGAACACTTGTAAGTAAAGCGTGCGCGCTAACGCAAGCAATGTGTAACCACCTGGGGGGGATGCATAAACACATATAAGTAAAGCACACGCGGAAACGTATGCAATGTGTAAAGCAAGCAAGGTATGAACACATGTAAGTAAAGCATGCGTGCTAACGCAAGCAATGTGTAACCACCTGGGGGGATGCATAAACACATATAAGTAAAGCACACGCGTAAACGTATGCAATGTGTAAAGCAAGCAAGGTATGGACACATGTAAGTAAAGCATGCGCGCTAACGCAAGCAATGTGTAACCACCTGGGGGGGATGCCCAAACACATATAAGTAAAGTACACGCAGAAACGTATGCAATGTGTAAAGCAAGCAAGGTATGAACACATGTAAGTAATGCATGTGCGCTACCTCAAGCAATGTGTAACCACCTGGGGGGGGATGCATGAACACATATAAGTAAAGCACGCGCGGAAACGTATGCAATGTGTAAGGCAAGCAAGGTATGAACACATGTAAGTAAAGCATGCGCGCTAATGCAAGCAATGTGCAACCACCTGGGGGGGATGCATAAACACATATAAGTAAAGCACATGCGGAAACGTATGCAATGTGTAAAGCAAGCAAGGTATGAACACATGTTAGTAAAGCATGCGCACTAACGCAAGCAATGTGGAACCACCTGGGGGGGCTGCATGAACACATATAAGTAAAGCACACGTGGAAACGTATGCAATGTGTAAAGTAAGCAAGGTATGAACACATATAAGTAAAGCATGCGCGCTAACGCAAGCAATGTGTAACCACCTGAGGGGGGGATGCATAAACACATATAAGTAAAGCACACGCGGAAACGTATGCAATGTGTAAAGCAAGCAAGGTATGAACACATGTAAGTAAAGCATGCGCGTTAATGCAAGCAATGTGTAACCACCTATGGTAAATGCATAAACATATATAAGTAAAGCACACTCGGAAATGTATGCAATGTGTAATGCAAGCAATGTATGAACACATGTAAGTAAAGCATGCGTGCTAACGCAAGCAATGTGTACAGCAAAGGATAATGTAAGATTAGGAAATGCATGACAATGCAAGGGAGACATGCATGACAATGCACGCATGACATTGCAAATGAAACGTGCATGACAATGCAAGATAAGGAAATGGATGACAATGCAAAATGAGAGACATGCATGACAATGCATGTTAAGGAAATGCATGACAATGCAAATGAAACGTGCATGACAATGCAAGATAAGGAAATGCATGACAACGCATGTAAGGTGCGCATGACAATGCGTGGTAAGGAAAATGGATGATAATGCATGTAAGGTGCGCATGACAATTCGAGATAAGGAAAATGCGTGACCGTGCAAAGTAAAGAAATGCACGACAATGCATGTTTTAAGGAAATGCATGACATTTCGGATGAAAGAAATGCACGACAATGCATGTTTAAGGACATGCATGACAATGCAGATGAAAGAAATGCACCACAATGCATGTTTAAGGAAATGCATGACAATGCAGATGAAATGCGCATGATAATGTGAGATAAGGAAAATGCATGACAATACATGTGAGGTGCGCATGACGATACGACCTAAAGAAGATACATGACGATGCATGATATGGCGTGCGCGACAATGCACAAAATGTGTGCATAACAATGCGAGTGAAACGAGGTATGACCAACGCACGCTTACGACAAAATGTTGTAATGCAACATATGCAAAGCAATTTCCGAATCTCTCAAGAGACAAAAGGATACAAAAAAAGGGTACACCTCGTACGTATTAAGTGCTACGCACAGAAAACACGGCTCGAGGTCAACACGAAGGCCGGTTGAGCTTCAGGTAGGCAAACGCTACATTTTTATCAATTTTGAGTGCACTCAACACTGTATTTGTAACACTGCTTCGCAACTATTTGTTTTTGAACACAGGGAGATTCCTATGCCTTCCGGGGGTATGGGAATGTCGCCGCTCGAGGATGGTATATGGAGCTACCTGTTGCGGTTCGCCGTATCGTCAACGAGGCCGGCTTTAGGACCTTCTGCATAGGACTCTTGGGTCTCACTGCGAGTAGGCCCCTTCTTGCTGCTTTGGTGGAGAGGTGGTGGGACAGCACCAACTCTTTCCACCTTTCTGCCACCGGGGAGATGACGATGACTCCCTTTGACTTCTCCATGCGCACAGGCATCGGAGTAGGGGGTGATCCGATCCCCTTCGATATGGACATGGACGAGTGGGACGCCGCTCAGCTACACCTGCTCGGCACTCAGCCATCTCTTGCTCGGGCAGGATTTGTGTGGTACTCATGGTTCGAGGATCACTTCAGATCCAGACACCTACTACCTGGGAGGAGGAGGATGAGCAGGAGCAGTATGCTCGTGGCTTCATTATGTTTTTGCTGGGGACCACCCTTTTCGCTGACAGGGCAAACACTATCGCCCTCTACTTACTGAGCGCGCTTGTGGATGTGACACAGATCCACCGCTATGACTGGGGTGGCGTAGGCTTGGCCACCCTTTACGGATATATGAGTTCATCCTCCAGCCTCAGTGGGCAGTTGCTTGGAGGCTACTGGCGAGCCTAGGAGGTACACATTCTTTCTCTGCTTTACATTTCTGCTTTACATTATCTGTATGCCACACATACTGTACATATGCAATCTGCTTTACACTAGTTGTACACGCACTGCACAATACCCTGCACATACTGCACTCTGCTTTATCTGATAAGCATACTCGTATCTGTTTTGCTACATTATACAGTTGTGGGTGTATGCCTACTTCCTTAGGCTTGCCCCGGTGCTAGACGAGGAGATCCCCCTTGGCGTTCCCTTCTCTCACTGCTTTGACGTGAGATGCAAGCGGAGGCCACGGGAGTCCTTCATGTTCTTCTGCCGCTACTTTGACACCATCACCGCGGCTGAGGTATATCAAACATTTTAGTGTATTCTAAGCTTCGCTTTATCTTGTTCTTTCAACATCAGTAGATAGCAAACTGTGTTTTACTTGCAGATCACCTGGCAGCCATGGGCTCCGTTGCCGGACGCGGTGAGGGATCAGTATGAGGGAGCTCAGGAGACTGCTCGATTCAGGATTCTGCTAGAGGGCCCGGTCTGTCAGGCTTGGTACCTGGGCAAGCGCTTCCTGCGCCAGACCTTGGGCTTACCGGAGCAGATAGTCCCGGGGCTGCCTCCTATGACCATGAGGCAGACAAAGATGTACACCCTACGGGAGATGGCCAGTTTCACGATAGGTTGGGATGTGGAGGGCTTTCGAGACGAGGGCGACTACACCGAGTTCATCTAGGCCTATCTGATGCCATCTCTGATTGGTGCTCGCTGAGTTGAGAGGGAGAGGCCTGTGGCGCCGGCGGCTAGAGTAGGAGCACCGAGGGCATTGAGGGTACCTCCGGCTCGGGGCAGGAGTGGGTCCCGGAGGAGACAGGGGGCTGAGTGGCCAACACTGCCTACGATGATCACATGCCGAGGGTAGGGCGGGGAGACCTATCAGATTCCCTTCGCCCCTCCTCCAGCTGATTCTGAGCTCATCGAAGTCTATGGCTTGACCCTGGTATGCACTATTACACTTCTGCATTTTGTATAGTCATTTCAATTCCTTTGATATCCTGCAGAATACTAATGACTTCAATACTTTTGCAGGCTTCCGTCGAGTATACTCACTAGTCCCTGGAGTTGACTGCCTCAGCGGTAAGGATGTTGCAGCGGTGCTTCGACTTATTGACCATCTATAATATCCCGGTAAGTTCTTTTAACTGCAGTTTCAAACTCCGCCTATTCTGTTTCATACATAATCTGATGCATCACACTATTGACACGGCACTTGAAACACAACACTCACGACACTGATGCACTGCAACCCATACAATGCTCATAACATTGCTCACGGCATTCATACACTGTATTCTGTTTTATTTGCCACTGATGCATTTGCCATTTGTCCTTTTCAGGCCCCATTCCAGATTCCGACCGCGGGAGGTGCTTCAGCTGGACCATCTGTTCCTGCTCGGGGAAGAGGGGGAGTAAGGCGTGGGATGACATTCCACAGCCGGGGGAGACATAGGCGCACTCATGCTGAGAGTAGTTTCCGAGAGCCCACTCCAGATGACGATAAGTCAGATGAAGAGGCGGCATCGTCGTAGAGCGAGGCCGGAGATAGCCCAAACTCTGATTTTGGAGATGCTGGTGGTGATCCTAGAACCTCGTCCAGGAAGAGGACCAAGACCGACCCCCATACCTGAGATGACTGATTTTGATCCAGACTTTTTTTCTTCTTTACTTTGTTCAGACATTTTTTTTTTTTTTTGCTATTAGATTGAGCACATTGTACTGCCTGTGGCAGGTTTTACTTTCCCAAAGCTATGTATTTGAAAATATGATGGAATGAAACAAGCTTTTTGCTAAAAAAGAGTGTTGCATTTGTACATCGCATCGCATCGCATCACATCATATCACATCATATTACACAACAATGTAATCGAATGGAAATTAAACATGCACGTGCCACTGGGTCAGGTAGCGAACCAACGTAACAAACAAAACAAATTAACTCAATAAGCAACAACAAGACCTTAACAAGTTTACAACTCTATAAGCAAAGAACAACAACTTGATAAACAAAATTGCGACAACTTGGTAATTAAATGAGCAACAACTCGATAGACAAATGAGCAACAACTCGATAAGCAAATGAGTAATAACTTGATAAACAAATGAGTAACAACTCGATAAGCAAATTGAAGTAACACATGTGTGACTTCGCAAAATCAACACCGGAAGGCACTGGAAGCGGAACTAAACACAAGTTCCCAACATGTTCAACACATAGACTGCTCATCTTGAGCACATAGCTCGTAACACAGTACTCTATTTATCTTGAACATACAACTCATGTAGGACATTGCTGATTCTGAACACACAGCCCATTCAGAACACTGCTCCTTCTGAACTCACAGCCCATAACGCAGCATTCTATTCATTCGGCACACAGCTCATACAACGCACTGCCCATTCTGAGCATACAGCTCATAACACAACACTTGGTTTATTTTGCACATGGCGAATTTTGAACAAACAGTTCAATCTGAACGGACGAGATGCAAAGATGGAATTGGTGGGAGTCGAAACACCCTCAGTTGCAATCCGGAACCCATATGTTTACTGTTTTCACGTTACCTAGGTTGAACCCCCGTGGTTTTATGAAAGAAAGAAGCATGTTTTTGGACAAATGTAGAGAATGGCACAACACTCTGAGCACAAAATAAATTCTTTTGAAATTAAGAAATGAGTTCTTAACCGGGTATTGAGCCTACAACTGAACGTAGCGCATCACGACTCAATAAAGGAAAACAAAGGTAAACAACCTAAAGACAAGCATAGACACTCGAAACGACTTAAGACAAGAATTGAGACAAACAAAGCAAAAGACACGACACTCAAACGTGTTACAAAGGCGAGAGACCTCTCAAATTGCAAGGAGCCAGTTTCCTCGGGTATTATTCCCCATCCTTTCTCATTTGTGATTCTCACATCACTCTGGCACTCAATCTCTTGTCTTCTGAAAAAGCCCTTTTCTCACTTTTTCTCTCAGCGCACATCTCTCTATTCTTTAATCTCTCTGATTTTTATCCCTCCCCTGGGTGGTTGATGGGTAAACAAGAAATTGGGGGCTCATGCCCAACATTATTAGCTCGCGGCTATTTCCTCCGATGACGTTTAGTCGATGCCCCGGATGAGGGAGTGGAGTATCTTGATCCATTCCGATTCATGTTTCGCACTCAGCTTTAAACCTCACTGCTTGGAGGATGACAGAGCTTTCAGCCCTTCGTTGTTATCCTCAGTTGTGCCCTTTCTGGTAGGTGTGATGCCCTTCTTGGCAAGTATGTTGACAATGGGGAAAAGACAGAACACCTGACTCAACTGTGCCCCTAGTTCATCATTTTGACCATTTTTTTGTTTTGGCTTTCTGCTAAAACAATTTTGACCAACATGAGAGTTAGATTAACATGCTTGTTCTCTTTTCTGATTTAAAAATCATGCAAGTTAAATTGTGAGCACTTAAAATTTTCCTTTTTGGGTCCAAGATATGGTCCAGTTTTTGGAAAAATGGAATAATTTTCGAGAAAATTAGTCAACTTCATTAAAAATTCTCAAAATTATTTTCGCAAATGGCCACTGCTTAACGAGCACGAAACCTACTCTTGAGATGCACAACCTCGAATCCATAACAATGGAAAATTGCTCCTTGCTTGAACGGCACTACACGATAACGGAAAGTTGCCCCTTGTTTGAATAACACCGTAGCACACTGTATGGCAATGGAAAGTTGCCTCTTGTTTGGATAACGCCACAGCGTATTGTAATCGGCCTTCAGAGTGACAATCACAACCGAACTCTCAGATACAGAGAAAACAAAGATGATCAAAACCATTGCATGGACACAGTTGATTTGGAAGTGTTTATGGCTGGACTTCAGAATGAAGTTGCCTATGTATCCCAAGCATGGGAATCAAGCCTTATGTAGTTCAGGGTTAAGGTACACTCGGGTATTTAACCTCTTCTTTTACGCTCTAACTTTTGCCAAGGCCGCCCTTTCTGGGTTTTCAACCTTGAGAGCTTTGTTCTTCTTTTCTTTTCAATTCTTTTCATTTCTTCTCTTTTTCATCTTTTCTTTTCATTTTCTTCATTTTTCTTTTTTTCTTCTTTTTTCATTCTTTGCATTTTTTTTTTTGGTTCTTTTTCTTCTTTTTTCTTGCTCTAACTTTTGCCTGGGTCGCCCTTTCGGGTTTTCGGCCCAGCAACCTCTCAAGGGTAAAAATGTAGCTTTGTCCATGCCAAATGGTTTTGAGATCTTGAAGCCATTTGAATCCAGGAGAACGACTGTTGTTCGCTGATGATGTAGGAGTCCATCCAATGGGGGGCTGAATTGCCCCCAGTGCCGTGGATAGGAACTCGATTGTCCTTCATCAGTAAATTCTTCTTTCCTCCTTTCTGGGATTTGGCATTCTTGCCGATCTTAATTGGTTTGCAGAATGATCCATCTTCGGCTCTTCGAGCACATCTGACATTTTTGCCCCTAGTTCGGGGGTTGCTTCTGATCTAGCTTTGTAAGCTTCCTTTGACAATATCTGATCTTCTTGATTTGATTTCCCTACCCCTAGTTCGGGGGCTGCTTCGAATTTGGCCACACAGGCCTCCTTTGATGGTTGACCATTGAACATTCTAAATTAAGGCTCAAAGTTTGAAAGTACAAGGGTCGAGCCTCGAGGCTGAGAGCGATCCTAAGCTGCACAATCTCAAGAGCGATCCCACACAGGTCTTCATAGGACTGCGCAAAACATTTTTTGAAATCTTTTAAGAAAGCGACTAGTCACTCGCACTGAAGACAGTGTGAAACCAATCTGGATGAAGCCAAGATCCTTCCCAGTGCTCACATTAACAAACATGATCTCAATCATTAAGGGCTTAGCATGCCTCTCTTTTCTCTCAATAAATCAATTTTTTTGCAAATCCTGAGGAATTTCTTCCTCTTTGTTTTCATCACAATGTTCAAAAAGTTTTGAAAAACTTAGGTCAATGCAATGATTTCAAGGCACAGAAGAGCAGGTGAAATGCTCCACCATTTCATTCTAGACTTGTTGGCACAATAGGCTCAAAGTAACGATAAGCACAAAAACATGACAACCACAGCTGTTTCATTCAGATTTCCTTATTGTAACTGTCTCCACAGCAGAGACAGACTCAGAAGAAAGCAAAAGACAAACACAAAACAAGCAAATGATGTTCGAGGTAACAATCCCGGAATCACCCAACTCCTATACAACAGGAATGACTCGATACAACAAGACAGGCCTTACTGACTCAATATGAAAAGACTGACTCAAAACAACGAGACAGACTCTTAAGCAGAAAGACTGACTCAAGACAATGAGACAGACTCAAAACAAAACCAAAGAACTGACTCAACACGCAAGCCAGAAATTACAAAAAAACCAACATTCGCAAATGCTCAAAATAATGCGTGCCAAACGCTACATCTGAAATGAACCGAGCGTCGCCTGCAGGTGGTCCAACCCCTGATCACATACTTGTATTATCCTCGAAATCCACCAATCCTATGCTGACAGACTTTGCTGAGCTTGGGGGGAGGATCACTTCATTGTCAATCAAATCTTGCACTTTGTGGCGAATGCGAAAGCAATTGTCGGTGTTGTGACCGATTTGCTGGTGGTACGCGCAGTACTGAGTAGCATCATGTGAGAAAAGGTGATTACTCGGGAGAGGCCGAGGCTCGAGAGGTTTGAGATGACCTTTTTCAGCCAAGATTTGAAGTGCCTTAGACAAAGGCATGTAGAGGGCATGGATACTCTGCGACCTCTGGGCAAATATTTCGAAGTCCGAGGACTTTTGGTAGACGCACTAGCAAAGGGATCGGCAGGTGTTGCTTTGGTTTTCTGGTCTTTTTCAGGCATAGGGTTAAGATTGGCATGAACAGTTCCGGTGCGACGGTCCTTATCCCAATTTTCCGTCTGGTTTGAGCTACTCTCGGTCTGAGTGGGGAAGATGTCATCCACAGTCTTAGCCACGACTGCGAGTACTTGCTGCTTATTCAACGCTCCGGCTTTCAAAGCCTCAACTGCCCATAGCAATTGTTCAACAGGATCAACGTCTACTCCCAGTTTATTCTTACCTCTAGCCTCAGCTTGATCGAGGGTTTAGCTTGCTACATCAGAGCGGAACCCGGTTGTTGTTGACATGTCATGGCCATAGCTTGAGACAGCCTCAGGTTGGCTGAGCTCGATCACAATTCGCCCCAATAGCGGGGGCTCCTACGGTATGAAATTCCCGGTATACGATGTGGCTGGTGGCGAAGTCGACATTCCATAGACGAGATCAGCCACAGACCTTTGGAGGTCGCCAATCATTCCCATCAACTCAAACGTGGTGGGCTCACGAGTTTGAAACAACTGGGGCGTCCAGATCGGGTGCGCGACAGGCGACCTAGGCGGATGTGGTATTTCAACATTGGTCTCATCCTACAAGATGATTCCTTGGTCCAATGCGAATGCCATAATCACAATTTCTTCCGAATTTTGTGTCATCATAAGTCTGTTGAACTGAACGGAGATGATGTAACCGGTGGCTGACGGAGCGGGTGAACCAGTAAGCTTTGACTAGTCCTGCCTCAACAAAGGAGAACACTGGCTGCTCCAAACTGAATCTCTGAACTGAAAGAGAAAGTAGGCAACATCTCAGCCCAATTTTATCAAGACAGATACATGAGATATAATCGAACTCATCGTTCGAAATTACTACCCCAAATCGAATCGATACATGAGATATAAGCGATTCTCAAAGACTCGATATCATGAGACATATTTGATTCTCAAAACAACGATGCCCGCAACTGATGCAGACTTCTGGTGATATGTGTATTCCCTGTAGAGGTCAACTCTAAAGCACATAACAAACAAGTGAGAGCAAAAACACCCCTATGTTGGGGTAGGGTTTCCCTGTCCTATTTTGTCAGGAGCTAGGCTTTCACTACGCATGCAGCGGTTTCAAACAACCTACAATCGGGTAAGCAACCTGTCCTAGTTTGGAAAGGTCACTATGGATTCCGAATATGCATTAGGTCGAATGGTCAAAAAGGGTGCCCCGGTAAAAATCGGGGTTTGTGTTCCCATCGTGGTAGAGCCCGTAACCGGTCAGCCTTATGGCACGCTTCTCGAAGCGTGCCTCTGGCAAACCGTTCAGGAATAGCAGATGGCAAACACGGTGTCCTAGGTGCACCAATGCACATGCAATGCAAAGAAACACATAAGTGTAGTCAAAACGAGTTATCATGAGTTTGAGTCAAGTTCTCTAAATTTCCCAGCAGAGTCGCCAGAAACTGTAGACGTCCTCGAACATCCCGGGAGGGAATCTCGTTTTGTTCATTTGGGGTTCACTACAGTTCGGACTCAATGTGTCACGGTTCTGAATCTAGTCCCGCAAAAGTGCAATGCGAGACCGATAATCCACCAAAGAGTCCAAATCCGGCAAATCGTTTTGGAAAACAGATTTTTAGAAAGAAGTGCCAAACATGGACTGCTTTGCCAGATACAGAGTCGCCACCTAAATATTATATTTTTCGAGAAATTTAGGAAACCCTGACTCGTTGCCTAAGGCCACGTGTCCATCATCACCAAAGTTGTCTCGGCTCGGGAACTTGGGTATGATTGGGAAAGGTCAGCTATGAGCACCCACACTCGCCCGATCAAAGATTGGCCACTACTAAACATGATATCGAGTTTTGAAAACATTTTGTGCTCTTATTTCGGTTAATTAGCTAGAATTACTATGTGATGCGCACAACACACAAGTATAGACTAGATCGCCTAATTTGGAACAAAGCATCGCATATCCGTTTGTTTGGAAATGGTTTGAAGTTTGCTACTCGCAAGTAGGCTACAATGCGGATTTCGATGAATTATCCCAATTCAAACAACCCAACCTTCACCCACAGGCATTCAGGTAGTTATATCACATAAGCAATTAGCCTCATGGCAAACATGCTATCATGGCAATCACTCACACACATGCAAGGATGTTAAAGCATAAACACTTACCGAGTACTTCAAGCCAAAACAGGAAACTAGTTAGTAATCATGCATGATCCTAGTTCATGTTAGCAATGGCTAATGCAACACATGCAAAATGTAGCTAGAATAGGCTCGGCTAACCTAAGAATGGCATGTGAAATGCAACAACTTGATACACATATTCAAGATGGAATTGAAATACTATGCGGTTAGTATGATGCGCCGAGCCCGGTGCATACAATACAGATGAATGATGTAAACATGCATAGCATAAGGATGCTAATTGAAACGTGTCCTAACACTAACCATCGTAAGCGGTTAAGTAAAAGGGAGAAAGAAATGGAGGTTGGAAGACATGCATTACACACACGCACGCTTATTACACAATTGCGCCCTCTCGAGGGAGGGACTGAAAGAATAACACAAATCAAATAAATAATTAATTACTCTAGCTAATTAATTATTACACAACACTTAACTAATTAAACAAATTAACTAAGCTATTAAAGCAGTAAAACAGCCTCGGGAAGAGAGACAAATGCGTGCTCGAACGGCTTCGCTTGGAAATCCATTGCCATGTCACATGTTGCCTCTGTTTACACTGTTTTAGGCCTCTAAAAAAAATTGCACGAGTCCCAAGGCTAATTCTGAACTACTCCCTAAACACCATGGGATGTCACCCGCCAAGTAGAATGGTCACTGGCTGAGGGGAACTAGTCATCGACCAAAAATGGGGCTCTCGGCCAACTATGCATAGCCGGTCGGCACTGAAGATGGCCGACCGACCATCTCTTCCTGCAGAATGTTGTTTTGCTGCAATAGAGGGCAAACAGAGCATGGCAATGCATTTTCAAGGCAATGTGGGCACAACCACCTTCCCTATCATGCTATGAACTTAAGGGAGTATGGCTCTTGACCCTCGAGCCAGCAATCACGTATTTCCATGCATGATGGCCAAAGAAGCCAAGTATACAACTTTAATATCAAATGAAATGCACAAAACATATAAAGGGGCCCCCAACCTCTATCATGGTTAATCAAGAGGCAAGGGATGCAAACATGTAAGCAAAACTAATGCAACATGAGCATGCTAAGGACAATGCCATACAAGGCTAATAGTAATAAGCATGCCAAATGTAATGCAACCTAGACAGGCATGCAAACATTCAAGGCATGTGACAACATTCAAGGATAGGCAAGCATGTAACAACATGTGAGGGACAATGCATGCAAACATGCAAAGCAACTTACCAAAAGATGCATGCGAAATGCAATACCACTTAAACATGCAACAACATGTTAATAGGCCAAGCATTTGACAACATGCAAGGAAGGCACGCAACAACATGCAGGAATGGTTTTAAACCAAAATGGGCAGCTCTCAAATAAGCCCAAATCAGTGACCAAAGTGATGCAACAAAGGCATGAAATGCACATGCAAACATGCATGTTAATCGGCCTAAAGACTAAGGCATAAAAGGAAACTTTCAAGTACACTCAAAAGAAGGCAAACATGGACATTAGATCAACATGTTAAGCTCTAAAAAACATGCAAGGAATGATGCCAAATCAACCAAGTAATACAAGCATGGCATGCAAGAAGACCCAAAACTTGAAACTAGCCAAAGGACTCAAACCAAGGCCACGCGAAACATGAAGCATATGGAAAGTATGACCCAAAACAGTCCTCGATCATATCAAAATGAGCATAAAACATGCAATGACCAAAGCCAAAACATGCTAAATCCAAGGGACAAAACATGAGGCATACAAAGCCATCAAAGGGGTATTACACTACACCTAATCCAACCAAACATGGCATGATTTAGGAAACCAAAATCAGAGGTGTGACATGCTAAAATGAGCCCAAAAACCCACTTAGATGTTATCTCAAATACCCAAGCATGGAAGCATACGCAATGATCCATTCAAGAAGCATAAAACAACAACTCTTTAAGGCATTAAAGGAGTCATAAGTATAAGCTCATGAGCATGGAATATGGACTGAAATAACATTCAAAGTGATGCCAAACCATTGAAATAATCCACATAGAGCATGCTAGCAACTTGGACTCTCAAAGCTAACAAGCTAGATTGTATGGTGGCTATACAAAACAATGCAAGCATGTCCACAACAATGAAAATCAGAGCTCTAACATGATAAAAACAAGGCTAGAAGCTTCATGGAGTTGAGCCAAAATCATGCTAAAAACACATGGTACAACATGATACATGTTAAGGCCAAAACATGGGATTACAAGACAAGTATATGAAGCATACATGGCATGTCTAAACCAACTTAAAATAGTACTATATCATGGCAAAACAACCACAAATACCAGTTAAGACATGGTCAACATGAACTTAACGAAGGTGCTCACATATGAGGCAAATATGGCAAGTATTGAAGACAATAAAGAGAGGGGATGACCCTCTGCTTCTTAGAACCTTAAAACACCATCCCAGCCACTGAAATCCCTCTGGATTTTAGTGGTGAGGAGGCCAATACAAGGTGGTCCCGGAGTTCACAAAAAAGGCACAAAAATGAGGCCAAACAAAGCCCAAGAGGGGGTAAACAACCCCAAACACCAAAGTGACCTTAAACAACTATTTTAAGCACTTAAAAGTAGAACTTTTATCAGTTATAAGTTAAGCTTAAAAACATATGCAATATAGGCTAAAAGCTTGTGTAAAAATAGGGAATCTAAAGTAAGGAACTCACCCTTGAAGAACCTCTTCAAGAACACCACTCCAGCACCTTCTTTTGATCAAAACCAACTAAAAAATTCTGAAAACAACTCCTTAGCACCTCAGTAACCAAGGGATAGTGTAATACTAGGTGCCTTAGTGCAAAAGTGTGAACAAAAACACCCTTTAGAACACTATTACACATACAAATCAAAAGAGAGGGAGATATAGAGATAGATATATGTAAAACTTCTAACCCTAAATTTCAGAACCCTAGAGGAGGGAGGAGGGGCTCTCCTCTTATAGGAATTCAATTCCTAAGCTTCTTGGAGAAGCTAATGGAAGGGAGCAAATCCCTCTATGCACGTGTATGGAGAGGCTGTATTATGGATGCTAGCTGTGATAGCTAGCATAAAATATCTGCCAAAAGTAGATGGAAAGGGGTCGACCAGCAGAAATGGCCGATTGACCAACAAAGGTGGCCAACCGACCAACAAAGGTGCCGACCAACCACAACCTTTGGCCGATGGAAAGAAAGAGGGGCCGATGCCCTCAAACCATGGCCGGTGAGGTGTGGGGATGGCCAACAAGCCATTCCCTGCCCTCAAAAGCAAAAACACAAGTGTTTGGTTCACAACCAAGCACAAAACAGTTAAGTTGAGAGATCTTAAGGCAATGTGCGCGGCCGAGACCTCCGAGAACTCAAAACGAACACGAACATGGATGATCACCGAGTGTTCAAATGGTGACGTCCAAGTCTTGAGGACGGTCAAAAATGGAGTGTCTACAGCCACATGTTAGATGATGAAGAAAAATTGTAATCAATAAAAACAGTAAATGTCTTGAGACCCAAAAATTAAAATGAGTCCAGGATTCAATGCTATAATAGATAAAAATACCTTCATTTGCATCTCGAACCATTTGATAATTGACAAATCCTGAAAAAAGAGTAAGCTGTAATCACAAACTACCAACCCATTAAGATGCTATTACTTTAGAACAAACCAAAGCCCTCCACTCTCTTAAATGAGGAAGAAATTGTGTGTTGTGTGTTTGGGGGGGGGGGGTAATCAATTAGCATTTTATGAAAACACTTGACAAAAGTTAAGATTTCAAATTTTCAAATTTTACCTCATTTCTCCGAATCTTCAGTGGATACACTTGAAAATAACTAGGGAGTCATGTATTTATGATGATATAAAAACTTTGTTGTGAGTAAAAATGAACTAAATAAATATGTGATGCACTCTCCTCACCAATTTTGAAAAGGCAAAAGCCTTAAAGCATGACAGATCATTCAAAATCAAAAAAGCATATATGTAAACAACATATTTGTCTGATATCTACTAATTTAAGTTTTACAATGGTATAAATCATTTTTATCCTTTTACTTAACATCATTATTTTTCAATTTGCATATCAATGACAAAACTGCAGATTTTTCAGCAGAAAGATAAAACAAAAGGATATAGCATATATCCATAGCATACTTCAGAAAGGGTTCAAATTGAAAATGGATTGAATCATTTGCACTTAGTCAAACCCAAGAAGAAACATACATCTAGAAAGCCCAACATCATAAGCTTTGTTTAGGTGTCTTGGCCTAGTGCAATTGGGCCTACCAGAGAGAATACCGGTTCAAGTTTCAACTCCAGTTACCCATCAAGGAAATAAATAAATAATAGAAAGACACTTTTAGGCACAAAAGACGAGCAGACATCTCTGAGTACTAAAGCGAGCACAACCAAAGGACACTTTTTGAGGGTTATCTCAGCCGTCCATCTAAATACACAAATGAATCATGATCATTAAAATGTCCCAGTAGGACAATTGTCTCTAAGATAAATTCAAAAACATTTACTTCCTGCCATGCAACTTGATCATAAGATTTACACTCTTAGTCATAGACTCATAGGCCTCCTAACAATAGATGCAAAGATTTGTCATTTATGTACTTACCATAATGAGTTACTCAAGCAGATGCTCAAGTTGGGGTGGAACCACGAATAGCTTTGATTTGACACTAGTTGAAACAGAACAATTTTAAGGTATATGAGTAGTTAGAAAATAAAAAGCCATCTCCCATATTTTATGCACCATTATCATTAAATGCATATTCTTGGATAGAAGTTTCATCCATTTCTTCAATAATTTGATCTGTTTGGGAGGAGCATGTTTCTAGGCTCATTATATGGATAAATGGTACAGCTAGGTCCGTAGTTTTGGATTCAATGTCAGTGTTTAGGTGAAGCAGTGCAAAAATTGCAGAAGGGTCGGGGAGCATAGCCATGGTGTAGAGAAAGGTAGAAATAGAACTTTGATGAGGGGTTGCTTGTGTTTGAGGCGGAACAGATTCAACTGGTACTATTCCCCTTTGTTGCAACAATATCTTAACTGAAATAAACTAAGGAACTACACAAAGTAGGTAACCCAAAAAGTAAAGAAGAGCAAAAAAACTCAAAGGTTAATTATGTATCTAATTTATCTTTCTTAATTCTTCACATAACTAGTAACTTCAAAACTTGGTAATTTCCAACTTCTTTGAAGCCAACAAAACCTGGGATAATAGTAGAAATAGGGAGCGAAAATAGCTTTCCTTTACTAAAGGAACAACAAATGAATTTGACACTAGACACAACCCCATGGTTATTTTGGCGCAAAAGCAATCCCATAAAAATGTAAGAAACTAACTTAGCAAGAAAGGTTGACAGTTTGTGTCGAGTACCTTGTGTCCTTGTCTTTTGAACTCTGTAAGATTTACAAAACCCAACAATGAATAGTCTACTGGCAAAAGTAAGCATGATATGGTTATTATATTTTCTTCAAAAAACAAAGTTCAAAAGACAAGGACACAGGGTACTTAATCTACCAAACACATCCAATAAGAAGCGAATTTGTAGAGATCTAATTCAAAGACAGGAATGTTGAAGGCAAACCAAAGTTAGTGTAGATTGTCACTTACTGAAAATTGTAAAACCACATCAGAAAGAACTTGAAAGGAATATCCCCAAATAAACTAAGATATCAAGTCCCCAAGACTTGTAAATGTCGATATAGCATAGCACATCATGAGCACTGAGTCCTTTAAAAACTTTTTACACACATACATCCAGAGAGATGCACACATACACACACACACAAAAGAGAAAACATGACTCCATTAAATGAATTAAACTTTAAATTTTTTTTAATTGTACTCTAAGGACCTTACCAAATTCCACTGGTATCAAATATAATAGACACATGGGAATATTGAGAGATATGAAGTCCACTACTCTGTGTTATGAAAATAACAAGTCAACTCAATAGAGCATCATGATTCATGATTGCAATTTTTTAGAGTAGATAGTATATCCTTCTACACATGCATAGATCCCAACAAGCAAATGTAAGCAAATTATGCATTTCGTCAGTCAAATAGAAAAATGAACATGAAGCATAAGCATAAGCATAAGCATGCGAGTATTCGGATCCACTTACCCATTTTCTGAAATTCAACGTGGTTGGACTTGTTATGTGATTCATTAATATCCAAATCCTGTTCAATTTGATAGAGTTCCAAAAGATCAACACAAAAATATTTCAAGATGTGTGCAATTATGAATTTCTAGAAAATTTTAAACGTCACCATGGCATCAATGTCCAAGACTTTCTTGACTTCCATTAGTTTTTTCTCAGTCAGATCAGAATGGATCACACGTTTGCCTGTGGCATTTAACGCCAAAAAGTTTTAAAAAGCATTTAAAAAATTTTTAAAAAATAAAAATTAAAATTTGACTGAACATACCTAGCCTCCGGTTGCTTTTGGCATCAAGAAACCCATCATGGGTCGTTATCACCTTCATCAACTATGTCATCCATTATCATCACAATTCTGCTGCTAATCGGTCAAAAGAACTAATGTCATTCACATTTCAAACTTCAGAGAATACTGGAAACACCTAATATGTAAACAAGCTGAAACAGCCGAACACAAAGACATGTAATTACCTACTGGCGCGGCTATGTATTGGTTATCTTGCGAATGGCTAACCTAAAGCGGGTTAGAAATTGACAAGTAGTTAACTAAACACTTGTTCTATATGGTAAATCAAGCTTTCAGCAGTTAGTGAAGCTCATAGAGAACAAACAGTAAAGAAATGTTAACACAGTACCTCACTGACAGATTCAAAATGCTCATCCCTTTGTACAAAATCAGCTCCCAAGCTCACATCATCGTCTTGAATGTCATCATTTTCATCTTCATAAGGATCAAGCATACTCTTAACCTGCATAATTTCCAATTACAAAACTCAAAATTTGAACAAGGGATCCAAGTGTCTCACTGTTCCTGCAATCTTATATCTTTACCTTGAGAGCTAACAGAAAATGTTTGTTGTTGACATTCCCAACCTCTCAATTTTCAAAGGATTTTTAGTCCATGGGCTATAAGCTTCTTGTTCTGTGCAGTTTCTGAAGAATGGAGGCTCATAATCCACAGGCTGCAAGATCAATAAGTCAGTGATCATGCTTTTCGTGGTCAAATATGAACAGACAAAAATAAGGATTTTTAGATGCATTATTGGACAGACTAGTGACAAGCCAGAACACCCCAAAATCTGTAAGATTCAGATGATGCTTTATTATTGTTAGCTTTTCCCATTCCAGCAGTTTTACAATTTGAAAAATACATAATTCTAACTGCGTGAAAAAATGACAAAAGTAACATAAAACATTTTAATGCTATAGCTCAAAACTTGAATAAAAGCAAATCATTATATTTACAAGTGTATTTACTCTTTTCCATTTTGTATCCCACCCTAGTGAAGAACTAAGGTGCCACTAGTATTAGTGACCTGCATATCTATTTTTGATACAGAACCTGAAGTAGGAGCACTAACAACCACCTATTCAATTGGATAGGATACAAGAATCTCATGTTGAATACATTATCTATCTGAAAGATTTAGGTATTTGAATTCATCTATACCCAACAAATTTTCTGGGGTCAATTACAAATGCAAAAGACTATGGTGTTAATACCTCTAATTTCGTATTTCCATCAAGGTTGAACTTTCTGTAAGTTGCTACAATGAAAGAAATAGTCAAAATCAACTGACATCCAAACTAGTAACTCAAATCATCGTTTGTAATATATGTCATTGATCTTCACATTGAAAAATTTTCAACCAAAATGGAAAAAACCCAAAAGCTAATTCCAAAAGTTATTCAATGGGCAAATTAAAATGGTAGTCTATGTACTTTGTTACTTCTTGTGTCATTTTACTCCCTATAATTTCAATTGACTCGATTTTAACCATGAATTTATCACTCTGTCTCAATTTGGTTCAATTGAGTTTTTTTTTTTTTAAAAAACAATTTATATGAAAAATAAACAAATAAGTGGCATGTGGGAAAAATTATAAACTTGAGTTAAAAATACTAATGAGATAATCAATTGGACTAATAAATTCATTCAATTGAACACAATGACATAAACGGTGAAGAGGGGGGGGGGGGAGGTTAGAAATTGATAGTGTACCTTAGAAGTTGGATTGGTGGCTAACACAGACTGAGGAAAAATGGAAAGCACTCGATTTGTTCAAATCGGCAACTTCATTTTCTGTAAATTCAGACATTTTCCCCAAAATTTGGAAGTGATATGCGACTTTCGAATCTGTGAATTTTTCTGAACTTGAAACGAATTGTAACCAGAAATACAAGAGGAATTTATCTTACTTTGATGCTCTAGCACCACAAGAGCAAGCAAATTATGGTGAATCAAGTTATGGCCTATCGAATTGCTCATATTCTTCAGATTACGTTTAGAAACATGAAAGGCACAATTTATTTGAACATATTGTGTTTTGTATCTTGGAGACCTCAGTTGCTCACTGCAGCTGTTGCTTGTAGTCGCCGCCGATCAAAGGATGTAGGGTTAGGGTTTGGAGAGAGGAGTGACTGAGAGATAGGTTTGGGAATCTTAAAAAAAAATAAAAATGAATTGAATTGTGTTGTGTTAGTGTGTGTGGGTAGCTCTACTACGTAGTAAAAATTAAAAAAAAAAAAAAAAAAAAAAAGGTCAAGGGCAGTTTGAATTTTTATGAATTAGAAAAGAGGAAATTATTTTACATAAAATTAAAATTAAAAAAAATACATACAATTAAACTTATTTTAAAATGTGATTAAAAAAAGAAGATATAATCACACTTATTTAAAAAGTGAGATTAAAAATAAATATTATCACACTCACTCAAATTAAGTGTGACTAAAATATCAATCTAATTTTTTTTATCACACTTCGACTAAAAGTAAGATATTTTCAATTGTCAAAGTGTGATCTTTAACTATTTTATAGTAGTGAAGAGTGAAATCGTGGAGATGGATGAGAGGAGATTTGATGAGGGAAAAAAAAAAGGAATTTTAAGAGAGAATTTGCTACCGCCCAATAATCAGATCACAACCAAAATAATAATAATAATAATAACAATAATAATAATAATAATAATAATAATAATAATAATAATTTGAAAACAATTTTTAGATTCGTTTTTTTGAAAAAATTAAAAATAATTTGAGAGCAATAAAAATCAAAATTATATCTTTAAAATTTTAAAAAGTATTTATGACGTAAAAGATAAAAATATACAAAAATAATAAGTATTTTTTATTTCACCCAATTTTTTTTAATTTTTTAGGAAAAAAAATTGAAACTAGTTTATGAAAATAAAACCAAACATATTGAAATTGATAATCTAACTATATTCTTTGAAAAAGTTTAAATTATCTCAAATTAATCATCTCAACTTAAGAGTGTGTTTGGGCTTAATGGGTTCATTTTGTGATCTAATTCAATGATCATTTTAATTTTACAATTCAGTAACTATAATATTTAAAACTCTTCGAAAAATTATAATAAAAAATACAAATCACTATATCACATCATTCCACTAGCAAAACTTTTACCGACGAATAGTGTTATCGCCGCTAAATGGTTAACTCTTTGCCCATGCCAACTTGTCGTCGCTAAAAGTATGCACACTAATAGCAACGCTCATTGTGTTGCTAAAACATAAGCCTCCTAGCTAAAAGTTCTGAAATTTTGGCGCCAACCAAAAATTTTGGCGCTGAAAGAATATTATGTTTTTTTAGCGAAGGTAACAAATTGCGTAGGTAAATGTGTACTTTTACCAACGAAATTGATTACTGTGTCGTCAAAAATATACTTTTGGCAATAAAAAATTGACGTCGTCGCCGCCAAAAATAATTGCTAAAAGTACAATTTCTTATAATGTGTATTTGTCGATTCACTTAATAATTTTCATAACATTGTTGTCTCAAATTTCATTGAATGCAAGGCACAAGTGTGGAACTACATCACTGTGGGCACGCTCTCCCATTAAAACACCAATACCTCTCACGCGACAACATTACCATTTACAACATTCCCATAAAATTTCCCAACGCTCTCCCATTAAAACACCTGTACCTCTAACGCGACAACATTACCATTAAATTTCCCAACGCTCTCCCATTAAAACACCTACCCCTCCTCTCTCTCTCTCTCTCTCTCTCTCTCTCTCCATATAAAGAGGAGCTACTCCACAGGGCCTGTCGTTCCTTTGTACCCCCTCTAATAAATATTGAGTTGGTGACACATTTTTACTTGTTCCAGTTTAAACTATAACACAGGTGTGAAGGTTTTTCTTTTGGTGATTTAAATTGTTAATTTATAGAATTTGTGGAGTAGATTATTTATTTATACAAAAAGAAAAAAAAGTTGATCGGACATTTGATAGTCACATGATTGATTTATATTTGTATGGAGAAAAGAAAAAAAATAGATGATCTATTTTTAAAATTATATTTGTCTTTTATTTCTTTAAAAAAATGTGATTCAATCAAATAATTATCAATATTTAGTTAATTTAATTTTTATGTATTAATAATCTACTCTATTAATCTTACAAGTTGAACTCATCAAATCATCAAAATAAATTCTGAGTGAGCCACAATTAAACCCTCGATCCTATCCAAAACTTATATCGGATACAAGCCGCTTTCTTTTACGGTAGCAATAAAAAAAAAAAAAAAAAAAAACCCCCTCTGTTTTCATTATTTCTTTATATCACTTCTCTGCCTGTCTCGATTTTGCTATGGCCATAAAAATAAAATATATAATATTTATGAATAATAAAATTTTACATGATTTGTAAACGAGCTCACTTTTCGTTTTAAAAAAAAGTTCATATATATACACTAGAGTGTGTTGTTGGGCCCATGAGGTCCACCACGGATTCAGTTTTGATAATTTGAACTGTTCAATATGTAGATCTCATTGAGTAGTTCATATCTGCAAACAATCACGTTGATCGGATATTGGTAATCCCTTGATCAGAACACATTTACCAATATCCGATCAACGTGACTTTTTTCAATCATGAAGTACTCGAGGAATTCTATATATTGAACTGTTTGAATTATGAAAACGAGACCCGTAATAGACCTCACAAGCCTAATAGCACACTCCAATTCACTGTATGAATAGGAGAGAAGCCTATCCCAATGTGTAAATACCCATGTATATGTTATATGCTAGTGGATGACCCGTGCCTATGGCACTCCAAGTTTAAAAAAAAAAAAAAAAACAAAACAAAAAAACAAACAAACAAACAAATAAACAAACATACCACATTCAAGTTAATACACTTTTGACCAATGAAAAATAGAAGTTAAGACAAACGGACATAGCGCCTCCATACTGGTAAAAACTCACCATATTGTAGTTATGATCCAATCAATCCATTAATGATTCTTCATATTCAAGATTAAACTCCATGTCACAGTGTATACAAAACTTTCAGTATACATATAGACTATGATGACCGGTACGTAATTTGCCTTGTTCTCTTGAGTTATGTTGGATTTATCTTTGTTAAAATGTCGGGTTTTAAAGCGTGGTCCTATCAATAGTTGAATTCATTGTTTCTGAAAACTTCTCCTCAAAATTTTCGTTCTTGTTTGCTTAAATTCAAAGTTTTCACGTGTTATAGGGGGTGCAAGGTCGGGTTCGGAGTGTCGAGAGTTGCGTTGAAGATCTTCTGGGTTGGAGAACCAAGACCGCACGTGCAGAAAACAGGGGAGGCTTGATGAGCATACTACAATAAATCTTGGTCTTGAGTGCAAGTGTGGGAGAAATTGCGTCTTGAGGGTGAGCAGACGTCGAGGCCGCTCTGCGTCTGGAGAGGGCGCCACGTGCGGCCCGGGCGCTGAACCTGTCTCGTTTTTCGTGCATTTTAGCTATGTTTAGATCTTTTGCCCCTTTTCATTTCATTTTCTGAATATGTCTTTCTCTCTCTATAGAATCTTTCTCTCTTTTTCTCTCATCTCTCTCTGTCCAAACTCTTAAAACTTTACATTTTCTTTTGATCTCAAGAATCCATTAAGATATTGGTACTAGTTTCTTATACCAAAATGATGAGCATATTGAGGGCTTCGTCTTGACCGGTGGAGATTGAATTCCGGCGAAGTTGATTTTTGGCCTTTCTCCACTTCTCTTTTTGAGGTAGGGATTTCTTTGATCTTTTTCAATGCCTCGTCTATAGATAGACATGTGGTAAGTTTTTATTGCATGAAAACCATGTTTGTTATGGATTTTTTTTTTTTTTAAATCATGAAAGGGGATCAAAGATTTGATGTTTGAGGTTGAGATTTAGGAAAATTGATTGTTGTTGGGTTAATTTGGGAAGTGGTTTAACATGTTTATGTTTGGAGAGAGACAAAACCCTAAATTTTGTAATAATGCTTAATGGGTAAGAAGGATTGAAATTATGAGATAATTATGTCATGAACTAAGGAATTTGTATAATGAATTGTTGATTAAATTGAGATAATCGGGTCTCATGAATTTTAGCATTTACCTTGTGTTGGATTGTTCTTAGTTGAGTATAACAAATTGGTAACTTGCAAATTGCTAAAAAGGGGGTTAATCATGAGTTTAGAATCTTTGGATTATACTTGTGTTGAGTTGAAATTGAGTTAGGTTATGGCTTAGATATCCTTTGATTTATTTTTGTGAAATGAAAAGAATGGATTGGGACAAAGGGTGGAGTTTGTTAACTTAGAAAAGAAGAGAATTGATTTTTGAAATGGAATAATGAAATGATAACACTATGTGAATTTCAGAAATTAACTTGAGGATGGTTATTGAATATATATTTTACTGTTGTTGTTGTTGGATTTAAAATCCTGTGAGAGTTGAATCATCATTATACGTAGGTTGAAACACAAGCAAGTAGAGGTTTTGTCCTTGGTCATCGGTGGAGGATAACATTGTTGTGTTGAACAGTTGTGTGTAGGTATTACACTTGAGTTGGTTATACTCCGTTGAATAGTTTGTGTGTATGTATTACACTTGTGGGTTGTACCTTGTCATGTCGTGATGATTGGTAACGAGTACTACACTGAGAATGAGAGGAACCATTACCTTTCAGCTAGCGCCTAGAGAATTGGCTACGCTTAGAATGAGAGGCAGCAGAACCTTTTAACTAGTGCATGGAGAACTTAGAAGAGGTACCATTAACTTCCAGCCGGTAACTGAAAAATTGGCATTTTGTTGTGAAAGGATGTATAGTTGGCTTACCATGCTTGAGGCAGGTAAAGTAGAATGTTTATTACATTTCTTTCAATATGACTATGATATGCCTTGTGTTGTGATAATTGTGGTTCTAGGATGTGAGACTCCTAACTTTTGTAAACCTTATTAGGTCCCAAAATTTTGAGTTACTATAACAAAGCCCTTAATTCGTTGATTGCTCGCAAATTAAACCCTAGAGCCGAAAATGTATCACGGATGAACCCATACAAACCCAAATCGACCCTGGAAGCTTAGAATCATAACACTCTAATATTAATTATTTAACTCTCAAATTTTAGATTAATTGCTTTAAACCCTAACTTCTGATTTTTACAGTCTTCATTCAGTTATTTACCTTTAAATTCAAAACAAGATAATACAAACCAAATTATTTTCCTAAACACTAATTTGAAATAGATATTTTAATTGAGCCCAAGCCCTCACATTTTAATTAAATCACAAATTGACCTCAAACAAGTACCATTATATATTTATATATATACACTTGTACCCTAAAATCTTTTTTTAACATTGTGTTTTACAATTTTCAAAATTTGTACACATAATAAATAGAGAAATCTCCCCCAAATCTCGAGGACATGACTAGCCGTCATCATTATACTTTAGTACAAACAAATCCCTTGAATCTTGGAGCAATAATGACTTTGGTACCAATAAAGATTTGCTATGAGTATTTAAATTAGCCCTAAACCTAACTAGATCATAAGTAAATACATAAGTAAGATTCCAATGCATGAATTTAATTCCAAGCCCTCACCTCTTTTATTAAGAATTACCCCAAAAATAGTACATGTACCCTAATACTATTAGTACCATCAATCAATTAAAATCTATATATATGCATACATTGAGAACTGTGCCCCTAATACCTAAAATCATTAAAATAATAACCCCATCACCCTTCCCTATGTCTAGCCTTCCTAGAAGAAAGTGAGAAATCAATTTCCAAGAACCACCATCATCAAATTCTAGAAAACACCAACCTAGTGACCTAGACCTAGGTTGCCAATTTCAAAAACTAGTTTCATTACAACTAAGTGTTTCCTAAACCAATGACCAAGCCTCCCAAATCCCTTCTATTCCTTTAGAATTCAAACAAATCCTAACCTTTCCATCCATTTCCAACTAAGGGGCTTTTAAGACTTTTTGCATCAAAACTTGTCTATAAATACCAACACCCCCTAGCTTGCAAGCACATATAACACACCACACCCACACACACACTTTGGCTAAAGAGAGGGAGGAGAGCAAGAGAGAGAAGTCTAGAGAAGAAGAGGGAGGAAGAAGAGAGCCTTCTTGTGCAAAGCTTAGTAGGTAAGCCACAACACAACCTTCTCTTTCATTTTCCTTTTTCAAATACATCTTTCTAAGGGTTCTAAATAATGTTTTCAGATCTGTTATTTATGAGTTACTTGTGTTAAAAATGCTAAAATTTGAGTATTGATTCCATCTCTCTTGTATTTTCCCCATTTTGGCACAAACCATCTTCTTTTTGTACAAATCTCTCAACTTTTCAAGGGCACTCTTTCAAACAAATTTTCTGAGTTAAACATGTGATAGTTATCATATTTTCTTCACAAAAGGAATGAAACTTTCCCATGGTGGAACCCTCTTTTTATAAATTTTCTTGTTTTGGACATTCCACCTTAGAATCTGTTTTTGCAGCCCACTTTCAAAAATTCCAGAAAAATGTACAAAAATATTCTGGACCTCTATTTTATGTCAAAACCTTCCTTAATGAGTTAGCTTTCAACTAAAATTGGTTTCATCGAAAAACATTAAGCGGTTTGCAAGAAAATCAAATTCTCGTAACGGTCGACAGATCTGGACAGATTCTGGACAGCGCTGGAATGTTTTCTAAATAACTTAAAATCTGGAAAAGCAATCCCATTTCCGAAACATGTTCTAGAAACTAGATCAAATTCTCTACAAACCATAGGAAGGCCAAGTCCGGTGGAAGATCTAAAATAGGCCTTTCATTTCAATCTTTACGTGACATTAAATCTGGAAAATTTGTTATGCATGAATGTTCTATGCCCTTGTATTCATGAAAATGTTTATTAGCTTATGATCATATCTTGGCATGATATTGTATGTGTTATGTTATGTTCTTCATCTTCTTCACCTTATTGATGCATGCTTATGTGGATATTATTATCTTATAAGTTGGACTAACCTTGTCTTAAAACATTTAACTCAACGGGAAACCTAATTGGGAGGGTATTGGGTTTTCGAGCACTTGAGTAATGAAAAGATGAGAATATGTGATATATGGATTTTTGGGATGCATGCCCTATTTGAAAGTTAAAGTCTTGCGCAAGCAGTTGTCGCGTAAACCCTGGAATGGAACGGACGTATTCGGACTCTTTGCGAGGGATTGATTGGTGAGATAAGGTTGGGTCCGGATGGGACATTCAGGATGATAAAACTTTTTCTGGAAGGATGAGGTTGGATTCAGGAGATAAAACTTTTTTTTTTCTTTTCGCTATCCCTTTTGAGGCCCTGCGGTTGGCGCTACGCGGTATATAACCGTTGGTAGGCATCCGAGGTTAGTTCTGCAACAAAGCAGCAAAAGGGGGAGTTCCGAATAGTCCGGTGTCCAATTCTTGCGGTTGGGAGGATGAAATCTCTTTGGGGGATTTCTAGAATACTAACCACTAACATTATAACCTTGTTATCTATTTGAATGACATGCTCCTTTTCTCTTCTATTACTATTCTTGGCTTGGATATCGTGCTCCACTACTTGTTTGCCATAAATGTGATGGTGTATTGGATTGGGAAAAAGGGACAGGGTGTGTGTGTGTTTACTGGGCATTCAAAGCTCACGGCGTGTCATGCCAGGTGCCGAAGAGGAGCTATTAGCTGGAGACGACAAACCTGAAACCTTCGAAGACTTTTGGCTATCTTAGGAAAGTTAGAAATCCCTTTTGATATTTTGTAAGACTCATACGAAGATTTAAGTTTTCTCTTGGGATGTAATGTAATGGATAAAGCTTTTGAAATTAATGATATTTGAGGTTGTTATGTACTGATGTTTTATATATTTATATGTATGAACCTTATCGTTGCTTATGAGACCTTGTGTCAATACCTTTTAAGATCTGTCAAAAGGGTAGTGCGCTGCCTAAGAAAGCCGGACTTAGAAGGGAGGCTAATTTGACTCCTCCGGCAATCTGGGATCTTACTTGGTTATTGACCATAGGACTCATTAGTGACTCTCCCTTGACTACAACCAATAGTGTAGATTCGGGGCGTCACATAGGAGACCGAGTAGTTGTACTAGTTGGGGAGATAGTGGTTGGGTGTGTGTTGGTTTCATCTCTTACACTAAATGGTTATGTGTACATGTGGGTGTATCAAATTGATTATTGATAGAATTTTCCCTAACCTTGGGTTTTAGGACATGAAAAAGGTATTTACAGATTGAGGTTCTAAGAAACAAGGATAACAAAATCAGGTCATTGTGGTTTATTTAAAAGGCCAGATAATTTATATTGTTATATTCTGTTAGAGATGGGAAAATGAGATGTAAATGTGAATTGATGTATTATAAAATAAATCGGAGTATCTTAACAATAAAGGTATCTATGTATGTATGTTTTGGTTGTAAACCGTCACAATATATATGATATAATGTGAAGCATTCATGATCATAGCTATTTGCAAGTTGTTATTGTTTAGGATCGTGTTAAAATCCCTACTGGACTTTATGTTCATCCCACGTTGCTAATTCTTTTTCAAGTAAACATCAAGATGTCCTTCAAGGTCACAGATCTTCTTTACTTGTTGGCCACGGGGCCTTTTATTTGTGGGCGGAATGCCATTAATGTAAAAGGGTTAAACCCTTTCTCTTACCTTTAAAGATGTAAGCCCTCGGGCAATTTATTTGGATATACTCCTGTTGCATTCATTTTATTTTCGAAAGAGAGAATATTTATTTATTCCTCCTCATGATGTAAGGATTTTCCATATGTTATCTCTGAAATTGATCTAATTTAATGAATTTGATAATGGATTCCGAGTAATAAAAAGTGGGGCGTGACATGGACAATTACTATCATTTTTAATTCCCTTGTCCTTTTGCTTTGTAATTACAATATGAAATCAGGAGAGATTTAACTTAACACATATAGTTCATGAATTAATTTCAAACCAAAAAATAAATAATTATGCATTCTGTTGTATATTTTTGTACAGGCCAATTGTGGTTCGACACGTGGAATGAGAAGGGAAGTTTGGGAAGGTAAATCGATCACCAACCATAGTCAGACACGTGTCAACTCATACCGGTAATAATGGGTCTACACAACACTGGAATGATTGAGGGATATAAAGTGATGTGGTCTAACGGTTACTCACAAGATTCAAATTCAAAATCAGGAGGGAAGCCTAACTGCAGACATGGCGTAGTAGAGCTAACTATGGGGAAGCATGATCAGCGATCATGAAGGGATGTTTCAACGGTTAGAATTTCACTTCAACTGTTATCATTGAGGGGTATAAATAGCAGAAAAGGCCCCAAAAGGACGACCTAGACTCAGATCAAGAAACCAGTTTTATATACTTTATTTTCCTTCCAGTTTTTACATTTCTTGGTCTTTGCATTTCTGTACTTCAAATTCTGGTACTGCACTTTATTCATAGGAGTAGTTTCAAGTAGCTTATTGCTGTAAACCTCTACGAGGCTAGATCAGATCATTGTAAGTTTTCATTTTTACTTAATGAAATGTTGCAATTGTTCTTCATTTAATTGTTGTTAGCTAAATTCTCCTAAACAAAGCCACCAGTAAAAGTCCTCTTCATTGAGGTTGAAACAACTGAAACACAACCGTCTGATAATTAGTTAGCAATTAATCTTCTGTAAGGACTGATTGATCTTTGCTGGCACGCTTAAAATTACAATACTAACCTTCGAAAGCCAAAAAAGCCAACATATATTTTTGGCACGCTCGGTGGGACTAATTGAAATGGCTAGACGTAGGAGACAAGAAGAAAATGAACGTCAGGAAAAAGGTATGGAATGAGAGGTAGAAATACCTAATCCAAAAGATAATGTAATTACACATCCTGTGGAAGTACCTGTCCTATCTGAACCTATGGTCGAACAGACCAACACTACGGAGCAAGTATCACATGTTCAAAATATTGGACGAGGCCATGGAATTAGCCCATCCACTGTACTATCTACTCAGCCAATGAATCCATGGAGAGATCTAGTAGATGCCATGGGACAGCAGTTAATCAGCACAATGGAAAGATGGGCAATGTCATTTATGGATCAGATGAATACCCATCAACTAACTAACACAAGGGATATAGGGGAAATTTCAAATGTTCCTCAGCAAAGATTGGCTAGAGACAAACAGCCTATGCAAAGTAATGGACATACTAATGGTCAAACTAGCAATCAAAATTATGAAAGACTAGCACCTCAGTCTTGGTATGAGCCTCTTTCGAGGCCTATAATAAATCAAAATGCCTCATTTCCTAACAATAAAGCCATACAAATTGGTGGATCTAGACCAACACAAGAAAATGGCATAAGAATGTTCCCAAATCCCATGTTTGAAGCCATACCTGGCAAAAGAGGGTTTACTAATCCTCTATTCGAATTCATACCCGAGGGGTTGGAAGGGTTTCCTCTGACTGGAAGAGACACAACACCTGTTCCAACACCTTTCGCAGGTCCTTTCACAAGACAATCTCAGAGGGGTCAACCATACCCTCAACAGCAGCCAGTACCACAGGAACAACCAATCCGAAATATACCTCCTTGTGGACCAAGAGGATCTCATGCACAAGGTTGTCCAGCAAATCCTATGTCTGTTCCTCTAGTGTTGGTTCCACAAGCGCAAAATATGGTTCCTAGGGACTAAATTGCAGATGTTGTTAGAGAAATGTGTGGATCTATAGCTCGGGGGGTTCAAACTCTTGTGTATAGAAAACCATATCCAAAATGGGTGGATAGGGTACATGAATACCCAAGAGGATTTAGAATACCAGATTTTACTCTTTTTTATGGGAATGGAAACCAGTCAACAGTAGAACATATTGCTAGGTTCGCTGCCCAATGTGGTGAATTTACCAATAATGATTATATGAAGTTAAGATTTTTTCTAAATTCTCTAATTGGGGCAGCTTTTGTATGGTATATTAACTTTACACCTGGCTCTATCCAAAATTGGCAACAAATAGAGGAGGCATTTCATGCTTAATTCTTCCAAACGGAGCCAAAAAGTTTCCATGGCAGACTTGGCAAGGTTAAGTCAAAGGCCTAATGAGAAGGCTGTTCAATTTATTGCCAGATTCAAAAGAGCATGAAACAAATGTAGATTCATTCTGCCAGAGCCTGAGTTTGTGAGATTGGCTCAAAATGGCTTAGAGTTTAGGCTTCGAAAGAAGTTTGATTCGACTAAGTTTCGAGACTTAGTGGAATTGATCTATAAGGTGTCTAGATGTGAATCATTACTTGAAAAAGAACAAGATCGAAGTAATGCAACATATAAGACATATTATAGAGATCCTAATTATAGATTGATGCAGCAGAGATCGTAGGAAAAGAGCTTGTGATCTATGAGGCGTTAATTCATAAAGAGACCACAATAGATCAGCAGTTTAAAAAGAAAGACCTTCATAGGAAATATTCTTTCGATTTAACAAAGGCATATGACATTTTCGATCATTTGCTTGCAGCAAATTTCCTACAGTTACCAAAAGGAGTCAAAATTCCATCTCGAGAAGAACTTAAAGGAAATATGTATTGTAAATGGCATAATTCTTGGTCTCACTTAACAAAAACTATATTGTTTTTCGGGACAGGATCCAAGAACAAATTTGAAAGGAGAGTTTAAAATTCCTAGCCAAAGCAGAGAAAGCTATAGGGATTGATCTTAATCCATTCCCAAAATTTAGAGAAGTTACAGCCACTGTTATTGTGTCAGATTTTCAGAACTTATCCTTGAAGGAATTGGAAGAGGTTAATGTGTAGATGCATGTTGCTAGTCAGATTATTGGCAAGAAAGATGCCAGAAGTTCACCAGCGAATGGGCAGGGCTTTGCAGATCAAAGGGAAGACTCTAATGGGGAGGCACTGGATGATGACTTTTAGAGGCAGCTATCATGCAAAGAATGTGTCCCAGATGCAGGTTAAGCTACCAATGGTTGAAAGGGCTCGTGATTGATGGGAAGCAGTATTACAAGGATGTGCAGAGATGCCCTAAACCAACCAGTGCCTACAACAAAAGGCCATATCCAATTGGTCCTAGACAGTAGCCATTCTTGGCTGGACCAATAGCCACTAGAATGCACTCTAAGGGCAAGAGGCCTCTACATGAGTTCATTTTGAGAGAAGCCTGAAGTGGGCTCAAGTTATGGGATCAAAGCCAGAGATTGGCCTCCTAGACCAACCTCACACAAGATGGAAAGTAGCCACCCTCATAGAAGGCTTGAATTAGGCCCAAGATAGGGGGGCGGGGCCAAGTAGTGGTCTCCACAGATAGCTTCGAAATTGGCTTCGAAGACAGAAAGAGACAGTTCGACAACTGAGCTAGTGGGTTCATGGGTACCTGAAGTTTCAGATTAGTTTGTCATGCAGAACAAACCTAAGGAAATACCTACCCAAAGGAATGTTGTTGGAGAGCAGGGTAGGATGGTTAAATCTCCCTTGGTGGCTCCAAACAATTGGGTGTTACTAAAGCATGCAAAAACGAAGGAACCAAATATTGTCCTAGTAATTTCTTGGTTCCAAAGAAGGAAGATCCAATGAAGGTACACTCAGTACCAGAAGGATCTGAAAGAAAGCGCGGAAAGCTCTTCATTGGTCCAGACAAACGGCCAGACAGAGGGAAGAAAAAGTCCAAAGTTGGATCATAGTCCAAAATCCACTCCACAGGACAAAAGGAGTTTTAGCAGAGAACAGCTGGCTAAGGTTCACTCTGAACTAAAAGCCAAAGAAAGATCCAGTTTAGTAGGTCTTGAAAAGGATTTGATGGAAAGCAACAGTGAGATAGAGGGAAAAGTTGACCTAGGCCAAAGGAAAGAGATGGTTGAGGAGGAAATGTTTGAAGCCTTCATGGCTGAACATACATTGTTGGTCAACAAACCAGCAGGAGCAGACCAGTCGAAGGAAGTCGCTAGTACCGAAGTGCCAGAATGCAGCATGGAAGATGCTTTTGAAGTAATTGAACAAGTTGTCCAGGAAAGAAGCAAGTATAGCCAATGGTTAAATTTGACTCATTTCTTCCAGTGTTAGTGAATATGGTGCATATTCTACCATAGGAGTTCTAGGTCGAAGATGAGAACCAAGAAGGTCAAGAGATTGACTCTATTCCAGTTTCCAGTGAAGATTCACAGGTTAGTACAGTTCAAGATTGTAGACAGCCCCGAGAGGACTCCAGGCACTCCACACTACGAGGGCGTGAAATTCCGGGTTTGCTCTCTAGCTACTACAAGTTTGGACTCATGTCACGGTTCTGAATTTAATCTCGCAAAGTGCAATGCAAGACCGATAAATCACGAAAGAGTCCAAATCCGGCAAATTGTTTTGGAAAACCGATTTTAGTAAATAAGTGCTAAACATGGACTGCTTTGCCAGATACAGAGTCGCAACCTAAATGTTTTATTTTGGGGAATTTAGGAAACCCTGACTCGTGCCTAAGGCCACGTGTTCGTCATCACCAAAGTTGCCTCGGCTCGGGAACTTGGGTACGAGAGGGGAAGGTCATGCAATGAGCACCCCCGCTCGCCCGATCAAAGATCGGCCTTTACTAACATCATATTTTATTTTTGAAAACACATGTGTTCTTATTTCGGTTATGAACCTAGAATTACTATGTGATGCGCACAGCATACAAGTATAGACTAGATCGCCTAATGTTGGAACAAAACATTGTATGTTCGTTTGTTTGAAAATGGTTTGAAGTTTGCTACTCTTAAGTAGGCTGAATCAAGGATTTCAATGAATTGTTCCAATTCAAGCAATCCAACCTTCACCCACAAGCATTCAGGCAGTCATATCAAATAAGCAGTTAGCCTCATGGCAAGCATGCTAACATGGCAACATTAACACACATGCAGTATGCTAAAGCGTAAACACTCACAGCGTACTCCAAGCCAAAACAGAGAACTAGTTAGAAATCATACGTGATCCTAGTTCATATTCAGATGGCTAATGCAACACATGCAAAAATGTAGCTAAGATAGGCTCAGCTATCCTAAGATGTCATGTTAAATGCAACTTGGTAACATGCTATCGAACACGTATTCAAGTAAATGTATTGAAATACAATGCAATTAGTATGATGCGCCGAGCCCAGTGCATGCGAGACAAATGAATGATGCACGCATGCTAGCATAAGTATGCTAATCAAAACATGCCCTAAAACTAACCATCGTAAGTGGTTAAGTAAAATGGAGAAAGAAATTGAGGTTGGAAGACATGCATCACACACACGCATGCTTATTACAATAGTAGGCCCTCTCGACGGAGGGTCCGAATAAGAAGCTAACTAGCTAATCTAAGCTAATTAAACTAATTATTACAAACAAAACCAATTAACTAATCCTAGTTAGCTAATTAAGCTATTACAACACGAATAAGCAGCTAAACGCGTTAACTACTTAAATTACATAACCAAAGCACAAACTAGCTAAGTAAAGCAGTAAATAGAGGTGCCCTTAGAGTTAAGAATGCATGCATGCCCGGTCGCCTCGTTCGGAAATCCGTCGCGATGCCCCAACTTGCCTCTGTTTGCAACTGTTCTCAGAACCTTGCACCAAGCTCCAGAAAACTTAAACTCCACCTTGGAAACCTGTGGGAGGGTGGCCGACCAGTTGTTGATAGGAGAGGCCACCTGCCGGCCACTTTTCTTTGTTGTGAACTAGAAAAAGTGGTCGGCCAGCTAGTTTTTCTAGTTGGCCGACCAGCTGTTGCTGTCAGACTCTAGTTTTCTGCAACAAAGAGCAAGAAGGGCATGGCAATGTATTTGCAAGATATGTGTGCACTACCACCCTCCCTATCATTTCATAAGCTCAAGGGAGTGTGGTTCTCGACCCTCGGGCCACCAATCATGCATCTCGATGCATGATGGCCGAGAAGCCAAATTGCACAATTCAATGTAAAATGAATGCACACATAAACAAATAAAGCCTAGAACTCTATCATGTATGATCAAGAGCGTCGGCGACCGAGAATTGAGGCACATTTCATCACTTCAAGTATGAAACGTCCCTCATTCCGCGTGCTCGGATTAACACTTAATCCAAACAACAATGCAACAAAAGCATGCAAATATGTAATGTAGCTCAAGCATGCAAACATGCAAGGGACAAGCATGCAAACAACAATGCAACTACATGGCATACACAGTGCAAAGAATAACATAGCATATACAATGCAATGTGGCAACATGGAATACTCAATGCAATGAACATGATCAACTTAACAAAGCTAATGATATACAATGCAGCATAAGCATGTAACAACATGATGCAATGTAAGCATACAAATAACATGAAAGCAAACATGCTCAATGGACTTAAACCAAAATGGACAGACCTCAGCCATGCCCAAATCAGTGGCCATAACACCAAAACAAAGGCATGAAATGCAAAACAAAGCATGCACATGCATTGGCCTATTAACTAGGCCCAAGAGCACAACTCTCAAGAGTGCTGAAGAAGTAATAAACATGCAAGTGTAACAACACTATATGCTCTGAAATAAGGTATGAAATGATGCCAAATCACTCAATCAACACAAGCATGGCATGCTAGGGCCCTTAAAGCATAAAGCTAGCAAAAAGGGTTACAAAGGAAGCATGCAACACATGGCACAAATGATTGAACCAATCATGGACAGAGCTTAATTAGGCCTAAACAAAGACCAAAACATGCTAAGATAGAGGCTCAAAGGCCTAGGCATGCAAGCATACAAGCTAAGCTACAAACAAGGCAACAAATGCACAACCCTTAGAGGCACTCAAAGGGTGAATGAAGTGGGAACATGGAAATGCTACATGCTCTAAAATGTCATGGTAAATGATGCCAAATCATGTACACAACACCAATGAAGCATGCTATGGTGCCCAAAGCTTGAAGCTAGCATATGCATTTGCACTATAACTATGCAAAACATGAAGCACATGGCCAAGGCAACCCAAAACAGTCCTAGATCAAGTCAAAATGAGTCTAAAACATGCAAGGACCAAAGCTAAAATTAGCTAGCATGAAGGGCATAAAGCATGATGAATGCAAGGCAAATAAGGTGGATTACACTACACCTATTAGGACCAAGCATGAGATGACTTCGCCAACAAAAATAAGAGTCATATCATGGAAAAATAACCCCAAAAACATACTGAAATGATAGCTCACAAGCTTAGGCATGAAGGCATACGCAATGATTCATGTTAAGGCATAAAAGGCAAACCCTCCAACGCATTGAATGAGTGAAAGATGTGAGTATATGACCATGAAACATGGACTAAAATCTCATAACAAATGATGCCAAATCATTCAAATAGGCCAAGCAACGCATGCTAGTAGACTTGATACACAAAGCTAACAAGCTAGAATACACTATGGCTATACAAAACATGGCATGCATGACCAAAACAATATAAATCAGAGCTTAATCAGGCTAAAACATGGACAAAATATTCTTGAAGTGAAGCCAAAATCATGCTAGAATGACATGTTAAAGCATGATGCATGTTAGGCTAAATCATGGAATTGCACAAGTGCATGGAGCATGCAAGTGCCAACCAAACCAAACCTTAACAGAGGTATGACATGGAAAAAAAACACTAAGAACATGCTGAGATGGACTCAAAACAAGCTAGAATGACATGCTACTTCATGAAGCACACAAGACTAGTTTGCAAGATTTACACTACAAGTGTACAAGGCATGCATGATGTGACAAAACAAGACCAAAATAGTGGTATGACATGTTGAAATAACCCCAAATACATGCTAAGATATGGCCAACAAAAGCTTAACAAACATGCTCACACATTGGGCAAATGAAGCAAGTATTGAAGATACAAGGAGAGGGGATGACCCTCTTCTATTTGGGACCCCAAAACCACATTTCCACCACTAAAAATCCTTTGGATTTCAGTGGTAGAAAGGTCATGCAAAGGCTAGAACAAGAGCCAAAAGGGATGGCTCAAAACAAGGCCTAAGAGAGGGGGGTAAACCACCACCAATGCAAAAGTGACCTTAAACAAACATCACAAGGACTGAAAAATAGAACTTTTTGTAGTTTAAAGTCAAGCCTAAAATTGCATGCAAGTAGGGCTAAAAGCTTAAGCAAAAATGGGGGTTTAAAAGGTTAAAAGCTCACCCTTGAAGACCACCTTCAAAGCTACAACTTCAGTAGCTTCTTTGAGCTTAAACCAGTCCAAGAACCTCAAAAACAACTTCAAGGGACCTCAGCTCCAAGAGTATGGTGTTTAAGTGTGTGTTTGTGTGTTAAAGTGTGAAGAATATGCACTTTTGAACACAAAAAAGAAGAACAAGAACAAGAACAAGATAGATACAAAGATGTATGTATATCTCTCAAGGTAATTTTTTTGAACCTAGAGGAGAGAGGAGGTGGTTCTCTTATATAGAGAACAAAAGGTGAAGCTTCTTGAGGAAGCTAAGGGCTTAAAGCCATCCCTCCATACACGTATATGGAGGATGGTTTTTGTGCCCTCTAGCTGTTACAGCTGTAAAGAAAATATCTCCAGGAATGAGCTGGAAAGTGGCCGACCAGTTGAAGTGGTCGGCCAGCTACTTCTACTGGTCGGTCAACCAGTGGAAGTGGTCGGCCAAAAGAAAAAGTGGTCGGCCACTGTGCAAAGGTGGTCTACACACTGAAAACAAGCAAGTGGTTGGTGGCAGACCAGAAAATGTGGCCCAAAGACCAAGAAAACCAGTTGTCTGACCAGAAAATTGGCTGGCGGGAAGAAAAGTGGTCTCCAAGGGGAAAAACTAGTATCCCATCCTTATACCACCTCTCAAACAAGGAAAACAAGGTTTGTACCAAAAACAAACCAAAAAGGATGCAAGACGAGAGTTCGGGAGGCAAAGCGCGCAGCCGGGAGCCTCAAAAACTGGTCTACAGGCATCAAAAGTGGTCTCCCGGACCACAGTGTCCCTCTAGGCAGAGGAAACAAGGTGTGGTTCAAAAACCACGCCAAACGGACAATGTTAAGTGGTCCTGAGACTAGGAGCGCGACCGAAGGCTCCGAAAACCGAAAACTAGTCTCCAAGCGAGAAAAGTGGTCCACGACTACAGAAAGTGGTCTACGACCACAAAGAGGTGGTCTACAAACCACTCCCTCCCTCCAAGGAAGAGAAAACAAGGTTCGGTCCACAAACCGAGCCAAAGCACAAAGAGTTCAGAGGCTCGGAGGCAAGACTCCCAGCCAAAACTCCGAAACTTTAGAACGAGCACAAATGGGGTGTCTACAGAGATGAATTCGTAGTGGCCACACCAATGGAAACTAGAGACAAGAGTGAGGAAGAAGTGAGTATCAATCTCTTATATCCTTTCAACTATCCTACAACATCCATGACACAACATGTCAAGCCCTTGTATATCAAGACTTTTTTCGATAGGATACAGATGAATAGGGTATTGGTGGATAATGGAGTAGCAGTGAACTTGCTCCCGAAATCTTCTTTGAAGAAACTGGAGAAAAGGAATCTCAGATTAATCCCAACCAGCACAACCATTGTTGATTTTGCTGGAGATAAACAAATGGCTCAGGGTATTTTGCCCATCAACCTAAGTATAGAAACCAGAGATTGCATGACGGCATTCTCTGTTATTGACAGCAATGCTAAGTATAATGCTTTACTTGGTAGGGATTGGATTCATACCAACAAATGTGTGCCTTCCTCTCTATATCAGAAGATTATGATGGCCTTGAGCAATGGAGAGACAGAGGAGATCAATGCAGACCCTCAACCCTTCATAGCTTGTACTGACTTTGCAAAGGCCAAATTGTATATTGAAGGAGTGACACCACTCAGTATACTAAGAAAACCTGATGGATCAGCCGAAGTGACAGCTGATGAGGAATTAGCACACCTGAAGCACTTAGTCCAGGAAAGTGCTGATGAAGAATTTGTCGCCAAGAATGACAATGATGCCTGGTTGTACACAAAAAGATAAAACCCAGTAGGCCAGATCTTTGGCTTTAGTTAAGTTCTCAATATTGGGCATAAAATCAATAGTCCAGAAGGTTCAAGAGCAAGAGAAAGAAGCTATGGTAGTGGGCTATGAGCAGGAGTAGCAACAGGTCAGGTTTTTGGCCTTTGATAAATACTGTGCGTTGGACATTAAAACAAAAGTCCAGGAGATACAAGAAGAAGAAGCCTTATGGACAGACTTTGTCTATGAGGAGGAGGGTAAAAATGTTGAATCAAGGAAACTGGGAGCATAACAAAGCAAAGAAATTACTTCGAAGACAGAAGAAATAAAAAAAGAAGCATTAGTAAGTTCTCAGATACAAGACCCTTTGGAATGGGTTTACTTAGGGAAAGGTTCTACATAGCAACCCACCTACATCAGTGCTTGGTTAAGTGCTCTTGGCAGGGATCAGTTGTTGGTAGTCTTAAAGAGATATAAAGATTGTTTTGCATGGTCTTATAATGAACTGCCAGGTAGGCTACCTATGAAGCCTAATTTCAAGCCATACAAGCAAAAACCAAGAAGGATGAGTCTTGAAGTGATTCAAAAGGTCAAGGAGGAAATTCTTAAGCTCCTTAAGGCAGGCTTCAATAGGATATCCAGGTATGTTGAATGGCTATCCAATAACCAAATCTGCATTGTAGAGGAGGATATCTCGTGGGAACATTGGTACCTTCGAATGGATTAAAATGTCATTTGGCCTGAAGAATGCTGGGGCTACATATTAAAGGGCGATGAACACAATCTTTTATGACCTCATTGGAGGATATTTAGAGTGTTACATTAATGACATTGTAGTGAAGTCCCAATCCATGGAGGAACATTTGCTTTACTTGGAAGCAGCTTTTGAAAGAATGAGAAAGTTCAAGTTGAAGCTTAATCCTCTCAAATGTGCTTTTAGCGTATCAACTAGAAACTTCTTGGGCTATATAGTACACAAGAAGGAAATACAGATTGATCAAAACAAAGCCACAGGTATCATTGAAGCCAGGCCTCCATAAAGTAAAAAAGAAGTACAAAAATTCCTTGAATATGTTAATTTTCTTCGAAGATTTATTTCTAACACTGCAGGGAAAACTAAAGTATTATCTTCCTTATTAAGGTTGAAAGATGAAGAGGAGTTTGTGTGGACAGCATAGCATCAAACTACTTTTGAAGGAATCAAAGCCTACTTGGCCAAACCTTCAGTGCTGATGCCACCAAACGGTGATAAGCCCTTCAAGTTGTATATAGCTGCAGCAGAAGATTCACTGGGAGTTTTCTTAGCCTAAGACAACGAAGAAGGTAAAGAGCAAGCAGTTTATTACCTTAGTAGGTTCTTAAATTCTTGTGAATGTAAATATTCAGCTATAGAAAAGCTGTGCCTTGCATTGTATTTTGCTGCAATGAAACTATGATATTATCTTTTGCCTACAACTGTCTTGGTAATTGCAACCACAGATTTGGTTAAATATATGTTGTCTAGACCTATGTTGAGAGGAAGAATTGGCAAATGGATTCTAGCTTTATCAGAATTTCATCTAGAATATGTTCCCCAAAAAGTAGTAAAATGACAAGTTTTAGCCAATTTCTTGGCAGATCATCCATGTTAGACAGAGAGCCAAGAAACAATGGATCTTGGTATGGTTAGTATTGAATCGTGGCGAATGTGGTTCGATGGATCAAAAGCCAACGGTCTAATTGGAATTGGTGTGGTGATTAAGTCACCACAGGGGGTATAAACCACACATGGATTCTGAGTGGATGAAATTAATTGTTCCAATATTCAAGCTGAATATGAATCTTTAATAATGGGACTAGAAATACTTATTAGATTACAAGCTCATGCAGTTGATATATTTGGTGATTCTCAATTGGTGGTTAACCAAGTGAATGAATTTTCAAATGTGAAAGTGCAAGCATGTTGCCATACTATGTTGTTGCATTACATTTGCTTTTTCAATTCTAGGTAGCAAATATGACTCAAGATTCATGAATAACAAAGCTAATGATGTGGCGCAGAAAGCTTCGAATTTTAGGAGAAGGGATAACACTCAAATGGACATAAGCCAAACAGCATATCAAAAAGTAATACCACCCTTAACTAAAAGGAATGTGGCATTAGGAGTCAATCATAATGACTTACAAGAACAAGATTAGAGACATCTAATAATGTGATATTTAGCTAGTCCATCTTTGAAAGCCAGCAGAAAAATCAAATTGCAATCTATGCAATACATATTTTATGGTAATGCTCTTTACAAAAGGGGGACAGACGGGTTATTATTGGAATGTTTAGGGCCAAAAGAGGCATTGACAGCCATGGCTGAGGTTCATGAAGGCATCTGTGGTGCCCATCAGTCTGGTGTGAAGATGAGATGGTTGCTTCGAAGACATTCCTACTATTGGCCAATCATCCTTAAAGATTGCATAGAATATGCTAGAGGTTGCCAGGCATGCCAAAAGCATGGCGTGATAAGACATGTGCCAATAACTGATTTACATGCAGTTGTGAAACCTTGGCCATTTAAAGGCTGGGCTATGGACATGATAGGGAAAATACATCAACCCTCTTCGTAGCACCATTGTTTTATCTTAGTGGCCATAGATTACTTTACTAAGTGGGTTGAAGCCAAACCATATAAGGCTGTGGACCAAATTGAAGTTATTAGATTTATTAAGGATCTGGTACACAGGTTTGGCATCCCACAGACCATAACTGTGGATAATAGGACTATATTTGATGGAAAGATGGTAAAGTCTTTCGAGGTAGAGTTTAAAATTAGCCTTGTTAATTCCACCCCCTATTATGCACAAGCAAATTGTAGACCGCCCGGAGAACTCTCGAGAAAATCTCATTTTGTCCTCTAGCTACTACAGTTCGAACTCAATGTCACAGTTTTGAATCTAATCTCGCAAAGTGCGATGCAAGACCGATAAATCACCAAAGAGTCCGAATCCGGCAAATCATTTTGGAAAACTGATTTTTAAGAAAGAAGTGCCAAACATGGACTGCTTTGCTAGATACAGAGTCGCCACCTAAATATTTTATTTTGGAAAAATTTAGGAAACCCTGACTCGTGCCTAAAGCCACGTGTCCATCATCACCAAAGTTGCCTCGGCTCGGGACCTTGGGTACGATTGGGGAAGGTCATTTAGGAAACCCTGATATCTTGTTTTTGAAAACACATGTGTTCTTATTCCAGTTAATTAGCTAATCTTACTATGTGATGCACGCAGCAAACAAGTATAGACTAGATCGCCTAATTTGGAACAAAACATTGCATATTCATTTGAAAACAGTTTGAAGTTTGCTACTCGCAAGTAGGCTAAAATGAGGATTTTGATGAATTGTTCCAATTCAAGTAATCCAACCTTCATTCACAAACATTCAGGCAGTTATAACAAATAAGCAGTTAGCCTCATGGCAAGCATGCTTTCATGGCAACATTAACACACGTGCAGTATGCTAAAGCGTAAACACTCACAGTGTACTCCAAGCCAAAACAAAGAACTAGTTAGAAATCATGTACGATCCTAGTTCATGTTAACATGGCTAATGCAACAGATGCGAAAATGCAGTTAAGATAGGCTCGGCTATTCTAATCATGACATGTGAAATGCAACTCGGTACATCTATTCAAGTTGGAATTTAAAATACAATGCAGTTAGTATGATACGCCGAGCCCGGTGCATGCAATACAGATGAATGGATGCACGCATGCAAAGCATAAGGTATGCTAAATGAAACATGCCCTAAAACTAACCATCGTAAGCGGTTAAGTAAAATGGAGAAAGAAATGGGGATTGGAAGGCATGCATCACACACACGCACGCTTATTACAACAATACGCCTTCTCGACGGACGGAAGGACCAAATAAGATGCTAACTAGCTAATCTAAGCTAATTAAACTAATTATTACACAACAAATTAATCAACTAATCCTAATTAACTAATTATTACAAAACGAATTGAATAGCTAACACATTAACTAATTAAAGTACAAACCAAAGCAAAAGCAAGCTATTTAAGCATGGCAGCTACAGAAAGCAATAAAAGAAAGGAGCCTCAGAGAGAGGGAAATGCATGCAAGCCTGGTCGCCTCGTTCGAAAATTCAATACGATGCCCCGATTTGCCTCTATTTTCATTTGTTCTCAGAACTCTGCACCAAGCTCCAGAAAGATGAAACTCCACCTTGGGAACCCTGTGAGAGGGTGGTCGACCACTTTTGGTCTCTAGAAACACCTGCCGACCACTTGTTGTTGTGAAAAACTAGAAAAGTGGTCAGCCAGCTGGTTTTTAGCTAGCCGGCCAGTTGTTGCTACTAAACTGCAATTTGCTGAAACAGAGAGCAAGAAAGGGCATGGCAATGTATTTGCAAGATATGTGTGCACAACCACCCTCCCTATCATGTCATGAACTCAAGGGAGTGTAGGTTCTTGACCCTTGGGCCACTAATCGCGCATTTCAATGCATGATGGCCAAGAGGCGAAGTTGCACAATTCAATATGAAATAAATGCACAAGTAAACACATAAAGCCTAAAACTCTATCATATGTGATCAAGAGTGTCGGCGACAGGGAATTAAGGTACGTTTCATCACTTGAAGTATGAAATGTCTCTCGTTTCCCGTATTTGGACTAACACCTATTCCAAACACGATGCAACACATAACATGGCAATGCTCAATGCAATGTAATGCGACCTTAGCATGCAAACATGCAACTACATGGCATACTCAATGCAACTACATGAACAACCTAACAAAGCTAATGGCATACACAATGCACCATGCTAACACCAACAACTAGCATACACAATGCTAAACATCAATTAGCATGCACAATGCAAAAATGTAACCTAAGCATACACAATGCAAAGTATAGGCCATACACAATGTGATGAACATGACATACACAATGCGATGTAATACAAGCATGCAAACGACATGCAATGAAACATGCTTAATGGGCTTAAACTAAAATGGACAGACCTCAGCCATGCCCAAACAGTGGCCATAATGCTAAAATGAAGGCACCGAAAACACATACAAACATGTATGCCAATTGGCTCACCAATTAAGGCACTAAAGTGCAACTCTTAAGGGCACATAAAGAGTGAAGCGCATGGAAGTGTAACAACACTAAGGGCTCTGAAATGAGGTAAGAAATGATGCCAAATCATTCAAACAAAGCAAGTAAAGCGTGCAAGAGTCCTAAAGCATGAAGCTAGTAAAGAGGACTACAAAGGAAGCATGCTATACATGGCACAAATGCATGAACCAATCATGGACAGAGTTAAAATAGGTCAAAAGAAAGACCATAGCATGCTAAGATGGAGGCTCAAATACCTAGGCAAGATGGCATACATGCTAGGCTACAAGTAAGGCAACAATGCACAATACTCAAAGGCATTCAAAGCATGAAAGAAGTGGGAACATGACAATGCTAAATGCTCTGAAATGTCATGTTAAGTGATGCTAAATCATGTACACAACACAAATGAAGCATGCAATGGTGCTCAAAGCTTGAGGCAAGCAAGAGCTTTTGTACTACAAGTATACAAAATATGAAGCATGTGACCAAGGCAATCCAAAAAAATCCTAGAACATGTTAAAATGAGTGTAAAACATGCATGGAAGGAAGCCAAAACATGCTAGCATGAAGGGCATAAGGCATGATGAATACAAGGCAAATAAGGTGGATTACACTGCACCTATTAGGACCAAGCATGGAATGACTTAAGCAATAAAAATCAGAGTTATATCATGGCATAATAACCTCAAATAACCACTGAAATGATGGCTCGCAAGCTAAGGCATGAAGGCATACACAATGATTCATGTTAAGGCATAAAAAGGCAAACCCTCCAACGCATTGAATAAGTGAAAGATGTGAGTGTATGGCCATGAAACATGGACTGAAATAACATATAAAATGATGTCAAATCATTCAAATAGTCCAAACAATGCATGCTACTGGACTCAATACGTAAGGCTAACAAGCTAGATTGAACCAAGGCTATACAAAGCAATTCATGCATGACCAAAACAACCAAAATCAGACCTTAAACATGCTAAAATATGAACAAAGTCTTCCTAGAGCTAAGCCAAAAGTATGCTAAAATGACATGTTAAAGTATGATGTAAGTTAGGCTATTTCATGGAATTGCACTACAAGTGCATGGAGCATGCAAGGGCCAACCAAACCAAACCAAACCAAAATAGAGTCATGACATGGAAAAACATCACCAAAAACATGCTGAAATGGAAAGAAAACAAGCTAAAATGACATGCTACTTCATGAAGCATATAAAGCTAGTTTGTGTGATTTACACTACAAGTGTATTAACCATGCATGGAGTGACCAAACTAAGAAAAAAAAGTGGTATGCCTCAGCAAAGATGCTCAAACATGAGGCATATGAAGCTAGTAAACTAGACACAAGGAGAGGGGATGACCCTCTATTTAGGACACCAAGACCAGCTTTCCACCACTAAAAATCCTCTAGATTTCAGTGGTACAAAGTTCATGCAAAGGGTTTAACAAGAGCCTAAAGGGATGGCTCAAAATAAGGCTTAACAAGGCCTAAGAGGGGGTAAATCACCCCAAACGAAAAAAGTGACCTAAAACAACTATTTTAAGCACTTAAAAACAAAACTTTTTCTAGTTGAAAGTTAAGCTTAAAAATGTATGCAAGAAGGGCTAAAAGCTTAAGCAAAAAAGGGGTATTTAAAGGTCAAAGACTCATCCTTGAAGACCTTATTTAAAGCTGCAACTCTAGCAACTTTTTCAAGCTCAAAGCAACCCAAGAACACCAAAACCAGCCCCCAAGCACCTCAGTAGCAAAAGGATGGTGTTTTAGTGTGTGTTTGTGTGAAAAAGCAAGACAAAACTACACTTTTGAACCCAAAACAAGAGCAAAATGAAGAAGTATAGATATAGGCTATATGTATAACTCAAGGGAGTTTTTTTTCTGAACTTAGAGGAGGGATGAGGAGCCTCCCCCTTATAGAGAGAAAAAGCCAAAGTTTCTTGGAGAAGCTAAGGGCCAAGGCAATCCCTCGAGGATGGCTCTGGTGCCCTCTAGCTGTGCTAGCTAGCCAAAAATATCTCCAAAAAGGTGTCAAAAAGTAGCCGACCACCTGAAGTGGTCGGCCTGCTACTTAAAGTAGTCGACCAACCATTTTAGGTGGTCTCTCAGAGCAACAACTGGTTGGCCATGGGTGGGAGAGGTCAACATACTGAAAGCAAGCAATTGGTGTGGTGGTCGACCAGAAAAGATGGTCCAAAGACCAAGAAAGCCAGTTATCCGACCAGAAAACTGGCTAGCGGGAGAGAAAGTGGTTTCCAAGGAGAAAAAGTGGTCTCCCACCCTTGTACCACCTTCCAAACAAGGAAAGCAAGGTTTGTACCAAAAACAAACCAAAGCGGATGGAAGACGAGATATCGGGAGGCAAAGCACGCGGCCAATAGCCCTGAAAACTAGATAACGATCACCAAAAGTGGCATGCGACCACAAAAGTGGTCTCCCGGACCACAATGGTCCTCTAGGAAGAGGCAACAAGGCATGGTTCAAAAACCACGCCAAACGGAGAACGTTAAGCGGTCCCGAGATAAGGCGCGCGGCCAAAGGCTCTAAAAAACCAGAAACTAGTCTCCAAACGAGAAAAGTGGCCTACGACCACAAAGAGATGGTCTACAAGACCACTCCCTCCCTCCGGGAAAAGAAAACAAGATTCGGTCCACAAACCGAGCCAAAGCACAAAGTAGTTCAGAGGCCCGGAGGCAAGGCTCTCAGCCAAAACTCCAGAACCTTAGAACAAGCACAACATGCACCATCACCGACCACTCAATCGATGACGTCTGAGTCTTAAGGTCGGTCAAAAATGGAGTGTCTACACAAATGGTCAGGCAGAATTATCCAATAAGTCTTTGAAGAAAGGAATACAAAAAGTTATGGAAGATAATCCCAGGGATTGGCATAACGTATTATTGGATGTAATATGGGCTTATAGGACTTCTCCAAGATCAAGCATAGGGGTTACTCCTTATACCTTAGTATATGGGCATGATGTAGTATTGCCTGTAGAAATTAGCATCAAGTCCTTGAGGGTGAGAGGCCAGGATCAGTTAGATCCGAAGCAGTACCATTAGAGTATGTGCCTGGAGTTGGAAAATGTAGATGAAGCTAGAATTTTGGCATTAAACAGTATTCTTTTCCAAAGGAAGAAGGCAGCCAAAAACTATAATAAGAAAATCAAGCACATTAGCTTTGATGAAGGTGATTTGGTATGGAAGACAATACTCCCAATAGGGATTAAAAGCCATAAGTTTGGCAAATGGTCACCCAATTGGGAAAGACCGTATCAAGTTCACAGAATCTTGCCTCAGGGAGCATATCATTGGAGAAATTTAAATGGGTATGTGCAACCCAAGAAAATTAATGGCAGGTATTTGAAGCCCTATTATCCAACTATGTAGGAAACACAAGGAGTGTAATAGATGCTAAAAAAAATGGGGCATAAAAACATTCAACAAATAAAGAATTCATTTCATAAGGATTTTAATACATGCATCCATAAATTGGCCCAAAAGTCAGTACAATGTTTTAATTATTCCTTTACAATTGACTCTCTACTCTTAAGAGACGAGAACAACTGAATGGCTGTAGTCATTTCCTACTTTCGATCAGCCAGTCTTTGGTTGGCGATTTATAGCTTAGTGGGAGTTTGATCCAAAGCCAGGTTGACTACTGATAACTCTTATTTTAGTTGAGCTTCTTCTCCAAAAGTTGGACTCGAAATTAGGAGACAGATAAATATTGTTCTTTCAATTCAGATACCTCAGCATGTATCTGAGAAACAAATATCTGGTCTCTTAACTACTTCGCCTCAGCAACTTTGGCAACATAACAGATATTGATATAAAAGTCGACGGTAGCTGCTGCCTGAGATAAATGACTTGAAATAGCCATGTTGGATTGCTCAATAACCTTGCAGCACTGGATAAAACCATTCTTGATAATAGGTCTTTGCAAGGCATCAGAAGGGATCCTCCAGAACAATGTCAGCAACTCCAAACAGCTACCCATATCCAGTAAAGATGAGGCTGCCCCATTAATGGTGGAAGAGCTCTCAAAAATTTCCAAAAGAGAATTAGCCAGAACTAATGGCTCAGTTTCGTTACTGGCTATTGGGATGGTAGAGGGCATGTCAAAAAGACTGGCTAGCCTAACTTCAAAAATGTCCATCTCTTCCATTGAGATGTTTGGTGCAGAAAGAGTTCTAGTAGAAGGAAGAAATGGTTGCCTAGGGATAGGAGAGGAGATTGAAGTATCCCTAGCAGTTTCCACAGTTTTGGCTGCCAGCTAGTCAAGAAAAGAGAGACTGGAGCTAGATAGAGATAGTGGACGAAGGATTGGGAAGCTACCGGTATCTTCTCTGAGAGGATCAGTTATCACTGGAGGAGAAGTAATAACTGGGATGTCCTCAGGAGAAGAAGGAGCAGCAAAGACTGTAGGAAGACTGAATTGGGATGAGCTAAAGGCTAGAAAATGAAGGTATGGAGTTACGCCAAAAGATAAGGATACAGGAATTCGTTGGCTAGAAAAGGGTATAAAAAGTGTATGACCAGAGAATGGGATTATTGCCTGAATGGGCTCCACACTTCGAGGCACTGTTTCTGATAGTCTTTCAACTTCAAATAAACCTGAAGAAGGCCTTATTGAAAGAGAAGGCAGGGTAGTTGTTGCTGCAAAAGAAGAAATACAAAGTAATGTTAAGTTCCAGTATCAAGAACTTGAGAAAAGAAAATTAGAGACACGAGAGGAAATTACTGGTTTCAGAAGTGGTAGCAATGGTTGAAGAGCTGCGAAGGGTATAATGTTCAGCAGTTTGTTGTTTCCTTGCAGCTTCTCTTTGGAGTTCATTAGCAACAACAGCTTCATCCCTAAGCATTTGCTGATGCCTCCTCTTCTTAGCCCTCTGAAATACAATAAGTTCTTTGGAGTGTTTTGCTTCCACTGCTTTGGCAGATGCTTCGTGAATGAGGTCCCCAGTGAAATCAGAAAGACAGGCTGTCATTTTCCTCATTCTTTTTAATGGTGTCTCTTACTCTTTTTTTGATTCTCCTTTTTTTGCTTCCTTTTTTTCAATATGAACCTCAGGTACCTCCTCTTCAGGATCAAGCAAGAACTTTCTTTTCTTTTGTTGCTGTTTGCTCTTGAGAAGATTTAAAGCTCGAACTTTTTGGGGAGATTCTCCATGTGAGGCACCCACACCACCTACACCAGAGAAAGAACTATAAGTAAGAGTAAGAACATCATAAAGGAGGAGAAAAGAAAAGAAGCAGTAGTACATACTTTTCTTTGAGGTAGCTCGAGTAACTCTAAGAGGCAATGAGGTAGTAGGGGCAGACTTTGTAGTAACAGGCAAAAGAGCTGGGGTAACATGAGTAGTGGAGGGAATAACAACTCCAGTCCCTTTGGATTTGGCTTGAGGTACATCTAGTACCATCAATAAATCTTAAGGAGAAATAGCCAAGTGCACCTCCATGTTGGCCATCCACCAAACCTGGAACCTCTTCAATGAATTGCTTTGAGGGATAAAGGGTAGATACTCAAAGTCAATTAAATCCTGGATAAATTTGGAAGTTGCTTCTTCCAATCTGGATCTTCGAATCTTCAAATCTCTGCTAATAAGACTTAAATTGGACTGACTGCAGAGAGGGATAGGGACCCCTTGTGAGAATCCAAATTGCCTAGCAAATTAGGCTGGACAATAGGGCTCAGAGATGCACTTGTAAGCTCTAGGGTTCATGGTACCAATGAATAGTTCCCTGGGAATTAGAATAGATGCCCACATGTTTTTGTACTGGAGCATAGAACAGGACTTATCACTCAAAAAAGTCCTCAGCCAAGCTGGGCCGATATTGGTAGTTTTGAAGGGGCGAAAGGTATGAGAAGAAGGGGAAGCTAGGAGTTGGTGAAAGAAAAAAAAGTAAAAATCAAAGGTAGAAGGATAAAGTGAAACATTGGCTAACTTCATACCATGAGTGGTAGGGTTTAGCTCCAAAGACCTTAAGCATTTAGATTGCAAATCAGTAAAACATGCAAAAAGCCAAAGTTGGAGTATCCAAAATGGGCCTCCTTAATTGGCATCTAAGGGTTTTTCACAAAAAAGGGGAGCAAGCTCTATAAACATGACCCAAAACGTATGGAGCTAAGGCCACCTTTCTCTGTAAAACTAGGGTTTTGGCAAGAGGGGCAAACTCAGGTATGATCCTCTGAGAAGAAGTACAGAAGAGGAATTTGCAAAGCCAGTGTAATAAAAAAGAGAAAAATTCCCTATTAGTCACAGGGCCTTCTCTTTTGTTCTCAACCTTGACAAAGTCACTATAGGATGAGTTCAGTGAGGGGAAAGAAAAAGGGGTTTTGAGGTCAGGATAGTCTAGACCAATGGGGGTACCAGTGGGGGATAATCCTAACAGATGGCAGATGTCAAGAACAGTAGAAGCCATCATCCCACATCTAAATTGGAAGAAATTGAAAACAAAATTCCAAAAATAAAGAGCAGCAAGTATTGAAAAAGGGTCCTCTGAAATGGTGAACCTGGATAAGTGAAAGGCGTCGAAAAGACAGTGCTCCTGAAGATCCAGTGTCCTATCTGAGACGACCTGATCATACCATTCCTTCCACTTTGGTCTTACTGTGGGCCAGCAGCGTTGAGGTAGGTTCATCCTCCAGCTTCCCCAATCAAGACCGCCTTCATAAAGGAGGTAATGGTCTTCCAGACATGGATACAGAGCTGGAAGCTCAGTGAGAATATCCGTAAAAATGGGTCCAAGCACGTATTCTTGTTGCTCGTAACGACGGGGAATGAACATGCATCGTCGATGACACTCTTCTCACTAGCCTTGTATTTCTCACACTCTTCATCAATGATCCTTTTTAAGGCTATGGATGGACTCGTACCCTCCACAACCGGTATTTTCAAGGAAGAAGAAGCCATTGATAAGAGTTTTCTCAAGAGATGAAGTTAAGAAAGAGGGCAAAGGGAAGGAGAAGTCAATAGAAACGAAGGGTTTGCATGTTAGGCAAACAAGTGAATTGAAAGCACAAAATAAAAGAGTTTTAAACCTTTCTGTCTGAAAAATACCCAATCATTTTAAGTGGGTAGAGTTCATAAAGAAGTGCTAAATGTACGGATGCGAAAAGTTTTTCTCAATGTTGATAGTTTGGGAGGGAAACGTATCTCAAATATTATATTGGCTTCAAAATCAAATGTTTGGCTTCGAAGCTAAGCTTTGGTGCCAAAATCAAAGGACAAATAGCTTTAAAAGCAAGAAATTGGCTTCGAAGCACATTTCACACCTAAGAACACAAGAATGCTTAGGTGTTTGTTTACTTCAAGGGGATTAAAGATAGACTTGTTTTTGAGTTTCTTTTCAAAAGTAAAAGCCTTCGAAGCAAAAAATTTGAAATATTCTACAACCAGGGTTTGTTTTTTCCAGATTTTGAAATGGCATAAACCCAATATTTGGTTAAGCAATGACGGATACAAAGGAACTCACCCTTTGTAGAAAAAGAGTGCAATCCTTAAAAGAAGTTTCAATACTTTGATGCATGTAGACTGTGCTTCGAAGCAAAGTTGTTTAATTCGAAGCAGAATATGTTAATCCTAGAGTTGGAATGTAAAGCAATGATCGTCTTTCTTAAAAGAAAATTCCATACTTTGGAAGTGTTTGAGTCAGGCTTCAGGGCAAAATTGAGGACTTGAAGCACATCAAATGTACAGTTAAGTTTACAATTGGAATGTAAAGACAGAGTTTGACAAATTAAATTTAGAAAGCCCAGTATTATTGATAAGTGATACTTAAATTGGGATTTATTTTATTACATTCTCAATTTCATAAAAATATGGAATGGACAAAGTTACAAGATCATGGAATTTAGTCCAACAAAATTCTATAAATAAATACTCTTTTCCTACTCTATCATTTATCCTGTCCAGGTTTGGTCTATCTAATTGATAAGCCCTTAATTGGGAAAAGAGTTGTTGGGCCTTCACTTCAAATTCTATCTATTTTAAGGCTTTATCTGTTGCGTCCATCTCCTTTTCTCCGTACACTTCGTCCATAGTAGTATCCTCTGTATACTCAGAATCCTGACTCTTGAAGACCTCATACTCATCAAGGAGGTTCTCTGCCTCATACTGGACCTAAATTCAAGCAGAGAAGGCTTCATCCAGAACTTCACTAGTAATAGAGGCATTGAAGTGCCAGTTGAGCAACAGAGGAAGTTGGTCTAAAAAGGTATAAAGCTCTGTTTGGGCCACAGGGTTATGAAGATGACTTTGAGACATAATGTCACAAGCCCATAGAAGGTTTTTGTGGGGAATGTCACTTCGAAGGACTTCAAAGGATAAATGGGAGAAAGCAGCAAGCAGGGTCTGAGCCCTATACTGCTGATAAGGAGTTGGAGGCACTAGAGCTTGGTAAGGAGTGAAATATTGGCTTTTAGAAAGAGTGAGCCTCAATTTATCAATCCAATTCGAATTGGAGGGCAGAGGAGGAGCAGTTGGAGGTTCCCTGAACGAATCTAGGAATTCAAGTATGGTTATACATTCCAGCCAATCAGTGGAACAAAGTTTTGCTTTTTTGGCTAAAAGCGCAGGACTAATCCCTAAAGCTTCATCAGGATATGAGATGCTTCGTACCATTCGAGATGGCAAGGTAGAAGTATACCACGATAAGAGCAAATTGTCCTCAAGGCTGCATATACGGTCAAAAGGAACATATGGGTATACGACGAAGCTACATTGGGAAGGGGAAACTGCAAGAGGGTCATCGAATTCAGGGAACCAGTGATGAATGCGTTCCCTCATTTGACGTTGAGTAGAGGTAGGCCAAGCATAGCATGTGTATTTCATTTCATGAAACTTGTACAAAATGTATATTCTTTGTTAAGAATTTTCTACTGGGCTTTATGCTCACCCTATAGGATTTTGGTACAGGAAAAGATATAGCGATTCCACCAAACTAAGTGCGTGGATATATGTGTTGAGAGCACAAGGCTCTTGTTCTGTTGTGATTGTAATTTTTGCAAGCCAAGGGCTATACTTGTATGGGTTCGAGCAACCATTTTGTGTAATCGGGCTTAAGCCTTGGACTTTGTAGCCCCTTGAAGGCGTTTATTTATTTTGACTAGATGTTTTACATGCTATAGATTCATGTACCGAAGCCATTGAATGTACATCCGCAAACTATTTTGTAAACACCTTATGATCATGTATTCAAACGTTGGAGAATTACTTTTGTTATCATAAAGAGCGGTGGTTGATGTACTTCAATTGTGTATTTTTCTTGGGCCGTTATTGAAAAACTTAGAGGGGTATCTTTCAAGATGAGCATTTAAGATACTTGAAATAAAGATCACTTACATGAGTGTGAAGGGGCCGCTTCTATGAGAATTAATAAGGTTAAATTCTCTAAAGCACTCATGAAACACCAAGACATGCCCAAGGCCAAAACAGGCACAACCATGAGAACTAAGTTGTGTCTGAAGATATTTTGTGTGAATTCTATTGTCTTGGCTTACACAAATGGTTGAACAGTTCAAGGCATTACGTCCACTGATTAGCTAGTAAGTCCAATAGTCTTTCACTAAGGAAGTTCCAAAGCCAAAAGCTACCTATCCCCATTCAGAATATTTCCAATTGAATTCTCTTTAAGTCTGCATTGAATTTTGCATACTTTTCCGTCATTTCATTCATGTGGGGGATTGTTCGAAAAATAGTTTGGAAACGATTAATAGATGAATGAGAAATTGACTCCAAAAACAATTGGAAAAAACAAAATTATGGTTTTTAGTTGCACCTTTTCATGAAAAGGAGGTGACTCTTTTGAAAAGTCACCATGACCATTCGAAAAGTCACAAATTCATCTATATAACCAGGCCCTCCATTGCATTCATTTGGTATCAAATTCATCTTCTATTTCTTTTCCTCTGCACTCTATCTTTTCTGTAAGAGAATTCTGCACAGTAAGGTTCACCAGACTTGTCGTGGTAGTGCTGCTTCTGCAAGGTTCGATCGTTGTATTCTGGGAGACGAACGTCTAATAAAAACTCGTGAGCACCGTAGCGAGGGACGAATTTGTCTTACGGAAATTGTGTCCAACATAAGCCTTGATTAAATTGTTTTTCGTTTCTACATTTTTACAATCTATTTGCAAGTTTTCTACTTCTCTATAAGTATTTTTGGTTCTCAGTATATGGCTTGGTTTGGTCTAACCCAAATAATGTACTTTATATTCAACTTATATTGTTTTTTATATAATTTGGTAATTTATTTGATGTCATTATTGCATGTTACAATTGTACAAATAAGATTTATTCCAGCACGTTAATAAGTTTCATTAAATTTTAAAAAAATTACAGAAGTTATCATGCTACATAAAAAATTACATAAGAAATAAAAATTATAATAAAATATTTTGATGATATATAATAAGGGTCTTACTAACAAGTACTCTTGGACACAAATAAAAGATAAAAAATTTGAAAAATACAAGACCCTTTTCACACTAAATTTAATATACTTCTACTAAAATCAATATATTTTTTAATATTTTAACATATTTTAAAAACATTTTATATATTTTTTTCAATATTAAACAATAAATAAAGAATTCTTGTTAACATTTGTCATATAGGAGATGATAAACAAAACACAGGTAGCATTAATAGTATATTGTAGTTTTCCATTGATTTTCTGTACAAAACTCTAGGGCAATCTAATAAGCTATATAGCTAGCCAGTTGAGAGGCTTCCAAATGGGGCTAGTGGACTGGTCAAAGGTTTCATTTCATACTCGTAAACTAGTGAAAATGACTTATTTTGGTCTAGCTTATTGAAAATTAAAATTAATAATTAATAAGTAAAAATTTTAAAAATTTAAATAATTATAAAATAGAAGTCAAAAACATATTTTGCTTAATTTTTATATAATTCAATTTTTTAGCTTATAGATTATTTTGCTTCATAATCTGCACTAAATTGTCTAGTATGAACTCAAAGAATAAAAAAAATTATAAACAACTCGAATAAATTGTACTAAATAGTCTCAATATAGAATAGTTAGCTACTTAGCTAAAAAATATTACGTAATACTAACAATACAAATATCTTTACAAATAAACATATTAATTAAAAAAAAATAGTATACAAGTTTACATTTTAGATTCATTTTTTAGACAATGTGTTCAGAATCAACTTATCATCTTCTTGACAAATCACTAGATTTAGAAAATGAGTCTAAAACAATACTCTTAATTAAAATATAAAATTTATAAATGAATTTTACGACTTGCAATGAAATTCCCCTAACATTATAGTAAGGCTAAGTTTGGTATCTTAAAAAAAAGTTAAAAAGTCAAAAAGTCACTATCATATTTAAGTCATATCACATTTCTACCACATCACTTTGAACCCAATTCATATTTTATAAAAAGTCAAAAAATACACTTGTTTAGAACATCCCAAACAATTAAAGAAAATGATATACAAGTCACTTTCATAAATATATTTATCGATTCATTTAATAATTTTCATAACATTGTTGTCTTAAATTTCTTTGAATGCAAGGCACAAGTGTGGAACTACATCACTGTGGGCCTTCAACAGAAATGATACACGCGACAACATTATCATTAAATTTCCCAACGCTCTCCCATTAAAAAACCTATACCTCTCACTCGACAACATTGCCATTTACAACATTACCATTAAATTTCCCAACGGTCTCCCATTAAAACACCTGTACCTTTAACGCGACAACAATACCATTAAATTTCCCAACGGTTTCCCATTAAAACACCAACCCCTCCCTCTCTCTCTCTCTCTCTCTCTCTCTCTCTCTCTCTCTCCATGAAAAGAGGAGCTACTCCACAGGGCCTTTCGTTCCTTTGTACCCCCTCTAATAAATATTGAGTTGGTGACACATTTTTTTTTTTTTTTTTTATGATTGTGGGCTCGACTCAGATTTGTTTGCGATTTGAATTGTTTAATTTATAGAATTTGTGGAGTAGATTATTTATTTATACAAAAAAAAAAAAAAGGGGTTGATCGGACATTTGATAGTCACATGATTGATTTATATTTGTATGGAGAAAAGAAAAAAATGGATGATCTATTTTTAAAATTATGTTTGTCTTTTATTTCTTTAAAAAAATGTGATTCAATAAAATAATTATCAATATTTAGTTAATTTAGTTTTTTTTGTATTAATAATCTACTCTATTAATCTTACAAGTTGAACTCATCAAATCATCAAAAATAAATTCTGAGTGAGCCACAATTACACCCTCGATCCTATCCAAAACTTATATCGGACACAAGCCGCTTTCTTTTACAATAGCAACAAAATACTAACATAAATGAGAGTAAGTAAACATCTTTTATTTTGCTAGCCCAAAAAAGATTAAAAAAAAAAAAAAAAACCTTTTGTCTTCATTATTATTTTTAGTTGGTAATATAGTCATGTGACATTGCTGTTATACTCAATATTTATTTGTATCACTTCTCTTCCTATATCAATTTTGCTATGGCCATAAAAATAAAAGATATAATATTTATGACTAATAAAATTTTACATGATTTATAAACGAGCTCACTTTTCGTTTTAAAAAAAAGTTCATATATATATACTAGAGTGTGTAGTTGGGCCCGTGAGGTCCACTACGGGTCCAGTTTTGATAATTCGAACTGTGCAATATGTAGAGCTCATTGAGTAGTTCATACCTGCAAACAATCACGTTGATCGGATATTGATAATCCCTTGATCAGAACATATTTACCGATATACGATCAACGTGATTTTTTTCAATCATGAAGTACTCGATGAATTTTATATATTGAACGGTTCGGATTATGAAAACGGGACCCATAATAGACCCCACAAGCCTAATAGCACACTCCAATTCAATGTATGAGCAGGAGAGAAGCCTCTCCCAATGTGTAAATACCCTTGTATATATTATATACTAGCGGATGACCCGTGCCTACGGAAATCCAAGTTAAAAAAAAAACAAAAAAAAAAACACATTCAAGGTAATACACTTTTGACCAATAAAAAATAAAAGTTAAGACAAACTAACGTAAAGTTTCCATACTGGTAAAAATTCACCATATTGTAGTTATGATCCATTCAATCCATTAATGATTCTGCATATTCAAGATTAAACTCCATGTCACAGTATATACGAAACTTTCAGTATATCTATAGACTGTGATGACTGGTATGTAATTTGCCTTGTTTTATTGAGTTATGTTGGATTTATCTTTGTTAAAATGTCGGGTTTTAAAGTGTGGTCCTGTCAGTAGTTGGATTCGTTGTTTCTGAAAACTTCTCCTCAAAATTTTCGTTCTTGTTTGTTTCAATTCAAAGTTTTCACTTGTTACGAAGGATGCGAGGTCGAGGTCCGAAGTGTCAAGAGTTACGCTGAAGATCTTCTGGGCTCGAGGACCAAGGTCGCACGTGCGGGGACTTGGGCCGCACGTACGGAAGAGGGGCCACACGTACGAGAGATGAGGCCGCACGTGCGGAAAACTGGGGAGGCTTGATGAGCATATTACAATAAATCTGGTCTGATAGTGCAAGTCTTGCGGGAGAAGCCGTCGTCTGAGGTAAGAGCCGCGTCACGGAGGCCGCCTGCGTCGCGAGAGAGGGCGCCGCACGTGCGGCCAGGCGTGTGAACTATCTCGTTTTTCGTGCATTTCAACTATGTTTAGATTTTTTTCCCCTTTTCATTTCATTTTCTAAATATGTTTCGCTCTCTCTCTATACAATCTTTCTCTCTTTTTCTCTCATCTCTCTCTACCCATAGCCTTAAAACTTTACATTTTCTTTTGATCTCAATAATCCATTGAGATTTTGGTACTGGTTCCTTATACCAAAATGATGAGCATATCGAAGGCTTTGTCTTGACCGATAAAGATCTAATTCCGGCGAAGTTGATTTTTGGCCTTTCTCCTCTTCTCTTTTTGAGGTTGGGATTTCTTTGATCTTTTTCAATACCTCGTCTGTAGATAGACATGTGGTAAGTTTTTATTGCATTAAAACCATGTTTGTTATGGATTTTTTTTTTTTTTAAATCATGAAAGGGGATCAAAGATTTGATCTTTGAGGTTGAGATTTGCGAAAATTGATTGTTGTTGGGTTAATTTGGGGAGTGGTTTAACATGTTCATGTTTGGAGAGAAACAAAGCCCTAAATTTTGTAATGATGCTTAATGGGTAAGAAAGATTGAAATTATGAGATAATTATGTTATAAACTAAGGAATTTGAATAATGAATTGTTGATTAAATTGAGATAATCGGGTCTCATAAATTTTAGCATTTACCTTGTGCTGGATTGTTCATAGTTGAGTATAACAAATTGATAACTTGTAAATTGCTAAAAATGGGGCAAATCATGAGTTTAGAATCTTTGATTATACTTGTGTTGAGTTGAAATTGAGTTGGGTTATGGCTTAGATATCCTTGGATTTATTTTTGTGAAATGAAAAGAATGGATTGGGACAAAGGGTGGAGTTTGTTAACTTGGAAAATAAGATAATTGATTTTTGAAATGGAAGAATGAAATGATAACACTATGTGAATTTCAAAAATTAACTTGAGGATGGTTATTGAATATATATTTTACTATTGTTGTTGTTGGATTTAAAATCCCGTGAGAGTTGAATCATCATTATACGTATGTTGAAGCACAAACATTTAGAGGTTTTGTCCTTGGTCATCAATAGAGGATGACATTGTTGCGTTGACCAGTTGTGTGTAGGTATTGCACTTGAGTTGGTTATACTCCGTTGATTAGTTTGTGTGTATGTATTACACTTGTGGGTTGTACCTTGTCATGTCATGATGATTGGTAACGAGTACTGCGCTGAGAATGAGAGCAACCATTACCTTCCAGCTAGCGCCTGGAGAATTGGCTATGCTTAGAATGAGAGGTACTAGAACCTTTCAACTAGCGCCTGGAGAACTTAGCAGAGGTACCATTACCTTCCAACCGGTGTTTGAAAAATTGGCATTTTGTTGTGAAAGGATGTACAGTTGGCTTACCGTGCTTGAGGTAGGTAAAGTAGAATGTTCATTACATTTGTTTCAATATGACTATCATATATCTTGTGTTGTAAGTAGTCGTACTAGTTGAGGAGATAGTGGTTGGGTGTATGTTGGTTTCATTTCTTGCACTAAATGGTTATGTGTACATGTAGGTGTATCAAATTGATTATTGATAGTATTTTCCCTAACCTTCGGTTTTAAGACATGAAAATGTAATGAAGGTATTTATAGATTGAGGTTGTAAGAAACAAGGAAAGGAAAATCGGGTCATTGTGGTTTATTTCAAAGGCAAGATGATTTATATTATTATATTCTGTTAGAGATGGGAAAATGAGATGTAAATGTGAATTGATGTATTATAGAATAAATCGGAGTATCTTAACAATAAAGGTATCTATGTATGTATATTTTGGTTGTAAACTGTCACAATATATATTATATAATGTGAAGCATTCATGATCATAACTATTTGTACATTGTTATTGTTTATGATCGTGTTGAGATTCCTACTGGACTTTATGTTTATCCCACGTTACTAATTCTTTTTTAGGTAAACTTCGAGATGTGCTTCAAGGTCACGGATCTTCTTTACTTGTTGGCACGGGGCCTTTTATTTGTGGGCGGAATGCCATTAATATAAAAGGGTTAAACCCTTTCTCTTACCTTTAAAGATGTAAGCCCTCGGGCAATTTATTTGGATATACTCCTATTGCATTCATTTTATTTTCGAAAGAGAGAATATTTATTTATTCCTCCTCGTGATGTAAGGATTTTCCATATGTTATCTCTGAAATTGATCTAATTTAATGAATTTGATAATAGATTCTGAGTAATAAAAAGTGAGGCGTGACATAGGCAATTACAATCATTTTTTAATTCCCTTGTCCTTTTAGTTTGTAATTACAATATGAAATCAGGAGAGATTTAACTTAACACATATAGTTCATGAATTAATTTGAAACCAAAAAATAAATAATCATGCATTCTATTGGCTATATATTTTGTACATGCCAATTGTGGTTTGACATGTGGAATGAGAAGGGCCGTTTTGGAAGGTAAATAAATCACCAACCATAGGCAGACACGTGTCAACTCATATTGGTAATAATGGGTTTGCACAGCGCTGGACTAATCGAGGAATATAAGGTGATGTGTCCTAACGGTTACTCACAAGATTCAAATTCAAAATCAAGAGGGAAGCCTAAGTGAAGACATGGTGTAGTGGAGCTAACTCTGGGAAAGCATGATCAGTGATCATGGCGGGGTGTTTTGACGGTTAGAAGTTCACTTCGACGGTTATCATTGAGGAGTATAAATAGCAAAAAAGGCCACAGAAAGAGGACCCAGACTCAGATCCAGAAACTAGTTTTATATACTTTATTTTCCTTCCAGTTTTACATTTCTTGGTCTTTACATTTTTGTACTTCAAATTCTAGTACTACACTTTATTCATAGGAGTAGTTTCAAGTAGCTTATTGCTGCAAACCTCTACGAGGCTGGATCAGATCATTGTAAGTTTTCGTTTTTACTTGATGAAATGCTGCAATTGTTCTTCATTTAATTATTGTTTGCTAAATTCTCCTAAACAAAGTCACCAGTAAAAGTCCCCTTCATTGAGACTGAAAGAACTGAAACACAATCGTCTGATAATTGGTTGGCAATTAATCTTCTGTAAGGACTGATTGATCCTTACTGGCACGCTTAAAATTACAATACTAACTTTCAAAAGCCAAAAAAGCCAACACATTCTATATGCGTAGCCTCAAGTGTAGTCCCACTTTAAACTTGGTTCAACATCTCCATATGCATTTTAGATTTGATTATTTCTTATTGCCAGTAGCACACCACCATAACTGCATGATGCTTGAAAAATATCAAAAGATCCATTTGGAAATCTAGCTGATCTTTCAAAGGGAATTACAATCTCACAAACTAATATCTTTCAAATGGAACCAGTTGATCTTTTCATGTTCAATAAATTCATTCTATCCATTACATTATACGCATACATATGTGTATGCATTTATAGTATTTAAAGAAGGAATGGCAGTAAAAAGAAAAGGCTTTTTACATTAGATACATGTTGTCTCCCAGTTGTACAATCTATGTCACCCACTTGTATATTCCGTCATCTAATAGCCTGTAATTCACGTGATTGAAAATGAACAATAGAAGAAAAAAAAAAATCAGAGAAAATTTTAAAGAGCAGTGGAGAGTGGTACTTTAAGAAGAGCCAATTGAGAAGGAAGTAGTGGTTACATACTGGCAAAGAGGAAAGACCGAGTGGGTGCAGTGGCTATTGGGCATGTCAACATCGTTAATTCCTCTATATCAAACTAATAAACATCAACCCAACTTCAATTTTGGTGGCTGATGTTACATGAGTGAGAGAGAGAGAGAGAGAGAGAGAGAGAGAGAGAGAGAGAACTTGGCCATTCAAAAAGCACCCAAATGGTTGTCATAGCTAAGGGTGTTCGCGGTTTGGATTTAGACAATTTGCGGATTGGTTTAGACTCACCCGCATTTATGCGACTTGGGGAAAAGACAACCCACAACCGCAAGCAGTGTGGTTTGTAGTTTGTGCGGATAGGGTTTGCGAATGTGCGGACAGTTTGCGGATTGGACTTTTTTTTTCAAAAATTTATTTTGGAGTCTTATTTTTTTTTCCTATTTTGTAAATATTTATTTTGGGCCCTTTTCTCCCAATTTTCTAAAATGCTCCAACACTAATAATTAATGAATTAAAACTTATAAAATTAAAAACACAACAAAATCAATTCGTAACACAAACAAATCATTCAAAATATCAAATCAAATCATAAACTAACATAAGCACATATTTCAAAATCCTAAACTGGAACTTCATATTCATTAAAGAATTTAAATTTTCAAATCACACTTCATCCGGGACAAGTTCAGTTATGTAACAATAATAATATGATCAGTATTTATTTAATTTTAGTTGATATAATACTATTAGCAAATGTAATGTTAGAGTAAGTTCAAAGAATAAAGAGTGTTTTGTTTTGGGCAAAAATATCTAGGTGGGATATAGGAATGAAATCAACGGTTAAGATAAAAAAAACAAAAAAACAAAAATAAACATAAAAAAAAGTGTGGGCGGGTTCTTACGGGTGCGAGTTAAACCCGCAATCCACCCACAACCCGCAAACATGCCATATTTCAAATCACATCCGTATTGTATTTGCGAAACTGCCCATTTGTATGCAGGTTTGGCCAATTGGGTGGTTTTTGTGGATCAGATAAACTGTTGCCCACCCCTATAACAGCATTCAAAACACGTTCTGAAATCTTCTTGTTACTCCATAACGGCACATTCGCAACTACAAATTAAAAACTAAACTGATATTTGAACTAAACATCCAGTGTCATCCCCTAGATGTTAACAAAGAAAATTTTGGAAGAAGAAATGATAAAGTTCACAAATTACAATTTAATGATCAACTAAATTTCAAAAACTCAAATTCCACAATTTAGGAAAGAGGGCAAAACTCCCAGTTATGCCAAATTCACTTAGGAAAAAATAATAGTTCAAATATTCTTCTGTGTTCAAGTAAAAAAAATGTAATTAGCATAATCACGCTTTTATCAAAAACGTGATCTAGTCAAAAACCCACAAATGAAACCAAATCAGTAGTAGAAAATGCTAGAAAAATTATGATGAAATTCAGTCAATAGCGGCAAGTACTCCAAAACTATATGGATAGAGGGTAAATTTCAATCATCACCACAACATCTCACACCTTCAATTCAATTTTAAAAAATGACAATTTTCTATTTTGAATTCCACACAAACTAAATCCACCTGACCAAACCAGTATAAAAATTAAAAATTAAAAAACAAATTGAGATTTAGCTGAGAGATGGAGGAAGTGAATGAAAAACTATTAACAACTCTATTGAAGCTCTATTCAAAATCACGTAATAACAAAGGTTACAAGCTGTCACGCCCCATATTTTATTACTCGGATAACATTACCAATATTCATTAATTAAGTCCATTTACAAATGACAATTCATAGTTGGATGAAATGATGAATAACTAAATATACATGTTCTCTCTCGTTATACAACAATGGCATTTACATACAATTAAAAGAAATGCCTCGTGGCTTACGATAAAAGAGAGGACACTACTCTTTACAAAAAATAACATTCAGCCAAATAAACAAATGAAGTAGTACAATCCATCACTACATTACACTCATGAAATGGTAAAACCCACTGTTCGATCTTCGAATCCGAAAAGCGTTCCTTGTACACATGTACAAGTAAGGGGTGAGCAACCACTAGCTCACTAAACAATCTCATATTATAACATTAAAAAATATACGGGTACAAAGATACTCATACGTATACGTGAAATCATATCATTTCAAAACCATATGATTTTATTACATAACCTCTTAAATCTAATTTATTTTAATTAACCACAACCAGTTAACTTAAATAGATAAGCATACTTTAATAGCAACATGACATCGTTTTTAATTTATTCAATTACCCATTTGTCAATTGAATCAAATAGTTAAACAATTCATAATGACATTTAACAAAGCATCAAATACATTTTATACAGTCTTATGCGATGAATGCATATGTCATGTCATGCTCAAAATATTTTTGAAAGAAAATCACATCTTCATCTTTTGAAAATCATCATGCTCAATGATATCTTGAAATTTTAACAATTCAAAAATTATCAATTTAGTTCAATGGGTGGTAAATATGACTCAGGTACTCCCTAGGTTGGTGTCTACAAGTAGGCATAACTAGCACTACCAAAACCCCACTTTACCGATAACTAACCGAAAGGGACGTGGTAGATCCTTTGCCCGTGTTTTCGGTCTTTCACCCTGGACACTCAGGTCAACTTAATCAATTTCATCTACACCCCCTATCCAGACTTATCAATGTATTTACCGCAAACCAATTCCAAATGATCTTGTTTCCCAAAAACAATTCATTTCTCAAAACAATAGTTTTCAATTGCAATTCAAAATCCATAATAACAATGAAATGAAATGGCAATGCAATATGTAACAATGCATTAAGATAGTTCCAATTTCAATTCCATCACACAATGTTCCATTGTGATCAAATTCCATATCTCTATCAATGTAATACAATGATACAATCCCAAGAGATAATATAATAATGTCAATGTTCATGTATTCACAACATGTAAATCAACAACTTCGAACTTAGTCTTTTCAAGACAATTCAACATTATTCTTTCTACACAACAAACTTCCTATGATGACCAGGTGTAGCATTAGTTTTGCTCTCCCTTAGTTTAACCTTGGGTGATCTTGTCGGGGTGTTGGGTTGACTTGGAGTCTTGTTAATCGTTTGGGTTTGTGGTGTCCGAGTGTCCCTCTAGCATAAATTCTCATTCTTGTTTCTCCGGTGATTGATTCTCACTTGTCCGCGAGAGTGCGAGGTCAGGTCTGGAGAAAATTCTGGGCTGTTGGGCCAGGGCCAGACGTGGGGGGAAGGTTGAGTTTCAGAGGGCTGCACACTACTTAAATTTTTGGTATGGAGGGGGAGGTGCGGAGGAAGCCGCACGTGCGGGAGACCCACTCCGCACGTGCGGGGGCAAGTGCTGCACATGCAGTCGGCCTGAGTCTGAATTTCTGCCTTTTTTTTATTTATTATTATCTCTTTTGGCCAAGTTGTATCACATTTGGGGCATCTCTCTCTCACTCTAAACATCATTTTACTCCACCTTCCCGCTAAGAACCTTCACCAAACCACCCAAAAACCTTGATCTCTTGAAATCCATGGAGCTTTGATCCATCTCCTTTCACAAATCTTGGAGAGCAACACAAGAACCACACTTTGTATGATGGAGATTGAGTTTGGGGCATTTTGATTTCTAGGGTTTCATTTTCTCCTCTTCATCAAAACTTGAGGTAGGGTCTCCTTTAAGTTATATATATATTTTTGCAAGTTTTGATTGATTGTGTGAGTTCATCTTTGTCTATTTTAAAAAATGGGTTTATGGCTCAAGAAATTGTTGATTTTTGTTTGAAGGAAGACTCATCCTAAACCTTTTTAAAGATTTGTGAAATGTTGAGCCATATGGGTTGAGATTGAGGTATGTAGTGAGGTTTCAAAATGAGGATGAGGAAATGTTCAGATTTTGTGAAAACCTAGAAATTGAGGGTTTCTTCAATGAAACAGGAGGTGGACTCATGTGATATTATATATATATATATATGTATGCATGTATATATAAATATATGTTTATAGATGTATTGTGTGTGCCATGGTAGACAAAGAGGATGAGAAATGTTTAATTGTATACAAATGAATATATACATTTACATTGATGAAGAATTTCTTAACATATGAAAGATTTTGGGACATGAAGGTGACATCTATATATTGCTATGGTTTGAAATGATTAAAATATTGAAAGAGCACAAAGTGTGGTTTTATTGTTGCACATGGGCATTTGATGATAAACTTTCGGCTATTGATGGAATGGCATGGAAAGGAGAAAATGGAGATTTTGAACCTCCATGGAAGGTTAATTGTAGTTATGATCAATGTAGAGAAACATGAAGTAGTATGGTTAATTATTGCATTGACATTACGAACATCTTACATATCATGAAAATTGGTTTGAAAATTGGAACTTTCATTGAGAATGAAATATGGTGATTGAAATTATGGAAATGTTATGGGGTAAATACGTTGGTTAGTCCGGTTAGGGGGTGTAGAAAAATTTGATAAGTTGGCCTAAGTGTCTGGGGTGAAAGACCGAAACCACTTCCCTTCCGGTTAGTAACTAGTAAAGTGGGGTTATTGGTAGTACTTGTTGAGCCTACTTTCAGACACCAACCTAGGGATTACCTGAGTTGTATTTACCGCATCTACTAAATAAAATTGGAAGTATCGGAATTGTTGAGGTTCCAAGGTATTATTGAAACATGGAAATTTTCAAAAAAGCGTATGAATGGAATTCTCTTTAAATGGTATTGCATAGCATTGGCATTAAATATTGGCATTAGCATATAGCATTGGAAATTGGCATAAATGTATATACTTTGTTAAGGATTCTCTACTGGGCTTTATGCTCACCCCTATGGATTTTGTTGCAAGTAAGGACGTGGTGAACCCCCCAAATTAGGGCGTGGAAATGTGTTTTGAGAGCACAAGGCTCTTGTTGAGATTTTAAATTTTTCTAAAGCCAAGGGCTAAACATGTATGGATCCGAGAGACCATTTTGTGTAACCGGGTTTATGCCTTGGAACTTGTAAGCCCTTGAGGGCCTTTATTCGTTTTGGTTAAATAGTTTTACATGCTATATATTCATGTACTAGTTTTTAATGAATGTATAATTGCATGTGAGATTACTTTTGTATGAACATTGGACTTATGTAATGGAATATTGTGAATATATCTTTCCGGCATCTCTTGTGAGTCATGATTATCATTATATTGAAATGATGTATTCTTTTCGGGGCGTTACACTTCCAAAATCAAACATTTTTTTATCTTCCCAAGAATCTCCTCATTTAAATACCAACATGGAAATCCTCTACCGGTTACCAAAATCAAAACTTTTAAACAATAGGTTCATCAATAGCAATAACATATAACACCAAGGCGGGTTCAAGGTTTCATCAATTTCTAACTCACATACTTTATCAATAAAAGGTAATTACAATCTTTCCCAAACTCATCCCCATTCCAAACATTTAATAGAATCAAATTCTCATTTTCTCATACAAGTGAAATCTCGGGATCTTTAAGTTCAATCATAATTCTTAATAAGCATAAGTGAATATCCCAACACTTAAATCAATTATACCAAAATCTTCTCTTGACTATAATTATAAAATATAACACGAGTGTTCACTTTCCAATTATCAACATCCACCCCATCGAATTAAACCAAGAAAAAAAATAATATATAAATAAAAGTTTTGATAACTCATTTTTGTTTTAATCCAATTTATCCATTTGCTCCAAATGAGCTAAAATCACATTTTATTCTTTTCTTGTCAAAAGCCGCCAAACAATTCGAATATCTCATAAAAATTTTGAAGTATGAAATTATTATTATTATTATAACATTACTCAACTAGTAAAACTAAGAACCCAATACCATACCACGTCAATTTAATCTTGCTTATTTCTCCAAATCTCATACTTGGTCAACTTCGTCACTTTAATCTCATAATATTAAAGTTAGGAATTAAAACCCAATAACACCCCTTTAATTACGAAGGATTTAAAATATTAACCAAACTAATTTAATCCATCAAATTAGTAAGTTCATTATATTCGCCATCTTCCATATTAATAACACCAACTTAACCTCACACGCCTCATCCCTCAAACATAACCATCTTTCAACATAACCATTTTTCATGCCAACCTAAAAAGGTAATATTTTTCCCAAATTCTCTACCAATAAGAATTTCACAACTTTTTCTAAAATTATCTAACCAACATGATATTTACATCAAAAATTATGAAATATGCCCAAAAGTATCATTTTCAAGGTTATGAGTTCGAAAGTCCACGTTTCACATTTTTTTATTTTCACAAAAATGAACACAACTAAATCATCAACATATCATCTTTCATAAAATATCATGAATATAACACTTTTAGAGTTTTTAATCCCAAAACAACTCTATAATTCCAACTTAAACATTTACTCAATATTCATCAACATTAATTTATTTTTCTCAAAAATAAATTCCAAATCAAAGACGAAAAAAAATATTTCAACTTTATATTTCTCAAAACAAATTTTCTAATCATAATATGATATAGACACAGCCCATACAACTTTTATTTTTTTTTTTTAATTTTCGGATGTTTTTACAAAATTACCAACACAAGATTATTTCCCCCAAATCAAGTTCAAAATACCAATATTTTTAAAATACCAATATTTTTAACATTTCACATAATTTTTCTTCCAAAAATTAACCAAATAAAAATATGAGAAACACAAATATACAAAGCTTCCTATAATGATATGTTTTCTCAAAATATCCCTAACATAGTTTTAATGTAATAATATGAAGAAAGCCCCTACCTCAAATATGAAGAAAAGAAAATTCGAAAATGCAAACATTGCCCGATCATGAATCTGAGACCACCATTACAAAGATCATGACAAGCTCTCCAATTTTCATTTACAAAATTTTTGCAAAATCTCACTCTAAGAACTCCCATTTGAAGCTTAAAGATTGAGTATAGCGACCCTGGTTTTGACCCCTCTCTTGTGATGTTCCGGACTCGGGTTTGTATGGTTTGGATGGTGGTTCATATCTTGTTTCCATTGTCTTCCCCTTATTGTTGATTTTTGGGTTGTAATTGGGTGTTTGGAACAGGTTGGTTGCTTATTTTTCCAAACTCAAGTTGCCTAGAATTTTGGGTCTCCGCTCAAGCGAGCATTCTTGCGCTCGAGCAGGCTTCATATATTTTTCTCCACTCTCGAGCTGACATTCTAGCGCTCGAGCGGGGTTTGTGTCTGCAAAAGTACTAGAAAAGCGTATTTTACACTCAAGCACAGAGCTTCACGCTCGAGCAGGAGTCTGTGTCTAATGCTCGAGCGGAGCTTTCCACGCTCGAGCAGACCATGTTATATCAAATCGTGAATTAGATATTTCAGATCACTTTTTCAGTTCTCTCTCTCTAAAACTCTCCAAAAACGTAAATCTTCACATTTTCTCTCTAAAATACTCCTTCTCTTTAAGATTTCATCTAGATCCATTGTGTTCTTGACCCTAGTACCTTCAAGAAAAAGGTAGAGTATCTCAAGAGCTTCATTTTGATCCAAGAAGAAGTTGGTTTCGACATTTTTGAAGTTCATCCTTGTTGTTCGGTCATCTACACTTGAGGTAGAGATTTTCTACACTCTAATATGGTTTTTAGCTTAGTTATTTGTTATTGTGTATAGATGATGAGATTTGGGAGATGATTTGACAAACCTAGGGTTTGGGTATTATATGGAAAAAAGGGGTTTTTGATAAATATGGAATAATTGGGTTTGAGGTTTGAATACAAGGTTATGTTGTGCCAAATTGGTTGATTTTGGTGTTTGGGTTGATATTTGAAAAAGGGGGATTTTGCCCTAAATTTGATTAAATGATTATTTTGTATAAATAATTGGAATTTACATTGAAAATGTGAAATTGGATGATTGTTGATATAAATGGTGATATTGGATATGTGTTATCTCAACTCATGGAAGTTTTGAATAAACTATTTATTTTGAGATTGAATATCTCTTTAGAAATAATTGTATTGTGCTATCGGTAGAGGATAGCTATGATTATTATAGAAATTGCATGAAGATTAAGCGATTTAAATGCTAAACCATTGTTAGTTGTCATTGAATATTACCATGTTATAAATACATTTTATATGTATGTTTATTGAGTGGAGAAAGGGGATGTACTCCATGCGTATGATTACGTTTATAAATACATTGTATATGTATGTTTGTTGGGAGAAGAAAGGGGATGTACTCCATATGTAATTTTGTTTATAAATACATTGTATATGTATGTTTTTTTGAGGAGGAGAAGGAGGATGGACTCCATTGAAAATAAGTTGGCCAGAGTGTCCTGGGTGAAAGTCTCAAATTCTTATATATATATATATATATGGGTGCCAATTCCCACATATGAAATTTCCGTAAAATGGCAGGTTTGAAGTGTTGATGTGTATTTTGCATAAATTGTATATTTTGCATAATTGGAAAACCATTAAGTTGTAATCTCAGTTTGGTTGTTGAAAGAATGAGGATTTAACTCATGAATTGAGTAGAATAAATAAATTGAAAGATAATGGTCTTGACTTATGAATTGAGAAGTATAGATGAACTTGAAATGAATTGAAGGAAAATGAAATAAGTGTTGATCTTAGTATCATATGAGTATATAAATTGGTGGATATTTTAGTACCGGCATTGTTTATGCACTTGGTACTTATATCTTTGCTAAGCCTCATATATTGTGTTAGATTATTTCTACTGGGCTGTTGGCTCACCATATATGGGGACATCATTTTCAGATGCAGGTGATATGCTTCTGCCAAGGTAATAGCGTGGATGGGTTTGTGTGAAGCAAGAGCTTCTTTATTATGTTTGTTATTTGTAAAGCCAAAGGCTTAAAATGTAATGAGTGAGACTCTCTTTTGTGTAACCAAGTAATGACTTGCGAGATGTAAGCCTATAAGGCATATGACTGTATGTTAACATTTATAAATAAACTCTGAATTGAAAGTAAGTTGTTTCTCATATTTATTCCACATATGAGTTATCTTTATTGTATTATTTTGGGGGCGTTACATTGAGCAACAATGGAGAGAGAGAGAGAGAGAGAGAGAGAGAGAGAGAGAGAGAGAGAGAGAGAGAGTAGGAGCTCTCTACTCCAAACCCCAAAATAAATGAATGGGAAAGGAAAATGATAGGCAAGGCAAAAAAGGGGGAAGCAACCCCACATGGGCTTGCTTTCCCAAGAGTGGGTTTTTCAAAAAAATAATTTTTGTAATAATACCTCAAAATTTTATAATATAAATTATAAAATGATATAATTTTTCTCACCACAAAATATAATCTTTTGCTCACAGTGAGATATACACCCATTTTATTCACTATAAAAAATATATAATTTTTCACCAGATGTACATACCATAAAATCAACTATCAAATATTTATTATAACCCTATATAATAAATAATAACAACTCACAAGGTGGTTACTACCAATCATATAATTAAAAATGACCAAATAGTTAAACATGAGTCATAAACAAATTCAAATTAAATTGAATCTAAGTCATGGGTCTTGAATTAAATTCTCACCCATAAGCCAAACATCAACCAATTATATATCAAAGTAGACCCAACAAACTAATCTCAAGTCAAGGTCCAAACACCCAAAACTCAATTTCAAATTCTGCTATAAATTAAACTGAACACCAATCAGTCTACAATTTCTCATAAAATAAGTACTCACCATTAAATTCTAAAATTTTTATCCAACATGCTATACTCCTATAAGAACACAATAATAAAAAATTTCATAATTTCTGAGATCGAAAATTATATTTTAAAAAAAGTTTATTACAAAATTGAACCATTTTTGCACATAACTTTACACAATACTCCAATCCAAATATTACTCAATTAATTTATGCACTGACTATTTAAAAAATATTATGGGTTATCACACAAGCAAAAACAAAATTAAATGTCCCAAATGAGCAATACTTAACAAAACAACCCCATCCACAAAACTTTTTAGTTCAAACTTCCCAATTTCATTTGATTATTCAAGTAAAAATGATAAAATTTAGGATGAAATCATGAAACTGGCCTATTTATACCCAAAAGACAGTATATATTCATTTTACTATTAGCTAATACTATTAATTTAATTGAATTGAATCAATCTAACAAAGATATGAGCTATTGTACATTGTTTTCCTGTGCATTTTGTTCGTTTCTTTAGACCAAGAATCAAACCATCTAATTCAACCAATCAATCAAAACCACACATATATTCAAACGCCAAACTAATAATATAAAATTTAAGCTAAAGATGCACTGTTTTATGTCAATATCAACAAACTACCAATCAATCAAAGAACAAAAAGAGATTAGATTCCACAATGAACATAGTTAAATCATTACACTATGAAAAAAATAGAATTTGGAAATCAAATTGAAAGCAGGCTAACAAATAGAAGGCTTCTCTGTTAAACCAACTAATAATGATGAAATTCTAAACAACCAATTAGAGGATTCTATGTAAATAAGAAGACTTTTGTTAATGAGATTAATCAAAGATTGAACATGATGATATTACAAAGCCAAATAATTAAGTTATGAAATTCAAAACCAATTAACTTAAAAAAAAAATCAAATATTAATCATTAACACAAAGAAGCCATGAATTTGAAATCTTAGTAAATAAAAACTCCAACTCAACTTCTATAAATATAAAACAAATTAAGTCATGAATTTACCTTTTATATCTATAACTCATGCCTTAACTTGAAATTGCTTACATTGGTAAAGTTTCGAATTCCATGGAAATTGAATACATTTGCACCAATTAAAAAAAAATAAAAAAATTATTTACAAATGTATTATGAATGGGAATCATTCCATTATGAATCTAGAGCCTAAAACAAAATCCAAACACACATGGGCTCAACTGGTGGTGTATGATAAGATTACAAATGTACATTAAATATTTGGGGGGAGGGGAACAAAGGTGAGAAATGTTCAAATGAAAACTTCTTTATATAATAATGCAATAACAACATACTAAAAACCCTAAAATCCCATACTAATATACCAATAAAAGTACGAAATAACAACACATTTGCATGCAAAATATATCTAAAAATCTAAGTTTGGGCGCTCACCACAAAAAAGTTATTGAACCCATTAAATATAAATCTTGAGAGAGAGAGAGTCACCGCAAATCAACTATGTAGAGCATGTGTTGGTCTTCAAAATCAAAGAATCCTTAAAGTCAGAAATAATCTATTGGTAGATAAAAGAAAATAATTAATTGTCAAGAAAAATGAAAACCAATATAATGGCTCATAACTCTATATAAGCAAAGGAAACCAGACCAAAGCCATTTGAATTTATAAGTGAACACAAAGCAATACCAAAACAAATTATAAAACAGAAACCCCAATGGATTTTAATTGCCTTGAAAAATTAGACTTTCATTTGGGTTTAAAGTTCTATGTATGGTGGAGAGGATCGCCACTTATATTTGAACAAACTTGCATATGCTTAAATCATTAGAATGTTATTATTATAACCAGAAATTGGAAGTTATACCTTACCTTTTCAAGAATGTATGGATAGGCATATAAAGATATTTGAATTGTTTTCTAAAGGATGACCAACAAAAGGAAGCATTAAAATACTTTAGTAAGAACGCAAATCAAATACTTACCACAATGTTCGGATGTAAAAGCTTTCTAATGTGAACCTGTTAAGCAAATTTAAAACAATGATTCAGATATATAGGACCACAAACACAACGCTTCATATACAAATTACCATAAATGTAATTAAAGCAATTAAATTGGAAGTGACTTTGTACTTTGAAGCACTCTTACTGCAATTGAAACATTCTTAGATATATACCAATACCAAAAACAATTGAAAAAACTAACACAAAATAAATAAATAAATCCAAAAGAATCACTATAAATAAAATATATCTTTTAGAAATGAAGGAACACCAAATCCAAAATCAGTAAGAGCACTTCTCAAAATAATAATAATAATAATAATAATAATAATAATAATAATAATAATAATAATAATAATAATAATAATAATAAGTATAAGAACATTACCCGAAAACAAAACCCACTGCTCATATCTGCTGTGCACCATAACTCATCATCATTCTACAAATCACCACTGAATAATGTTCTAGATAAAGCTTAAGTAAATACAAAAGTATTCAATAAATACCAAAAATATTTTGTCAAACTTGAAACTATGAGTAAAAATATGACCATCTATTTTATTTTCAACAGGTTAACCTTAATGTTCACATTAATCCATTTAATGTTAACAATCCTCAACCCATTTGACTAACATGAAATAAAAATGGGTGTTAACATAAAATCAATTTTTTCCTTAACCCCCATTTATTTGATAGAGAGTGAGAGCTTTGTTGGTGATGGTGGGGATAATAGGATGAAGAACGGAAAAAAAAAAAAAAAACAGAGTATCTAAATTTGTAGGGAAAAGATAAGTTAATTACTGATTCTATTCGCAGATAAATTCAGTACTAACAAAGTATCCTAATTTCTAAAATTTCGGGCAGAGATCTAAGTACTAAAAATTGGAAAAGAAATTTAAAATCACAATAAGGAAAAGGAAAAGAATTTTTTTTTAAAAAAATTCATCCAATAGACTTGTAACATTAAATAATTAAATCATACTTGAAAAATTATTGAATATTCTTGGAACTCCATAAAAGTATATACACATGGTACTTCTGATTAATAAGATTGCAAAAATAAAAAATGAATTTTATCTCTATCCAATTGACCAAAGTAGGTCAGGTCAATTTTGACAATTGCTTTTCTTATACAAAAAGCCTAAGTTCAGGTTTGATTTGCTTTTATATAATTTGTTTTTTTAATTTTGACCCATAATTTATTTGTTTAAGATTTCAATCTTGTTCTTTGAATTTTTATTTTTTTTTTAATACATTCTCTTGGCTAAATATTGATTTCTCATGTATTGATTTCTCATTTATTAGGGCAAATTAATAATGTCCATTCTTAAAAGGATGCACATCATATTAATAAAGTATGTTTATTTATCAAAAAAAAAAAAAAAAGGATGCACATCATAAGATAGTTATGAATCTATACTATACTATATATTAAGCAAAAGGGCTTTTTAAACCCCAAGGCTTGTGGAAGCTCCAACATGCCAATTCTAATTTCCTAATTTTTTATTTTTTTAAAAAAAAAAAATTGACTTGGTGATTGGTTCAAAGATTATAATAATTACACTATTGAATAACGCAATAAATGAAATCCTAATTTCCTTACTTTTTACATCCCAAGAGACCCATGTAATTATTTTGTAAATGGCTCTTAATTTTTTTCCCTCTTAATTTTTTTGTTTTGTTTTTTGAAAAAACAAATAAATAAACACTTATTAAATTCTTTCAAACTCCTCGGTCAAACCCCATGTATTTAATTTATTTATTAAAAAAATTAAAACAAATATAAATATCTATAATTATCTCGTGCATAGCACGGGTGATAGGCTAGTTTTTATGATGAAAATTACCAATGTTTGTGGTGTGTGTTAGATTCAATTTGTCATAAAATTATAAATTACAAATTTATTGTGTGTGCACCAATAAAAAAAAAAAATTATATTATTTTATAGTATATGTTAAAAAAAATAGACATACCATATGCACCCTTTTAGGGATACACATAGTAGTAACTTCCATTATATAATATTTATGTATAAGTATGTTTTAGATGAAGTTTAATCTCGTTTTTTTTCTTTTTTTTTTTTTTGTGCGTGCATAAATTCCATTAAAACATTTTATCAAACACTTAATAAGCAAGAAAGATAGAATGGTTATCGAACATTTTAAAAACAACCAAACGATAGTAATGGCACAACAACCATTCAATAGAGCAACTCAATACAATAGTCCCACAAATTCCTACTAAATCAAAGTAAATGGGTTTCGTGGAACCCAACCAACTCTTCATATATGTGTGTGTGTATACATAGATAATATATATATATATATAAGAAAAATCAACAAAACTGATAAAAGTATACTTAAAATCCTACATGCATCTAGAAATTTAATGTAACGCCCCCAAAATTGTATAAACAAACCAACTCATAAGATAAATGAATATAATAGAATTAATGTATTTCCATTCATCAGAGTTCGTATTACAAAAGGTATTACATGCACTATGCATTCATAAATATTCATTCTGAATCTATAGCATGTAACACCAGTTAATAACAACAAAATAAATGCCTTACGGGCTTACATTTTTCCAAAACATTACTTGATTAAAACAAAAGAGAGTTATAAGCTCTGTATATATAAAGCCCTTGACTTAAAATAACATTAAGCACGAAATAACAAAATAGAGCTTCCAGCTCCTAGGTCCTCCCAAGCTACGTCCTTGGAGGAGGCAAGTCACTGGTACTTGAAAATAATTTCCCAAGTAGGGTGAGCCAAAGCCCAGTAGAAACAGTCTAACACAATATATGAGGTTTAACTAAGATATGAGTGTCAGATATATTCCATATTTATAACCAAAACACATCTTCTTCATATGGCCACACGATACCGACATTCACATCTAGATCCATTCTCATTTATCCATTTCAAATTAGTTCATTTCATTTCAACTCATAGACCACGTTTATAATTCTCTAAATAACCTAATTGAGACTACAACTCAGTGGTTTTCAATCAACATAACTATCATATAAACACTCCAATCTTTCCATTATATGGAAATTTCGTTTGCGGGATCGGCACCCGTGTATACAAATGATTTTGGGACTTTTACCCTGGACACTCTGGCCAACTTAATTTTCAATGTACTCCATCCTCTATCTCCTCCCAAAACATGGAGTACATCCCCTTTCTTCTCCCAAACATTGTACATATACAATGTATTTAAAGATACCATCATATTCAATGACATTCAATTACACTTATTCAATGTCTTAACGTATCGTCATATTCAATGACATAATTAAATGATTAGTTTCAATTCACCTAATCCTCATGCCATTTCTACAACAATCATAGTTATCCTCCACCGATAGTCCAATATAGTTATTTCTAAATAGATATACAATCTTTATAACAGATAATTCATCAAATTTCCATAGGTGAGTAATTTAACAAATTCAACTACACCATTCATTCATACATCCTCCCAATTTCACATTTCTCATACCAATTCCATTATTTATACAAAATAATTATTTAACACATATTAGGGCAAATTTCTCCCTTTTCAAAATATCAATCCAAAGATTAAAATCTACCATTCTAATCCAAGATAACCTCATATTCATTTATAGACCACAACATAGAAATCCCTCTTTTCAATTTGAATCCAAACCCTAGGTTTTCTCCAAACATCCCAAAATTCACCATTTATATGTAACAACAAATAACTCAATTAAAGATCATAACAAAGTGTAGAATATCCCTACCTCAAGCGTAGAAGCCCAAAAGAGAAGTGGAGAAACTTCAAAAGTGACGAAATCAAACTCTATTTGGATGTAATGGTAACCCTTGAGGTTTTCCACCTTTTTCTCAAAGGGTGTACAGTAGAGAGACCCTTAGATCCTAGGGGATTTTTAGAGGGAATCGATTTTTAGAGAGAGAAAGAATCGATCTAGGGTTTTTGAGTAAAAAAGTATCAAAAAGTGAAGAAGAAAGTGCTGCTACAAACTGACATACGCGAGGCTCGCTCGAGTGAAGGAGTTGTCACTCAAGCAACCAGACACAATAAGTGACCTCGATCGAGCGCAAAAAGCATCGCTTGAGTGTAGAAAACATACCTACAGAAGTTTTACAGACGCACACCGTCGTTCGAGCGCAAGATGCCTTGCTCGATCAAAGAACATTACCCTCCCAAAAACTCTGTAGGTCTAAACGAAATACTAGGAGATTACAAAGCTAGCTCGAGCGCAAGAAGCTTCGCTCGAGCTAAGAAGCCAAAATCTAGGCAACATCATTCTAGACCAACTAATAACCAACCTGTTCCAAACACGCCCAACACATTCTAAAACTCAAACGCGAAGACAAATGAGGGAAAACAAGACATGGATAACAATATTAAACCACAAAACCTGAGTCCAAAATATAAAAAAGGTCGGGTCAAAATCGGGGATCGCTATAACCTTCCCCCCTTAAGGAATTTCATCCCCGAAATTTTAAATCATGTTTCAAAACCATGTTTAGCCAATTTCAAAAATGATTACAATCCAATTCTCATCACCATAACCCACCTACCGGTCATTCAATCCCTTCCCAAGAGAACAAATCCATAATATATATCTCTACATATATTACCAATATGTATCTCTCGAAATTTAACCAATTTCAATACGTACATATCATATTTCCAAAACATATTCAATGTTTATGATAAATTTGCATTTCCAAGACTTAAACAACATATACAATGTTCAAATCAAACTTGCGTTTTTGAAACATATTCAACATATGCAATGTTTTCATAATTCAAAACGTATACAATGTCTTTATAGTTCATGAACAAAACTAATATCTCAGTATATATTTGTAGACACCCCATTTTTTACTGACCTTAAGACTCAGACGTCATCGATTGAGCGCTCGGTGATTGTGCATGTTGTGCTCGTTCGAGTGTCCGGAGTTTTCGGCTAAGTGCCTTGCCTCCGGGCCTCTGAACTCTTTGTGCTTTGGCTCGATTTGTTGACCAAGCCTTGTTTTCTCTTCCTTGGAGAGAGAGGGAGGTCTTTAGACCACATTTTTGTTGTCGTAGACCACTTTTCCCACTTGGAGGCTAGTTTCTGATTTTCAGAGCCTTCGGCCGCGCACCTTGTCTCGGGACAGCTTAACGTTCTCCGTTTGGCTTGGTTTTCGAACCATACCTTGTTGCCTTGGCCTAGAGGGCCACTGTGGTCTAGGAGACCACTTTTGTGGTCGTAGACCACTTTTGGTGCTCGTAGACTAGTTTTCGAGTCTCTCGGCTGCACGCCTTGCCTCCCGGACTCTTGTCTTGCATCCTTTTTGGTTTGTTTTTGGTACAAACCTTGTTTTACTTGTTTGGAAGGTGGTACAAGGGTGGGAGGCCAGTTTTTTCCCTTGGAGACCACTTTCCTTCCTGCCAACCAATTTTCTGGTTGGCAACTGGTTTTCTTGGTCTTTGAACCACCTTTTCTGGTCGGCCACCACACCACTGCCTTGCTTTCATGCTGCAGACCATCTCCCACCATGGCCGACCACTTTCTTCCTTGGCCGACCACTTCCACTGGTCGGCCGACCAGTAAAAGTAGTTGGCCGACCACTTCAAGTGGTCAGCAGCTTTCCATCACCTTTTTAGAGATATTTTTAGGCCAGCTGTTACAACTGGAAGGCACAGAAGCCATCCTCCATACATGTATGGAGGTATGGCTTTAGGCCAAAATCTTGTCCAACAATTTTGTTGCTTGTTCTCTATAAGAGAGAACCTCCCCCTTCCTCCTCCAGGTTCAGTTTTTATGTGCTTGAGATATACATACACCCTTGTCTCTATAATCCTCCATCTCTTTCATTTTTGTGCCTTAAAGTGTCATTTTATCACACTTTTGCACACAAACACATAGTGAAACACCATCCTTTTGTTGCTGAGGCTTCTTGAGGTTTGTTTTCGAGTTTTTGGGCTGGTTTTGGTCAGAAAAAGCTGCTGGAGTTGTTGCTCTAGAGTTGTTCTTTAAGGGTGAGAAACTAACCTCTTAAACCCTTATTTTTGCTTAAGCTTTTGGCCCTACTTGCATGTTGTTTTAGGCTTAACTTTTAACTACAAAAAGTTCTGATTTTGCATGCTTGTAATGTTTGTTTAGGTCCACTTTTGTATTGGGGGTGGTCTACCCCCTCTTAGGCCTTGTTTGGCCTTGTTCTTATGCCATCTTTTTAAGCTATTGGGATCACCATCTTTTGGCCTTCTCACCACTGAAACTCAGAGGAATTTTAGTGGTGGAAATGATATTTTGAGGTCCCAAATAGAAGAGGGTCATCCCCTCTCCTTGTGTCATGTATGCTTGTATAGATGGCTCATCAAAGTGGCATGTTTCTCAAGCTTGTTTTAGCTCCATCTTAGCATGTATTAGGTCTTATTTCAGCATGGAATACCACTGTTTTGACTTGGTTTTGTCACCCCTTGCATGCCTTATACACCTGTAGTGTAAATCTTGCAAACTAGCTTTGTGTGCTTCATGAAGTAGCATGTTTTTAGTGTTGTTTTGCCATAATATACCTCTGTTAAGGTTTGGTTTGATAGCCCCATGCATGCTCTATGCACTTGTAGTGCAATCCCACAAACTAGCCTAATGTGTATCATGCTTTAGACTGTCATTATAGCATGATTTTGGCTTAACTCTAAGAAGCTTTTGTCCATGTTTTAGCATGCTCTAGCTCTGATTTGTGTTGATTTGGTCATGTATGACATGCGTTGTATAGCTATAATGCATTCTAGCTTGTTAGCTTTGTGTATCAAGTCCATTAGCATGCATTACTTGGACTATTTTCATGTTTTGGCATCATTTGTTATGTGATTTTAGTACATGTTTCATGTTCATACACTTGCATTTGTCACTCTTTCAATGCTTTGAAGGGTTGGTCCTTTATGCCCTAAACATGAGCCATTGTGTATGCCTTCATGCCTAAGCTTGCGAGCTATCATTTCAGTGTGTTTTTGGGGTTATTTTGCCATGATATAACTCTAATTTTTTTGGTTAAGTCATCTCATGCTTGGCCTTGATACGTGTAGTGTAATCCTCCCTTTTAGCCTTGTATGCATCATGCCTTATGCCCTTCATTACATGCATGTTTTAGACTCATTTTGACATGTTCTAGGATTATTTTGGGTTGCCTCAACCATATGTTTCATGTTTTGCATAGTTGTAGTACAAATGCCTATGCTAACTTCAAGCTTTGAGCACCATAGCATGCTTCATTTGCATCATGTATATGATTTGGCATCATTTCACATGACATTTCAGAGCATATAGCATTGCCATGTTCCTACTTCTTTCGCCCGTTGAGTGCCTCTAAGGGTTGTGCATTGTTGCTTTGTTTATGGCCTAGCTTGTATGCATGCATGCCTAGGCAATTGAGCCCTCATCTTAGCATGTTTTGGTCTTTGTTTTGACCTACTTGAGCTCTGTCCATAGTTGGTTCATGCTTTTGTGCCATGTATTGCATGCCCTCTCTGTAGTCCACTTTGCTAACTTTAATGCTTAAGGACCCTTGCATGCTTTGCTTGTGTTGTTTGAATGATTTGGCATCATTTCTTACCTCATTTCAGTGCACTTAGTGTTGTTACACTTTCATGTTTATCACTCCTTGAGCACTCTTGAGGCTTGTGCTCTTAGCCGTAGTTGATAGGCCAATGCATATGCATGCTTGTATATGCTTTTGTGCCTTCATTTCTTAGCATTATGGCCACTAATTTAGGCATGACTGAGGTCTGTCCACATTCAGTTTAAGTCCATTTAACATTGTGTATGCCATGTTGTTTGCATGCTTATGCCATATTGCATTGAGTATGCCATGTTGCATTTAGCATTATGTATGCCATATCGTTTGCATCCTTATGCTACATTGCATTGCGTATGCCACGTTGTCACATTACATTGAGTATGTCATGTTGTTCTTAGCATTGTGTATGCCATGTTATTCTTTGCATTGTGTATGCCATGTAGTTGCATTGTTTTATGTTTACATGCTTAAGTTGCATTGCATGTTTGCATGCTTGAGTTGCTTGCATTTTGTTTGGATTAGGTGTTAGTCCAAACATGAGAAGCGAGGGACATTTCATACTTGAAGTGATGAAATGTGCCTCAATTCTCGATCGTCGACCCTCTTGATCAAACATGATAGAGGTCAAGGCTTTATGTGTTTATTTGTGCATTCATTTTACATTGAATTGTGCAATTTGGTTTCTCGACCATCATGCATCGAGATGCATGATTGGTGGCCTGAGGGTCGAGAACCACACTCCCTTGAGCTTATGAAATGATAAGGAGGGTGGTTGTGCACACATATCTTGCAAATACATTGCCATGCCTTTTCTTGCTCTCTATTGCAACAAACTGGAGAAGTGCAGCAACAAGTGATCGGCCAACCAGAAAGACTAGCTGGCCAATCACTTTTTCTGGTCTGCAACTCTAGAAAAGTGGTTGGCAGGTGGTTGGCAACTCCAAAAAGTGGTCGGCCATGTTCCTATAGGTTCCCATGGTAGAGTTGAAGCTTTGTGGAGCTTGGTGCAAGGTTCTGAGAACAATTGCAAACAGAGGCAAGTTGGGGCATCGCGATGGATTTCCGAACGAGGCGACCGAGCATGCATGCACTCCTCATCCCGAGGACCTCTCTTTACTGCTTTCCTTAGCTAGTTTATGCTTTGGTTCTATATTTAAGTAGTTAATGCATTTGGTAGCTTATTTGTTTTGTAATAGTTAGTTAACTAGGAATAGTTAATTAGCATTGTTTGTAATAATTAGTTTAATTAGCTTAGATTAGCTAATTAGCTTATTATTTGGACCCTCCGTCGAGAGGGCCAACTGTTATAATAAGCATGCGTGTGTGCGATGCATGTCTTCCAACCTCCATTTCTTTCTCCTTTTATTTAACCGCTTACGATGGTTAGTTTTAGGGCATATTTTATTAGCATCCTTATGCTTCGCATGCATGCATCATTCATCTGTCTTGCGTGCACCGGGCTCAGCGCATCATACTAATTGCATTGTATTTCAATACATTTACTTGAATACGTGTTCAACAGCATGTTATCAAGTTGCATTCTTATGCCATCTTAGAATAGCGGAGCCTATCTTAGTTGCATTTTTGCATGTGTTGCATTAGTGTAATAACCCTCGCCACTGATCACTGATTACTTACTGATTCACTACAACAAAAAAGGCCTTTGGTGACAGATTGATTTTGTCTCCAAACATCAAAATTTCGTCACTAAAGTGATCTGTGACGAAAAAAATTTGTCACCACGTTCGTAGCCTATAGGTCATCACAAAAAGTACCTGGTGACGAAAAAGAGTTTCGTCACCTATTTTTCATTTTTGGTGACGAAATGTTTCGTCTCCAATTGTTGAATTTTTCGTCCTCCAAAACACCAATTTCGTCACCAAAACTAAATAATCTTTTATTTTAATTGTTTTTTGCGACGAAATATTTCGCCACCAAATATATTTTAGTGACGAAAGTTTTCCTCACCAATGATATAGATTAAGGTGACAAAAAAAATTCGTCACTAAAATGAACAAAAAAGAAAATTATTCAATGACAAAAAATATTTTGTCACTAAATATTTCAATTTAGCGACGAAATATTCAGCAAATGTGACGAAATTATTTGTTTCGTACTATATCATTAGTGACAAAATTATTCGTCATGTTTTTTGAAAACTAATAGCGACATTTTTTATTTCGTCACTAATAAAAATTAAAAATTTTGAAAATGAGGGTACTATTTTCTTTCGAAATTTTTTTCTTTTCAGTAACAATTCCCTGCGCATTTCAATAACCTGTTCAATAAAATATCTATTACAAAGCAATACAAAAGTCTGTTCATTTTCATAAACATCACAATGGAATTTTAGCACTATCCACAAAAATATAATATGAGCTGCATGCGGATTATAAACATGTCTCCTACTATCTACAAAAAATGTCTACTAATATCCACAAAAATATAATATCAACCGTATGCAGATTACCAAACACATCTCCTAATATCCAACAAAAAACATGTCTATTAATATTAACAAAAATAAAATATCCAGGGCGGATTAAACACGTCCATATTCCACCATCGGCCCTCCAAATTACCAAACACATCCATATCAAATCTCGAATCTGCAAAAAAATGAAACACAAAAAAAAAAAAAAAATGCCAATTAGACAATTATTATCTTATCCATAACATATATAATTTAACATGCATTTTTAGACTTAGTCTTCAAACTGAGAGTCCCGTGCTAGTTCCGTAAGTTTCTACAATTCACATTGGTCCATCCCGAGGTGTTTGAGGTGTTTTCCGGGCCATCTCGTGGCTGTTGCATGATTTTGGCCCCCGAAGGCCTATTTTAAGGCTTAAGTGTGAAAAAGTACATTTTTGGGCTTAGTTTTCAAACCGGGAGTCCCGTGCTAGGTCCGTAAGTTTCCACAACTCACATTGGTCCATCCTGAGGTGTTTGAAGTGTTTCCCGGGCCGTCTCGTGGCTGTTGCACGATTTTGGCCCTCGAACGCCTACTTTCAAGCTTAAGTGTAAAAAAGTACATGTTTGGACTTAGTTTTCAAATCGGGAGTCTCGTGCTAGTTCCGTTAGTTTCCACAACTCACATTAGTCCCTTCCGAGGTGTTTGAGGTGTTTCCCGGGCCGTCTCATGGCTGTTGCACGATTTTGGCACCCGAAGGCCTATTTTCAAGCTTGAGTGTGGAAAAGTGCATTTTTGGACTTAGTTTTCAAACAGGGAGTCCCGTACTAGTTCCGTAAGTTTCCACAATTCACATTGGTCTGTCCCGAGGGGTTTGAGGTGTTTCCCGGGCCGTCTGTAGCTGTTGCACGATTTTGACTCCCAAAGGCCTATTTTCAAGGTTAAGTGTGGAAAAGTACATTTTTGGACTTAGTTTTCAAACCGGGAGTCCCGTGCTAGTTCCGTAAGTTTCCACAACTCACATTGGTCCGTCCCGAGGTGTTTGAGGTGTTTCCCAGGCCGTCTCATGGCTGTTGCACGATTTTGGCCCCCGAAGGCCTATTTTCAAGCTTAAGTGTGGAAAAGTGCATTTTTGGACTTAGTTTTCAAACCGGGAGTCCCGTACTAGTTCCGTAAGTTTCCACAACTCACATTGGTCCTTCCCGAGGTGTTTGAGGTGTTTCCCGAGCCGTCTCGTGGCTGCTGCACGATTTTAGCTCCCGAAGGCCTATTTTCAAGCTTAAGTGTGGAAAAATGCATTTTTGGACTTAGTTTCAAACCGGGAGTCCCGTGCTAGTTCCGTAAGTTTCCACAACTCACATTGGTCCATACCGAGGTGTTTAAGCTGTTTCCCAGTCCGTCTCGTGGCTGTTGCACGATTTTGGCCCCCGAAGGCCTATTTTGAAGCTTAACTGTGGAAAAGTGCATTTTTAGACTTAGTTTTCAAACCGAGATTCCCGTGCTACTTTCGCAAGTTTCCACAACTCACATTTGTCCATCCCGAGGTGTTTGAGATGTTTCCCAGGCCGTCTCGTGGCTGTTGCACGATTTTGGCCCCCGAAGGCCTATTTTTGAAGCTTAAGTATGAAAAAGTGCATTTTTGGACTTAGTTTTCAAACCGGGAGTCCCGTGCTAGTTCCGTAAGTTTCCACAACTCACATTGGTCCCTCCCGAGGTGTTTGAGGTGTTTCTCGGGCCGTCTCGATTTTCACCCCCGAAGGCCTATTTTCAAGCTTAAGTGTGAAAAAGTGCATTTTTGGGCTTAGTTTTTAAACCGGGAGTCCCTTGTTAGTTCCGTAAGTTTCCAAAACTCACATTGGTCCATCCCGAGGTGTTTGAGGTGTTTCCGGGCTATCCCGTGGCTGTTGCACGATTTTGGCTCCCGAAGGCCTATTTTCAAGCTTGAGTGTTAGAAAAGTGTATTTTTTAACTTAGTTTTCAAACTGGGAGTCTCATGCTACTTCCGTAAGTTTTCACAAATTACATTGGTCCCTCTCGAGGTGTTGGAAGTGTTCCCTACGCCTTCTCGTGACTGTTATACGATTTTGGCCCCCGATGGCCTATTTTCAATCTTAAGTGTGAGAAAAGTGCATTTTTTGAGTTAGTTTTCAAACTGGGAGTCCCGTGCTAGTTCTATAAGTTTCCGCAACTTACATTCGTCTCTCCCGAGGTGTTTGAGGTGTTCCTCAGTCCTCCTAATGACTATTACACTATTTTAGCCCCCGATGGCCTATTTTCAAGCTTAAGTGTGAAAAGAGTGCCTTTTTCGACTTAGTTTTCAAACCAGAAGTCACGTGCTACCAATTGGTCTCTTTCAAGCATTTAAATTGATACTCACATCACTAATTGAACTCACAAATAAAGCTAAGCAGAGTTTACAAGAAAAACATTTGTTTCATAAGCTAAGAGAGAGGACATGCTGAATAAAAAGATAAGTACAGTACATACCTGCACGGCTCTTTGTCTCCTCTTGAACTTTATCAATAACCTAGAAAACCGACGAATAACAACGCATTAGGTCAATTCAAACATTTTAAAATGGATAACAATAAAATGGTGATAGCTAGAGTTAAGACTAAGAGGAGCACGCCAAAAAGATAAATTATGACAATCAAGCAAATGCCTTGTAAGCAGATTTACTCCAAGTTTAACTATCCTGCATCATCTTCTTTTATGCAATAAATTTTGCTGCCGCTCAACTTACCAACATATATTGAAAACTTCTACAAAAACATGAAAAATCTCCAGCCAGCCAACCATCACTCTGATGACAACCATAAAGTATTCCTCAACTAAAGATCCAACTGCCCCACTTTGACATGGATTGCTAAAAGGCCACCAATAAAACTATGTAATTTGCTGTAGATTTGCTTCCATGTTCGTGTTTGTACTTGGCTAATCACATTGCTGGCTAAGCATTTGCAAATGGCTTGCTGAGTGAAACCTAGCTACCGTTATTGGCCTAATGCATAATATTACACATCTATAATAATAGTTAAATAAGTTCCTCATAATATTACACATCTACACCATGTATGAGTATTATGAGGACAAAAGGCAGAATTGCAACAACCATATTGAAATTTTATACTGAACGCTATTCTCCTTGGTTGTGTGCATATAATGTTACAGTGTCCACCACGTCCTGCTTCAATCATGTCATCCAATAAATATTGGGGGACCTACATAAACTGCTAGTCAGAATAAAACATATACTGCTGTTCAGAGAAAAGGAGAATATCAGAGAAGGTTGCACTAGCAAGCTAGGGAAAGCTTATGTTGGGGTACAAGAATGCATGTTAAAAAGATAAACCAACTATGAGTATATTAACAGGAAAAATAAATCAAATTTGGACCTGAGTTGTCTTTCTAGAACCTATTTCCCTACAAACAACAAGAACATTATTCTCTTTCAGCAATTGCAATATATCACCCTCACCAAAGAATTGGCGGTCTTGACTCTAGAATCTAACATGTGCTACAAACATGAACCATAATACATTATACAAGTTAAAGCGTAACATAAATGACCAAACAGGGCATGGACATGTTGACACGGAAATGCAAAAAAATGTTGAACGCGACAGGTGGAGGACACACTCAAAATATATAATTTTACATATTTATTATATATCATATATAGAGATAAGCAATTATTATATGCCATGTATATAAATGTTTAATTCAAAGATAATAACAAACTGCAATATAATACTAATTTCTAGAGTCTAAAGACTAATTTTAAAGTTTAAAAAGGATGATAGGTATAGATTTACATTATTTTTCTTTTATCATTGGATTTTTAAAAAATAATATTCAAATTGGTTATGTTTTTCATGTGTGTCGACGCGACAAGCACGTGTTTCCAAAGTGTTTAAAGTGTGTCTAAGTCTAGAAAAATTTTAAAAATAGTATGACATGCTTGGAAGTGTGTCCGACAGGAATAGGTATTGAAAAGTGTCCGATGAGTATTGCAGCATGTCCATGTCTGACATGGTGTCCAACATGGTGTCTGACAATACATGACACCTCAGACACCTTAGAATGTACATGCTTCTTAATTGATGGTTGACCCATTTTTCATAAGGTGATTGTAATGGGTCATAAGGCCATTATTTGAAGTACTCCATGTATTTTTTTTCATGAATTTAAGTAATTTGGAAAGAAGAGAAATAGTGCCAAGACTACAAGTATTCTTCATCTCCATTGGCTTAATTTATCCAAAAAAAAAAAAAAAAGGGATTTGAGAATTAAATATTAAATTTCTTGATGTCACTTAACCATATGTTATAAATTCCATGTAATGGTACAGTTACAAACTTTTGTTACAGAACTACACCCTAAACCAAGTAATTTATATAGTTATACTTAATAAAAAGGAACAACGGGAAAAACATTTAGGATCCAGACTTGTGTTTCTTTCTAAAATACAGAATGAGAACAAACAAATCCAAGGCTTCCAGTTCATACATGCCATAGTCAACATGCTTGTGTGCCAATATACCCTCACAGCATAATTGATTTCCAATGGCAACTACTAATTAAAAAAATGCATTGCTAGTGCTGTAGATAGCTGCAATATACTGTATCATTGTGAAAGATCAATAGTACATGAGTGCAGGAGTTGCTAGGACATGAAGTCAAGTGGGATAGGAAAAACGGTATAATGTGAAAGGGCATGTTAGGTACAGTACACAATGAAGTAAGAAAAGATAGTTCTGCCAATCTGACGTCATAGAATGTAAGAAAAGTCACATTCCACCCAGTGCAGAACAAGTGAAGCATAAGGCTCTATAATAGGCAGGTGGATAGGGAGATCCGAAAACAGGCAATGGAGAGCAAATGCTGCAACTCTATTTTGTGCATCCTGAGACCAGATGTACTTAAGGAAATGAAATTCACAGGCAGGTAAGCAAAACTCAATCCATTGATTATTTTCAGACGGGAAACTTTATTAAGATAAAAACATGAACAGAAAGCTGAACAAAATTATTAGCAGTTCCAACTTCCAACTAGTGCCTATAGAAATATGACCAAATATAACCAAGTTAAGTAGGGTTTAAAAAATACATAACCTTCATACACCCATTCTCATGAGCCACAACAAGAGCATCTCCATAAGTAGCAAGAGACAAAACAAAGGTCACATTTCCAGGTGCATCCTCCCTCAATACTGTCAAAGGACTGTGATCACTAAGACACCATAACCGGACAGTTCCATCCTAACTTCTACTATAAAGAACCCCATTACAAATTGCTAGAGTAGAGACAACTGACTTATGCCCATTCATAGTACAGGACAAAGAGTAATCCTGAATAAAAATTAAACAAAACCTCAATTTTCAGATTCCAAAGCAATAAAATTACTGTGTAACCAGAGTGGTCACAAAATGAGTATAAGCCCATTACCTGCAAGGACCATGCCTTTATTGACTTATCTCCACTACCAGTATATAGATGTCCAGTTCTAGAAATGGCAAGGGCATGAATACCAGTATAGCGCCAATCTTTTTGCTCAAACAGTTGCTTTATTGGTTCTTGAGCAAATGGATCAGTAATACCCCAGATGTAAATGCCAACTCCACCATCACCACTTATGCACAATGGTTGTTCTTCATCTGTGAAAACTATAGCCGTAATTTTATGCTCATGACCCATAAATATATGCAAGTGAGTAAAATCCTACAATGGGTAGATCCACTAATGAATCTCAATATAAAAGGATATTTAAATAGGAAACTACAAGACTGCAAAATGAAAATAAGTCATTCATTCTATCATATTTATGATTTAATTAATAGTGATTTGCAAAACTTGACCCATGCTACAAGTAACCAAAATTTGAAACTTAAAAGGTTTTTCAAATTTATAATTGAACTTTTTTACTTCCAATATATTAGTTTCAATGGTTAAAACTTGGGAAAACAATTTGTATTTGAAAATGTTGACTTCTCGATTACATTCTTTCTATTATCTACATAGCATTCATTCAAAATTAAGCTTCCTTAAGTTTTCCCTGTTTTCTCAGCAGCCAAACAAGGGATGCATTTACAAGTTTTTCAGTTCCAAAATCAACTAAGTACTTAAGTTTGATAGAACAGTTCCACTTATAATCAAGTTCTCTTTTCATATTTCAGCCTATTTTCTCATAACCCAAACAAAGGTATATATATATTACTACTATAATAAGCATAATTCAAAAGAATTTGGCCAATTTTCTGAGCAACCAAACATGGGTAAACCCTTATCAAATACTATGCCTTTTCTTTTCTTTTTTGAATTTCAACACCAAATGTTGCATCAAATGGTGAGATACGAATTCCAGCATTACTCACACTAAATTAGCAGCTTGTCTGCCAAACCAACCCTCTTTGGTCTCAATAATAAGACACATTGGTTCCTTTTAGGTATCAATTCCAATAATAAGACACATTGCCTCTACTTTAGAACACCAGTGAATGGTCTCACCAATTAAAGCACTAACACAACAAAAATAGCTTCAAACAAATGCACACACAAGTAATAAAATTCATAGCTGCTTTAAACTATATGAACTAAAAGATAGAGATAAAGGAGCCACAAAACATAAAATGAATTCCTGAGCTAACCCGTTAAGTTGAAACCAAAAAAAGGAATATACCTCAACTCCTTTATAGTTAAATCCTCACCGAATTTTAGTGTATCAACTGAAACTTTAGGAGGTGGAGATAGCCAATCATCCTCTTCCTTATCTTCACAATCAACAACCTCTATGAATTTCTCATTCTTATCTACCTTCTAACCTAAATTCAAATTAATACCAACACTCAAATCAATTTCAAACAAAGACTCACATTCTAGATTACTAAATCATTCAAATTCAATAAAATCTACAAAAATTAGAGATCTTTACAGCGGTATATGAATGCCTCCTTCGTTTGGGAGAGAAAGCTGGGGATGAATCTGAACAATCATCTGCAAATTCCAAAAATTAAAATGTTTAAGACGTACACACACACACATATCTATATATATAGAGAGAGAGAGAGAGAAAAAGAGGATAGACCATTGAGGCAGACAACATCAAAGAGTTGAGCATGGTGGTAATCGAAGAGAGGTTTGAGTGGTTCTTCGGTTGATTTGGCCTGTAAAATAAAGAAATCAAAAATCAAGTTCAGAAACACTAGAAGAAAAAACAAAACAAAACAAAATAAAAATAGTACTTGGAAGATTAGGGGGCTACAACTTGAAGTTTCACACCATTAGGGTAGAAGAAATTGGGACCAAAGTCGCAGTAATCGTCGAGGGAGGAGCAGAGGTCGGAGTTGGGATCGTGTAGGGTTTGAAGGACGCGGTTCTAATTAAAGAGTTGTTGGGAGGGTTTGAGAGTGTTAGTGTAGCGTAGTGATTGGAGTAGGAGGGGGTCGAGGTTGAGAAGGGGGGAAAGGGAAGAAGGGCATTGGAGGGAGTGGCAGAAGACGGATTCCGATGGAAGGCGGTGGAGGAAATTGAAAGGACAGGGGTAGAGGGCGGTGGTGGTGGTGGCAGTGGTGGTGGGGAGGAGAGTGGAGGTGGAGTGGTGGGTGGTTTCGTAGAGGTGAATGAGCTGTTTGAGTGTTGAGAGAGCGGTTGGGAGATCAGGAGGCTGCGGCAGAGGCGGTGAAAGAGGGAGTGAAGGAAGAAAGGTCAGGTATGGTGATGGAGATGGAGGATTCATCACCGTGTCTCTTATTTTCTCCTTTTCTTTGTCGCCCTCCTCAGTGGACTAAATTATTTCCCCCCTAAAATATTTAGTGACTAAATTATGTTTTGGTGACAAAATTATTTTTCACCAAAAATAATAATATTGGCCACAAAAATAATTTTGTCTTTAAATGATATTAAAATATTAAAAATTATTGGTGACAAAAATATATTCGTCATTAATAATTTTATAATTGGTGACCAATTTTTTCATCACCAAAAGTCTATTAATTTTGGCACCTCCGAAAATGTTAGCGGGAAAATATTTGGTGACAAAAAAATATATAAATAATGACAAAATATAATTTCGTCACCTATTTTTTTTATTATGATTTAGATTGGTGACGAAATTTTATTTTTGTCTCCAAAAATGGTACATTTGGAGACGAAATATGATTTTCGTCATTAAAAGATACGTATTTCGTGACCAAAAAAAAAAAAAAATTCGTCATTAGTTTTCGTGGCTAAAGACTATTTTTGTTGTAGTGATTACTGCTCAATTGAGACTGATTATGATAAGTAATTGAATCAACTGAAATACTGAACAGACTGACTGAAATCTGGAACTGAATTGACTGAGTATATCTGTTTAATTTCATTTTTATTTGTTGCATGTTTGATTATCTGTTCATATTTTTATGTTTGAACTGCAAATTGAAGGTCTTATCAGCGGCCGAACCAGAAATTGATTGATATTTTAGGACCATCGTAATTTATGTGATTTTATGGCATACCCAGTTAAAAAGTGATTTGGTATGATTAAATTGGACTAAAATAAGTTAAATTATTTGTTGCACTTATTTACATTTTTGCCACATTAGTGGCCCACTCAATATAACATAATTGAGCCTTATTACACTTGCACAACACATTTCACCAGCCTTGTTGAGTGTCCTAGCCGACCAAGAGTGAGAGATAGGAGAGTTGTGCTTTCAACATAGAGAATTAGCTTGAATCTTGAGAAATTGAAGTGTAGATTGCAAATTGAACTTGTGTATCTTACATTGAAGACCTAAGGTAGATCATTGACCTTCTTCATTGTGTATTTGAGTTTATTCTTGCATGATTAATGGGTCTTTAGTGATCTAAGGCTTGAATTGGTTCAATAGTGTTGAATTGTAGCTTAATTCATGCATGCATGTTTACATCCTTGCATTTGGAAGTTGATTTCATGGAATTTGGTACATGCATGTTCATATTATTGGTATAGTCCATGATTTCATCATGTTTTGAAAAGAATTGGCTCAATTGAGCTAGCATTTGAAGCTTTGAAGTTGTTGAATTCATGCATGTTATACATTCATCATGTTCTTGGAATTTAGTTTCGAAATTGAGCTTGATTGAACTACCCTTGGGCTTTGATTTTACAAATTGAGCCTTCAATCATGTTATTCTATGTATTTACAAGTCTTTTCCAGGTTTTCAGCCCAAGAGGATCAATTTTAATGCATTAGAAATTGATTTTGAGCTTAAGGTTTGAATCTGGAAATTCCAGATTTTAAGCTCACGCTCGAGCGGGTAAAGTGGCGCTCGAGCGTGAAATTCGTGCTCTCAGTACTTTGCATTGTTTTGATGTCCGCTCGAGTGGAATAAGTTACGCTCGAGCGGGACCTTATGTCTTACGCTCGAGCGGGTGTCGAGCGCCCGATCGATCGTGATTTTCACACATCTAGTACTTTTGCCTTGTTTTGCAAAACGCTCGAGCGGGAAAGTCCACGCTCGAGCCGATACCTTTGTCTGCATTTACGCTCGAGCGGGGAAGCCCACGCTCGAGTGGGAACTCTGTTTTCTGAAAATTTTGAAAATGCTTTTAAAGTGCATCTTTGCATCCTCATTTCATCCTAGGCATTCTTAGGCCTAGTTTAAGGCGTCTTAATGAGGATATAGATGTAGAACACACCGAGGCAAACTAGGGATTAAGTTATTATCTCTCTCAATTGTATAGCTTAGTGTGTGTTCGATCTGTTAACTGTGTAGGGTTGGCGGCTGGAGACGCGCTCTAGCTTACTGTAGCCCAGAACTCTGTGAGTAACAACTGTGTAAAGATATGTTCAAATATGAATATCTTCTGAATACTGAATTGTACTATTTTCTGAAATGACACTGTTAACTGAATGAATGTATGTCCTATATTCTGAACTGTATTGTGGCATCCTTAGCAACTCATTTCTATCGTTACATCTTTATTCAGAGATCTCTGTCAGTTCCCTTGTTGGAACCACTACTGTTTACTGATTGATGGCTATCATTTACTGTTCGGTCTTTAAGACCTACTATTTACTATACTGCTAGGCTAACGGATGTACCACATATGACTGTTATGACTGAATGACTGAAATACTGGTTTAATGAACTATTTTCATTACTGTAAGGACATTCATTCTTAACCTCTTTACACATTGTGTTATTCACTGGGCTTTAGCTCACTGTTTATATATATATATATATATATGTAGGTGTTCAGGCACCAGACCGGAGCTAGGAGCGTGGGTTAGACTCCCATTTTTGTCAAGCCAACTATTGTGCCTCACTACGAGGTTCCGAGTCTATCAAGCTATGGCTTAGGGGTGTTTTAATTTCCCCTATCTGTCTCTGTATATGTTTTGTAATAACTATTTAGACTGATAGTACTGTACTGTACTGTTTAATAAGGACTAGGTCCCTGTTCTGATCGATTGTATATATTGTGCATACTGTTTTGTCACTGTCTGTATATATGTATGAAAAGTCTTTTCGCATACAAACTGTCACAGCTCATTGGACATTGTTTATTTACTGTTTTGGTTTCCGCCAGGCCCCTGTACTCTGTATTAGTGTATTACTGTTAAGCAGGCCTTCGGTAATCTCGGATTACTAGCCGGTTACGGTGCTAAACCAATAGGGGCGGGTTTGGGTTGTGATAATTAGCCATCTTAACATGAACTAGGATCATACATGATTTCTAACTAGTTCTCTGTTTTGGCTCAGAGTACACTGTGAGTATTTACGCTTTAGTATACTGCATGAGATGTGTATGTTGCCATGTTAGCATGCTTGCCATGAGGCTAACTGCTTAAGTGTTTAAACTGCTTAAATGCCTGTGGGTGAATGTTGGATTACTTGAATTGGAACAATTCATCAAAATGCGAGTTTTAAGCCCACTTGAGGGTAACCAAATCTATGACTTAGCCTACTTACGAGTAGCAAACTTCAAACCGTTTTCAAACAAACGAACAAGAAATGTTTTGTTCCAACTTAGGCGATTTAGTCTATACTTGTATGTTGTGTGCGTCACATAGTAATTCTAGGTTAATAACCAGAATAAGAGCACATGTGTTTTCAAAAACAAAATATCATGCTTAGTAAAGGCCGATCTTTGATCGAGCAAGCGGAGGTGCTCATTGCATGACCTTTCCCTCTCGTACCCAAGTTCCCGAGCCGAGGCAACTTTGGTAATGACAGACACGTGGCCTTAGGCACAAATCAGGGTTTCCTAAATTTCCCCTAAAATAAAACATTTAGGTGGCGACTCTGTATCTGGAAAAGCAGTCCATGTTTGGCACTTCTTTATAAAATCAGTTTTTCAAAACGATTTGCCGGATTTTGAATCTTTGGTGATTTATCAGTCACACATTGCACTTTGTGAGATTAGATTTAGAACCGTGACACGAGTCCGAACTGTAGTAGCTAAGAACAAACGAATTCACACCCTCGCGCGCGGAGTCGGGAGTTCTCGGGCGGTCTACAATACTCAAACATCAACAAATAAATCCGGATATTTCTCACGGACTTCCAATTCACGTTCCTAAGTTGCTTCCCCAACCCCGTGATGTTTCCACAATACTTTGACCAAGGGAATTGTCTTACTTCGCAAGAATTGGTCCCGTCTATCCAAGACTCTCACCGGTCTTTCCTCATACGAGTCATCCTCATCTACTTCTAAGTCGGTCCAATCCAACATGTGCGATGGATTCGGCTTATACTTCTGAAGCATACTAATATGAAATACATCGTGCACTCCAAAAAGTTGTGGCGATAATGCCAAATGGTAAGCAACCTCCCAATCCACTCAAGAATCTCAAAAGGGCCTATAAATCGAGGGGATAACTTCCCACTCTTCCCAAATCTCATCAAACCCCGCCTAGATGATATTTTCAAAAATATATGATCACCCACTTCAAAAGACAAAGGTCTCCTCCTACGGTCGACATAACTCTTTTGGCGACTCTGGGCTATAACCAACCTCTTACGGATAGGTGCAACCTTCTCCGTCGTTTTCTAAACCAACTCTAGGCCCAACAAAGGTGCATCGCCCACCTCGGCCCAACACATAGGCGATCTACACAGTCGGCCATAAAAGGCCTCAAATGGTGCCATACCGATAGTTGACTGGAAACTGTTGTTATAGGAAAACTCCACTAAGGGCAGGTGCCTCTCCCACAACCCCTTGAAGTCAAGGACACAGCCTCGAAGCATATCCTCAAGGATTTGAATAGTATGCTCAGACTACCCATCAGTCTGAGAATGATAAGCAGTGCTAAAAGTCAATCTAGTGCTTAAGGCACTCTATAAACTCTACCACAACCGAGCTATAAAACGCGGATCTCTATCCGAAACAATCGTCACAGGGACCCCATGCAGTCTCACTATGTCTCTAATGTACAGGTCGGAAAGATAATCTACCGAATCACTCACACACATAGGTATGAAGTGTGTTGACTTGGTCAACTGGTCAACTATCACCCAGATAGCAACACTACCCCGTTGAGTCCTTGGAAGGCCCACAACAAAATCCATCGTGACATGCTCCCACTTCCACTAAGCTATAGGTAAGGGTTATAACAAACCTGCTACCCTCTAATGTTCAACCTTCACTTGCTGACAAGTAAGGCACTTCGATACAAACATGGCTACATCCTTCTTCATACCTCTCCACCAAAACTAGCGACTCAGATCATGATACATCTTTGTGCCTCCTAAATGCACTACAAGGCATGAATGGTGAAACTCTCGGAGTACTTCCTCTCGGCGAGACTCCGACACGAACAAGTGGTCACGGTACCTCACACTCTAGTCGGGATACACAGTCAAGCCCTTCTCTACCTTTCCACTGGAGTTCTTCTCCCGGAGGGATTCTACCTCAAGGTCACCCTTCTATGCTTCTAACACTCGATTCACAAGTGTAGGTTGTGCAACTACTGAAAACAAGGCTGCAGACTCAACAGAGTTGCCCAGATGCAAGTCAAACTCACTAAGAGTACCCAACATTTCCCATTCCCAGATAGCGATACAAGCTACACTGCTAATTGACTTCCTACTCAAGGCCTCGACCACAACATTGGCCTTTCTTGGATGATAATGCAATTCGAAATCATAATCCTCTATGAACTCCATCCACCTTCTTTGCCTCAAGTTCAAGTCCTTCTGTGTAAAAAGATATTTTAGACTTTTGTGATCATAAAACACCTCGAATCTCTCACCATACAGATAGTGCCTCCAAATCTTCAAAGCAAAAATCACCGTTGCTAACTCTAAGTCGTGAGTAGGGCAGTTCCTCTTGTGGGTTTTCAACTACCGTGAGCCATAGGCCACTACCTTTCTCTCTTGCATCAAAACATAACCCAAACCTTCCCGTGAGGCATCACAATACACTGAATAGCCCAAACCCCTCTCCGAAATAATCAAGACTGGAGCAGTCGTAAGTCTAACCTTAAGCTCTTAGAATGACTTTTCATAAGTCTCACTCCACAAAAATTTGATTCTTTTCCTTGTCAATCTAGTCAAAGGTGAAGCTAATCTAGAGAAATCCTTCATAAACTGGCGGTAATACCCGACCAATCCCAAGAAACTACGGATCTTGAAAGTATTCTTAGGCTGTGCCCAATCTTCCACTGCCTCTGTCTTGGATGAATCTACAATCACCCCTTCCCCATATACCACATAGCCTAAGAACTTAACTTCATTTAGCCAGAACTCACATTTCCCAAACTTAGCATATAGCTTGTGGGCTCTAAGCAACTCAAGCACCACTTGCAAGTGTTCCTCGTGCTTCTCCTCAAAGGGTGAGAAGATCAAAATGTTGTCCACAAAGACGACCACAAAATGGTCTAAGAACTCTCAGAAGATTCGGTTCATCAAATCCATAAACACCACTAAAGCATTGGTTAGCCTAAAAGGCATCACAAGAAACTCGTAATGACCATACCACGTACGAAATGCCATCTTTGGGATGTCCTCCTCCCTTATCCTCAAATGGTGATAACCCGATCTTAGATCTATCTTAGAGAAACAACGAGACCCTTTCAACTAATCAAACAAGTCATCTATACGTGCCATTGGATACTTGTTCTTAATCGTAACCCGGTTCAACTTTCGGTAATCAATACAAATTTGCAAGGCTCTATCTTTCTTTTTAGCAAAGAGAGCCAGTGCTCCTTAAGGCGAAGTACTAGGGCGAATAAAACCCTTTTCTAATAATTCTTGGAGTTGAATCTTCAACTCACTCAACTCAGCTGATGCGAACCGATATGGTGCCATAGAAATCGGTGCCGTGCCAAGCACTAGATCAATAGAGAACTCGATCTCTCAGTGAGGTGGTAAACTAGTAAGATCCTCCAGAAAGACATCCAAGTACTCACAAACCACTCTTGGCAACGCAACTTGGGCCTCATCACACTCACTACTCAAAAAGCTAGCTAGAAGACAACTAAGTTCACTCCGCCCACGCGGATCATATACTGGTGATAAGACTCTATCCACCCGGTCCCCAAGAAATAAAAGCAATCATCGCTCAAGGTACATACAGTAACCCTCTAACGATAGCAATCTATAATAGCCCGGTATGATGATAACCAGTCCATACCCAAGATAACATCAAAACTAGTCATATCAAGCAAAACAAATGCAAATAGAAGTCGACGACCGGTGACCTCTATGTCACAACCCCGACACCCCTGTTTCAAAATAACCTTACCATCAATAGGTGACTTTACACAAATAGGAGATGCTAACTGTGCCAACTCCAATCCCAAAATCGATACAAATGCAGATGAAATAAAGGAATGGAATGCACCCGTATCAATCAATACACTAGCAACTGAATTGCAAAACAAGAAGGTACCTCTCAATATAGATGGAGCCGGTGCAAGATCTGACGCGGTAACAACATACACGTGCCCTATTGGTCTGTGATCTACCTGCTCACCCCTTGGAGCATAAGCCTGCTGCACTGATTGAGCCAAAGAGGCTCCCTGATTGACCTTCAAGGCTTGTCTTGTTGTGCAAATTTGGTGACTCTGTCATCCGCCTTGATACACGGATGTGTCACCCGCCCCTGCCCGACAAGTGGTAAGTGGCCTCTCCCCTGACTCTAGCCCTGAGAACAAGCTGAAGATGATGTTACCCGCTGCCCTCCTCCCCTTTGTAAGCAAGTTGGAGACTTGCGGCCCAACTGACCACACTTAAAACAAGTGATGTCTCCCTGACCACCTCTCATAGAACTCGAACTTGGCACTGGAAAGGTAGACCTCAAATGTGCTCCCTGGGATTGCTGGGGTTTAGAACCCCTCTATCTCTTACTATCCCCCTGACTATCCTAACTCCTCTTGAAGCCTTTTATTCTCTCTTCCTCTGCATGCATGATAGTCTCAAGATGGGCTACAGCCTCCACAAGGCGCCCATAGTCCCTAATCATGGATCCGGTCACTCTGAACATGAGCCTGGTCCTCAACCTCTTCTCAAACTCCAAACACCGGCACTTCTCTGTCGCCACTAACTCTGATGCAAACCTCAACAAACTAGTGAATGTGGCCTCAAACTCAGCCACTGGTGTATTGAGTTGCACCAGCTTGGACAATTAATCTCTCAACTTCTCCCTTATTGTAGCAGGTAAGTACTTGTCCTGGAAGGTGTCGACAAAAGCCTCCTAAGTCCCTCCAATGCGCCCCAACTCATACTTTCACCGCTGACCCTCATCTCTCTTCATCTGAAAGGACGCCAAGGTCACTCTCATACCTCCATCTTCGATGCCGAGCATCTCAAATGTCTTTATTATCTGCTTTAGCCACTCATCAGCCTTCAGTGGCTCCTTGGGATCACCCAAAAACTCGTCCGGATTTGACCGGAAAAACTCTCTCTTCAAGAAAGATGGCCCTGCTTCAGTTACTTGGGCCTGGACGTGATTCTCAACCCTAAGAATGTCTATGGATTCCCGCAATGCTCCGACCATTTCACAGGCTAAGGCATCCATAGCCTGTTGACCCACTGGCTCGACCGCATTAGCCTGACCAATTCCTTCCTCTTGCGTCAAAATTTCATCCGGTATAGGCATCTTTTGCCTCCTAGGCCTACCACGCCTACCACCACGACCACGTCTTCACATCCTAATAAAGGTAACAAAAGAGATTAGTACATTCACAAATGTGCCGAAGCTAGTTCACTCACGTCCTAATATGGTAAACAACAGTAACTCACTCTACATAAGCATACAATCACATAAGCACATACGAATTTCCTTCCTAGTTGGTGACTGTCCCGTGGCTTTGCTAGAGTTCCAATTAGAAACAGTAGTGATCAAGTGCTTTTCTAATAGGACTTCTAGAAACCCATAGACCCAATCAACATCTTAGGAACTAAATCTCATACCCATATAATCACATAAACATGTTATCACATAAGCATACAATACATACTAACGTCTCAACTAAGAGAGACAAACCCATTGTGGTAATAACCACTTCCCATGTATTCAAAGTATTCAAACCCGGTACGCTCTGATACCAAGTTGTAACGCTCCCAAAATTATATAAATAAACCAACTCATAAGAAAAATGAATATAATAGAATTAATGTATTTCCATTCATCAGAGTTCGTATTACAATAGGTATTACATGAACTATACATTCATATATATTCATCCTGCATCTATAGCATGTAACACCAGTTAATAACAACAAAATAAATGCCCTACGGGCTTACATTTTTCCAAAACATTACTTGGTTAAAACAAAAGAGAGTCATAAGCTCTATACATATAAAGCCCTTGGCTTCAAATAACATTAAGCACAAAATAACAAAATAGAGCTTCCAGCTCCTAGGTCCTCCCAAGCTACGTCCTTGGAAGAGGCATATCACCGGTACCTGAAAATGATTTCCCAAGTAGGGTGAGCCAAAGCTCAGTAGAAATAGTCTAACACAATATATGAGGTTTAACTAAGATATAAATGTCAAATATATTCCATACTTATAACCAAAACACATCTTCTTTATATGGCCACACGATACCGACATTCACATCTAGATCCATTCTCATTTACCGATTTCAAATTAGTTCATTTCATTTCAACTCATAGAGCACATTTATAATTCTCTAAATAACCGAACTGGGACTACAACTTGGTGGTTTTCAATCAATATAACTATCATATAAACACTACAATCTTGTCATTTCATGGAAATTTCGTCCGCGGAATTGGCACCCATCTATACAAATGATTTTGGGACTTTCACCCTGGACACACCGACCAACTTAATTTTCAATGGAGTCCATTCCCTATCTCCTCCCAAAACATGGAATACATCCCCTTTCTTCTCCTAAACATTATACATATACAATGTATTTAAAGATACCGTCATATTCAATGACATTCAATTACACTTATTCAATGTCATAACATATCGTCATATTCAATAACATAATTAAATGATTAGTTTCAATTCAGCTAATTCTCATGACATTTCTACAACAATCATAGCTATCCTCCACCGATAGCCCAATACAATTATTTCTAAACAGATATACAATCTTTATGACAGATAATTCATCAAATTTCCATAGGTAAGTGATTTAACAAATTCACCTACACCATTCATTCATACATCCTCCCAATTTCACATTTCTCATACCAATTCCATTATTTATACAAAATAATTATTTAACACATATTAGGGCAAATTTCTCCCTTTTCCAAATATCAATCCAAAGATTAAAATCTACCATTCTAATCCAAGATAACCTCATATTCATTTATAGACCACAATATAGAAATCCCTCTTTTCAATTTGAATCCAAACCCTAGGTTTTCTCCAAACATCCCAAAATTCACCATTTATACGTAACAACAAATAACTAGGTTAAAGATCATAACAAAGTGTAGAATATCCCTACCTCAAGTGTAAAAGCCCAAAAGAGAAGTGGAGAAACTTCAAAAGTGACAAAATCAAACTCTATTCATATATAATGGTAGCCCTTGAGGTGTTCCACCTTTTTCTCAAAGGAAGTAAGGATAGAGAGACCCTTAGATCCTAAGAGATTTTTAGAGAGAAGTCGGTTTTTAGAGAGAGAAAGAGCTAATCCAGGATTTTCGAGTAAAAAGGTATCAAAAAGTGAAGAAGAAAGTGTTGCTGTGAACTGATATACGCGAGTCTCGCTCAAGCGAAGGAGTTGTCGCTCAAATGACCAGACATAATAAGTGACCTCACTCAAGCGCAAGAAGCGTTGCTCGAGCGCAGAATACATACCTTCAGAAGTTTTACAGACGCACACTGTCGTTCGAGTGTAAGAAACCTTGCTTGAGAGAAGAACATTACCCTCCTAGAAACTCCGTAGGTCTGAAAGAAATACTGGGAAATTACAAAGCTCGCTCGAGCACAAGAAGCTTCGCTTGAGCCAAGAAGCCAAAATCTGGGCAACATCAATCTAGACCAACTTACAACCAACCAGTTCCAAACACGCCCAACACATTCTAAAACTCAAACTCAAAGACAAATGAGGGGAAAAAAAGATATAAATAACAATATTAAACCACAAAACCCAAGTCCGGAATATAACAAAGGTTGGTTCAAAATTGGGATCACTATAATTAAAGAAAAAAATACTCACAATTTGATTTTGTGAATCGTTCTTTCTCTATTCCGCTAATGATCAATTGATGGTCTCTGTGGCTTTAAAGAAAAAAACAAAAAACAAAAAAATCTGTAATCAATATATATACACAAAATAATCTATTAAGAAAGAGATAAGAGTGTTACCTTTACTTTGCAAAACTACTTAAGAAAAAGATGAGAGTATTACCTATACTTTGCATAACAGAGCACCCAACAAATCCACCATCTGTGAAGTAGCCGATCTGCTATGTATTAGGTTTTTGGGGAAATGAGTGACTAATAGGGGTGAGGCCATGACCGTTGCCAATGAGATTGAAGATGAAGAGTGAGCTCTAAGAGTGAGAGATGGGTAAGACAACTCGAATTTGAATTTTGAATGTGAGAGAGAGAGAGAGAGCGAGCTAGCTAAAAAGAAAAGGATGGAAAGGAAGAAGAAACATAAGGAGAAAATGTATACCAACTGTAGGATGTATGTGAACAAACAACCTTAACCATTGAAAGATAATTTGTCTCTTGGATGTTTTTTAGCTGTTGGATTCAATTAATCTAATGGTTCATATTTTGACAAAGGGACAAAAGTCCCATCAGAATTCAAAAACTACCCTTCCTTGTTATATAGATATCTTTATCAAAAGCCCATGATCCACTCACCACAACCACAAAGGACTCTCTATTACATCCTTTTCTAAAACCTCATCAACCATTCTCGAAACCCTCTCTCTCTCTCTCTCTCTCTCTCTCTCTCTCTCTCTTTGCAACATGGTGGTATCTTCCAAAGAAGAAAGCCTAGTCTATGGAATCAAACTTTCATCAGTTGGGCCAGGAAAGGTAACAGGACAAGACGTGATTCATGAGCCAACAAACATGGACTTAGCTATGAAACTTCACTACCTAAGAGGTGTTTACTACTTCAATAGCCAAGCACTTGAAGGGTTAACCATCATGAATATGAAGGAGTCTTCATTCACCTTGTTGAACTACTTCTACGTCGCATGTGGTCGGTTTTGAAGATTCAAGTCCTCAGGATGTCCCAACATCAAATGTTCACTACAACATATAAGAGTTTTAGAGACCAATTTTTTTGGTCTCTAAAAGTGAAAATTTTGTTGCAAAAGACATTTAAGGACCAATTTCTATCTTTGTGAGGATAGTCGCTAAAAGGTTGTCCCGAAAAGTCAAAAACAAGGCTTTTAGCGACAAAATTTTGAAAATGTCACTAATAAATAGACTTTTAGGGACAAAATAATTTGGTCTCAAAGTAGTTTATTTTTTTAGACAAAAAATTTGGTCCCAAAATGATAATAATTCATCACTAATATCCAATTTTTGTTGCTAAACATATAATGGCAACACTTTTCGCAACAAAAATATTTGGTCCCTAAAAAATAATTTTGTCCCTAAATTTTGGTTTCTAAAACCTTAATCTTTTGTAGTGGTAATGACTGTGGTGTTAGGTTCATTGAAGCCCATTGTGTCAACACCATTGACGAGTGGCTTGAGATGGTGAAGGATGTTGATTGATAATACAACAGTTCCGATGGAGGATAGGTCGGGGCTGATCCACGCTTCTAACGGGTCTGTTGGCCTTGAAGTCCACAGAACGTACCTGCAAAAAGGTCCAAGGAGGGAGATGATCCCCTGGCGAACTCTCCGACGATCGAGTTAGGATAGAGTAGATTGATTGTGTAGAGAAAGAAGAGGGGGATGAAGAACTTAACCTTTATCGAAAGCTTCCTTATATCCTTTACTCATCATTTTCTTGTCCATTCCAGACTGTCTTGTGGGCCAAAAGTCTATATTCTTGCTCGCATCGTTCATGGTGAGTCTGTTTTCTCCGGAGTGAAGGGGTTGTCGCATTCAATGATACGAGAGCCTCATTAATGGCTGATTTGTGGGTGCAATAACTTTGCAGGACATTTGTCTGCTTGCATGACTGATTCCCTGCCCGACAGGTGTCTAAATGCTATTGGTCCTGGTCCATCACTGGTTTCTCAAGGTTACTGGGCTTTAAAATCTAGTCTATGGGCTCGGTCCTGAGTCGTGGGCCGGACCCTCTTGCGGGCCCATCGGTATCATTGATGATGATGGTGATCTTCATAAGTTGCTTTCTTACAACCAAGTCATTGGTCCTGAATTACCTTTCCTCTTGTTCTTTTCAGGTACCGCTATTTCTCTCTCAGCATTGACACTCACACATAACTTTTACGCATAGAAACTCTCACATGTACACAAAAAATTTGTGTAAATAATATTTTTGTCTCTCGACATTGTTTTGGTGTAGCTTAGGTTGCTATTTATATATTTTTTTTATTTGAAAAATTTATCTCAGAGTGTTTGATATAAATTCTATACTTATAAGCAAGAATAAATTAAACAAAGTGAAAACGCTAAGGTCCCATTTGAATAGTTACTTTCTTGGTGGTTTTTTTTAACTAAAATGTGAGGTGAAAAAAATTAATAGAGTGAATGGGAAAATATGTTTGTAAAGAATTTTTGTAAGCTAGAATAATATGTTTGTAAAGAATTTTTTAATTTAAAAAAAAAATTACAAAAAAAATTTTTAACTCTGTAAAATAAATAGGAAGGAATGTTTTTTTGAATGAGTAGAAATTTTCAGACATTTTTTTTTTTTTTTTGTAATATTTTAGCTAAAATAACTACTTACCAAAGGACCCTAATTAATGCAAAGAAAATGATACTTTCAATTTTGCTTAAAGATTAGAAAAGTTACACCGAACAGAGTTTGAATTTTAAACTACACCATGTAACTGTACTTTATTGTTGTCTATAGCTTTTTTATATGCGTAATGATATAGAATTTTAAAATTTTGTACCAAATAGCATATTCTTCTTGTACGAAAAAAAAAATTTAATAATTGAAAAGTTGGAGAAATGATACTCTCAATCTTTCTTCTTAATGATACTCTCAATCTTTCTTTTTTTGTAAACTTGCCCATTTGTTGGCTACATATTTTGTAAAAGCCAATTACAATTCGACACGTGGTAGAATGAGAGTATTATGGGAAGATGATTTTAATCTTCAATCCCAATCATACACGTGGCAATAAATATTGGTTCTCAAGTAGTCTGAGTAGCACTAGATCAGTAATGAGATACAAGGTGACGTGGCTTCAACGGTTACTTATATTCAAATTCAAATACAGGAGGGAAGCTCAATTGCAAGTGATGGCGTAGTGGAACTATTTCTAAGGCAGCATGATCAGCGATCATGGAGGAGCAGTTCGACGGTTCGAAGTACAGTTCGAAGGTCATCCTCGACAAGTATAAATAGCAAGGAAGTTCCCAAAAAAGCCCCCCGGACTCAGATCATATAAACCAGTTTTTACTTCATATTTTCCTTTCCAGTTTTACCTTTTCTGTACTTTAAATACTTGTTCTTTAAATACCTGCGTTGTACTTCAATTCATAGGAGTAGTTTCAAGTAGATTCAAGTAGACTGTTGCTGTAAACCTCCTCGAGGCTGAGTTTGGACTATTGTAAGTATTTATGTTAATGAAATACTTCAATTGTTCTTCATATTAATTGTTATTTCTCTTAATTTCTCCTAAAGTCAAGCCACCAGTAAAAGTCCTCTTCATTGAGGCTGAAAGAACTAAAACAAACATAGTCGCCTGATAATTGATTTGGCAATTATAATTTTTGTAAGGACTGATTGATCCTTGCTGGCACGCTCGCATTTACAAATATACCATTCGAAAAGCCAAAAAGCCAACATATATTTTTGGCATGCCTAGTGGGACTAATTAAAATGGCTAGACGAAGACGACAAGGAGAAAATGAACGCTTGGAAGAGGGCGTAGAAGGAGAGGTAGAAATACCTAATCCAGAGAAGAATGTGGTAACACACCCTGTGGAGACTCCTATGTTATCAGGACCTTTGGTCGAACAGACCAGTGCTTCTGGACAAGAACCATATGTTCATAATATTGGACGAAACCAAGGAATAGGACCATCCACCGTTCCATCTTCTCAGCCAACAAATCCATGGGATGGCTTGGTAGATGCTATGGGACAACAGCTAATGAATACGATGGAAAGGTGGGCAACATCCTTTTTGGATCGAATGAACAACCACCAACCAACAAATACAAGACATACAGAGGAAATTTTAAATGTCCCTCAGCAAAGATTGGCTAGAGAAAAACAGCCTATGCAAGTTAATGGACAAATTAATGGTCAGATTAGTACTCAGAACTATGAAAGATCATCGCCTCAGTCTTGGTATGAACCCATTTCAAGGCCTGTAGTAGGCCAAAATGCCTCAGTACTCAACAGTGAAGCCACACAAGTTGGTAGATCTGGTCAAGTACAAGAAACTGGCATAAGAATGGTGGCAAATCCCATGTTCGAAGCCATACCTGGCACCAAGGGTTATAATAATCCCTTATTCGAATTTATACCCGGGGGGTTGGAAGGTTTTCCTACAAATGGAAGGGACACAATGCCTATTCCAACACCTTTCACAGGTCCTTTCGCAGGACAGGCTCAAAGGGGTTACCCATACCCCCAGCAACAACTTTGCACCACAGGGCAACCAGGTCCCAAATGTACCCTTTGTATGGACCAAGAGGACCACAGGCACAAGTTTGTCCACCAAACCTGTGTTTGCTCCTCCGATGAGTGGTTGACAAGCCCAAAATATGGTCCATAGGGACCAAATTGCTTATATTGTTAGGGAGATGTGTGGACCAATGGCTCGGGGGGTCCAGACTCCTGTATACAGAAAACCATACCCAGAGTGGGTGGATAGGGTACATGAATACCCAAGAGGGTTCAGAATACCAGATTTCACCTATTCTATGGGCTGAAATCAATCAACGAGAGCATATCGCTAGATTATTTGCTTTCGGTGTGGTGAATTCACTAATCATGACTATATAAAATTGAGATTATTTCCAAACTCTCTAAGCTGGAGGCGTTTGTATGGTATATCAACCTTACACAGCTCCATTCAAACTTGGCAACAAATGGAAGAGGCATTTCATGCCCAATTTTTCCAATCGGGCCAGAGGTGTCCATGGCGGACTTGGCAAGATTGAGTCAAAACTGAAGAAAAGGCTACTTAGTTCATTGCGGTTAAAGGGCTCGAAATAAATGTAGAGTCATCCTTCGAGCGAATTTGTAAGATTGGCTCAAAAGCGGTTTAGAGTTCGAGCTTGAAAGAAGTTTGACTCAAGCGAATTTAGGATTTAGTCGAATTAACCTATAAGGTGTCTCGATATGAAGCATTATTAGAGGAAGAACAAGATCGAAACAATGCTTCGTATAAGACATACTATAGAGATCCCAATTATGAGATCGATCGCAGAGATTGTGGGCAAAGAACACATGTCTGTGAAGCATTAATTCATAAGGATACGACTATCAACCATAGCTTTAAAAGAAAGACTTTCAAAAAAAGTATTCTTTCGATTTAACAAAAGCAGATGACATTTTTGATCATTTGCTTGCAGCCAATTTCCTTAAGTTACCAAAAGGGGTAAAACTGCCTTCTCTTGATGAACTTAAAGGAAAAGTATACTGTAAATGGCATAATTCTTGGTCTCACTCAACTAAAAACTGCATTGTTTTTCAAGACAGATCAAACAAATCCGGAAAGGAAGTCTGAAGTTCCCAACCAAAACAGAGAAAGCCATGGGAATTGACAGTAACCCATTTCCAGAAGTTGGAGAGAGCGCGGCTAACGTGGTTGTACCAAACTTTCAGAATCTGTCTCTGCAGGAATTGGAAGAGGTCAATGTGCAAATGCATATTGCCAACGAACAATTGCCAAGAAGGAGACGAAATCCACGGTTATTGGGACGGGGTCTCTCACATCGGAAGAACATTCGATGAAGAAATCTTGGATGACGATTCCTTGGAAGCAGCTGTAATGCAAAGGATGTGTCCCAGGTGTAGACTAAGCTACAAATGGTTGAAGGGGCTTCCAATTGATGAGAAGCAATACTATAAGGATGTTCAGAGACGTCCTAAATCAACCAACGCTTACAACAAAAGGTCGTACCCGGCTAGTGATAGGCAGCGACCAGTGGTGGTTGAGCCTGCAATTGACAGAACAAATGCTAAAGGCAAAAGGCCCTTGTATGAGTCTAGGCCACTCAACTACTACAGAATGGAGAGCAAACACTCTGAAAGAAGGTTAGAGAGGAATTCAGGTTATGGGACTAAAGCCAGACATTGGCCCCCCAGACCAACCTCACGTAGAACAGAAAATGACCATCTCCATCAAAGGTCAGAATCAAGCTCGAAGCATGAGACCAGAACCAAGCACTTACCTCCACGGCCAGTTTCAAAGATGGCTTCGAAGGTGGAAAAGAGTGATTTAACATCTGAATCAGTAAGCTCTTGGGTACCTGGAGTTCTAGATTGGTTTGTAATGCAAAACAAACCTAGGGAATTGCCTGCCAGGAGAGATATTGGAATCACAGGCAGAATGGTCAAACCTCCTTTGGTGGCCCCAACAAGCTGGGTATTCTTTGAAGCACCCAAAGACAAAGGAACCAAATATGGTTCGGTTATTTCGAATCACAAAGGAGGAAGATTCGGCAGTACACCCGATACCAGCAAGATTTGAAAGAGTGGAGAGAGTTCTTCACATGTCAAAGCGAGAAGAAAAGAAAGCAGTCGGACCATGCTCCAAAACCGGCTACAAAGTAAAGTGGTTTGTAGCGAGAACAATTGGCCCAAGTTCATTACGAACTAAAGGCGAGAGAATCGATCGCAAGGTTGGAGAAGGCTCGATGGAAAGTGATAGTGAAATAGAAGAAGAGATTGGCATGAGCCAAAAGAAGGAAATGGCGAAGAAGAAATGTTGAAGCCTTCATGGTGAACAAACATTTCGATGAAAATAGTTGAGAAGGATCCTTGAAGGATCGATTATCAATGAAATACGAGAATCTGACATGGAGGGACGCCTTTGAAGACACTGAGCAAGGTAGCCAAGAGGGAAGAAAGTACTGACCATCGGTTTGGCTCATTTCCCCTATGTCGATGAACATGGTACACATACTACCTCATGAATTCAGTGAAAATGAGGATCGGGATGACCAAGACATGGATCCAATTCTGTCTCTAGCAAGGAATCACAAGTGAGTATAGTGCAGGATGCTCTGAAATGGCTATTCAATGGAAGCGAGTGTGAAAGCGGGGAGGAGGTCAGCATCAACCTCTCGTATCCTTTTGAATACCCCTCGAATTCCGTACCCCAACATCTCAAGCCTCTGTACATTAAGGCTTTCTTTGATGGGATACAGTTAAACCGAGTCCTAGTAGACAATGGGGCGGCGGTAAATTTATTATCGAAATCTTCTTTGAAGAAATTAGGGAAGAAAAATCCTGAGTTGATTCCAACGGTACAACCATTCTTTGGCTTTCTTTGGAGATAAGCGGATGGCCCTAGGAATTACGCCTATTAATTTGAGTGTGGGAACCGAGGATTGTATATGACATTCTTCGTGATCGGACAATGCTAAATATAATGCCTTACTTGGAGAGATTGGATTCACACCAACAAATGTGTGCCTTCCTCTTTGCATCGAAGATCATGATGGCTGGGCAATGGAGAGCAGAGGAGATTGATCAGATCCTCAACCCTTCATAGCTTGTCGAGACTTTGCGAGAGGCCAAAATTTGTATATTGAGGAGTAACCCCTCGATTATATTGAGGAAAGCTGATGGCTCAGCCGAAGTGACGGCTGATGAGGAAGTAACACACCTGAAGCACTTAGTCCAAGAAAGTGCTGATGAAGAGGTTGTCGTGAAAGATGACAATGATGCCTGGTTGTAGGCAAAGAAGTGAAGAACGAGAAGCCAAGTCATTGGCTTTGATTAAATTCTCATCATTGGATGTAAAAGCAATAGTCCAGAAAGTACAAGAACAAGAGAGAGAGGCCATGATAATTGGCTGTAAACAAGAGCAACAACAGGTCAAAAGTTTGACCATTGGGAAATATTGTGCATTGGACATTGAAACAAAAGTCCAGGAGATACAAGAAGAAGACGCCTTATGGACAGATTTTGTCTATGAGGAAGAAGGCAGAGATGTCGAGGTAAAAAACCTAGGAGCAGAACAAGGTGAAAAGGTTGCTTCAAAGGTCGAAGAAACCAAAGAGAAAGCTTCAATGAATTCTCGGGCGCAGGACCCTTAGAAGAAGTGAATTTAGGGAAGGTTACGTCTGACCCACTTATATAAGTACTTGTTTGAATGCTCACGGGCGAAGACCAGTTATTGGTTGTTTTAAATAAATACAAAGATTGTTTTGCATGGTCCTATAATGAACTACCAGGATTGGATAGATCATTGGTGGAACATAGGCTTTCTTTGAAGCCTAATTTCAAGCCATACAAGCAGAAACCAAGAAGGATGAGTCGAGCGTAATTGAAGGTCAAGGAAGAAATTCTTAGACTACTTAAAAGGCGAGACTTTATTAGAATGACGGGTATGTTGAATGGCTATCTAATATTGTGCTGTAGTTAAGAAAAATGGCAAAATGAGGGTATGCATCGATTTGAAATTTAAATCTAGCAACTCCTAAAGATGAGTACCTATGCCTATAGTGGATCTGTTGGTGGAGCGATTCGTGAGGGCATCAAGTTTTATCAATGATGGATGGCCACTCTGGTTATAATCAAATATGCATTGCGAGAGGAAGACATCCACAAAAGACATTCAGATGTCACAGGAATATTGGCACCTTCAAATGGGTTAAGATGCCATTTAGTGCGAAGAATCTTTGGGGCTACATATCGAGGGCTATGAACACTATCTTTCATGACCTTATTGGAGGTATCTAGAATGTTATATTGATGACATTGTAGTGAAATCGATCCATGGAGAAGCATTTGTTTCATTTAGAAGCGACTTTGAAAGAATGAGGAAGTTCAAGTTGAAACTCAACCCTCTTAAATGTGCTTTTTGTGTCATCTGGAAATTTCTTGGGATATGTAGTGCACAAGAAAGGAATCTGATTGATCGAGAATAAAGCCAAAGCCATCATTGAAGCTAGGCCTCCATCAAGTAAGAAAGAGTTACAAAGGTTCCTCGGCGGGTTAACTTTCTTGAAGGTTTATTTCTAACAACTGCGAGGAAAACTAAAGTATTTTCTTCCTTGTTAAAATTTGAAAGATGAAGAGGAATTTGTGTGGACAATGAGCATCAAATTGGTTTCGAAGGTATCAAAGCCTACTTGGCCAACCCTCGATCTTGACGCCACCAAAAGGAAATAAGCCCTTGAAGTTATACATAGCGGCGTGAAGATTCATTGGGAGCTTTCTTGGCCCAAGGCAATGAAGAAGGCAAGGAACAAAATTTTTATTACCTTAGTAGGTTTTAAATTCTTGTGAATGTAAATATTCAAATTTGTTGAAAAATGTGTCTTGCTTTGTATTTTCTTTGCAATGAAATTAAGATATTATCTTTTACCTACAATGTCTTGGTAATTGCAACCACGATTTGGTTAAATACATGTTATCTAGACCTATGTTGAGGAAGAATTGACAAGTGGATATTAGCCTTATTAGATTTCATTTAGAATATGTCCCTCAAAGAGGCGATAAAAGGGCAAGTATTAGCCAATTTTACGGCGGATCATCCATCTCAAGCAGAGAGCCAAGAGGTAATGGAACTTGGTATGGCTAGTGTTGAACCATGGCAAATGTGGTTCGATGGATCGAAGGCCAATGGATTAATTGGGATTGGTATTGTGATTAAGTCTCCACAAGGGTAGAAACCACGCATGGTTTTGAGTGGATGAAGCTAGTTGTTCCAATAACCGGTGAATATGAAGCCTTAATAGTGGGACTAGAAATCCTTATTGGATTACAAGTACATGCGATTGACATATTTGGGGACTCTCAATTGGTGGTTAACCAAGTAAAGGGATTTTCAAGTGTCAAAGCATAAGCATCCTACCATATTATGTTGTTGCATTACATACGCTTTCTCGGTTTCAAATAGCAAATGTAACCTATGTTCCAAGATTCTTGAACAATAGAGCTAATGATGTGGCTCAAAAAGCTTGAACTTCAAGAGAAGGATAATACCCAAAGGGATATAAGCCAAACAACATATCGAGATTAATACAACCTTTGAATAAAAGGAATGTGATCTTGAAGTCAATCATAATGACTTACAAGAGCGATTGGAGGCATCCAATAATGCGATGCCATTTGGTCCATCTTGAAGGCCATGAAAAAGTCAAATTGCAATCTATGCAATACATGATATATGGTAATGCTCTATACAAAAGGGGAGGAGATGCCTTATTATTGGAATGTTTAGGCCCAAAAGAAGCATTAACAGCCATGGCTGAGGTTCATGAAGGCATTTGTGGTGCTCATCAGCCTGGTGTAAAGATGAGATGGTTGCTTCGAAGGCATTCCTACTATTGGCCAACTATTCTTAAAGATTGCATAGAATATGCAAAGGGTTGCCAGGCATGCCAAAAACATGGCACAATAAGACATGTGCCCATAACTGACCTACATGCAGTAGTGAAGCCTTGGCCATTCAGAGGATGGGCCATGGACATGATGGGTAAAATTCACCCACCTTCTTCGAAACATCATTGTTTCATTCTAGTGGCTACTGACTACTTCACTAAATGGGTCGAAGCCAAACCATATAAGGTTGTAGACCAGACAGAGGTCATTGGGTTCATTAAAGATCTGATCCATAGGTTTGGCATTCCATAAACCATAACGATTGATAATGGGCTGTGTTTGATGGGAAAATGGAAAAGCCCTTGGTGGCAGAATTTGGGATTAACCTTATTAATTCCACTCCCTATTATGCACAAGCCAATGGTCAAGCTGAATCATCCAATAAATCCTTGAAAAAAGGAATACAAAAGGTGGTGGAAGATAATCCTAGGGATTGGTATAACCTATTCTTTGGATGTTTTATGGGCTTCTGAGAACTTCCCAAGGTCGAGCAACGAGTCACCTTATGCCTTAGTATACGGGCATGATGCGGTGTTACTGTGGAAATTAATGTTAAATCTCTGAGGTAAGATGTCAAGATCAATTAGAATCGAGCAATATCATCAAAGCATGTGCTTGGAATTAGAAGACATAGATGAAGCGAAGATTTTGGCGTTAAATAGCATTCTTTTCAAAAGAAAAGCGACCAAGAATTATAACAAGAAAGTCAAGCATATTGGCTTTGATGAAGGTGATTTGGTATGGAAAACAATACTCCCAATAGGGATTAAAAGCCATAAGTTTGGCAAATGGTCACCTAAGCGGGAAGGACCATATCAAGTTCATAGAGTTTTGCCTTTTGGAGCATACCATTTAAGAAATTTGAATGGTTATGTACATCCCAAAAAGATTAATGGTAGATATTTGAAGCCTTATTTTCCAACCATTTGGGAAACACAAGGAATAGAATAAACATTGAATACAAAAACATGAGACTACTCAAAGGATGGACAAAATTTGTTCTTTTATAAAGAATTAAATACATTATGCATGATTGGCCCGAAATCATTACAATGTCTTAATTGTTTTTGTACAATGATTTCCTATTACTAAGTGATGGGAGCAGTTTAATAAATGCACCATGTCCTTTTTCGATCGGCCGGTTCTTGGTTAGTGATCTGCAATTTGGTGTCGATTCGAACCAAGGCCGGTTCTTTGACTAATTCCTCCTCGATTGGGCCTTCTTCTCTAGCGGTTGGATTGGCTGGGAAACAGAGGAATGTTGTTCCTTGAGTTCTGATACTTTGGTATGCACTTGAGAAACAAAACTCTGGTCCCTAGTTAGTTTCTCATCCGCAGCCTTAGCAGCATGACAAATATTGAGATAAAAATCGATGGTGGCTGCTGCCTGAGATAGATGACTTGAAACATTCATGCGGGCTTTCGCAATGTTACAACAGAAGGAACCCATTTACGATAGTAGGCCTTTGTAGAGCCTCAAAGGGAATCCTTGAAAAGGAAATTAGCAGTTCTAGACATGTGTCTATGTCTATTGAAGGCACAGAAGGTTTGCTGCTGAAGGAAGAATTCTCAAAAATCTCTAGCAAGGAGTCAGCCAAGACTAATGGTTCAACTTCAGCATTGAATGATGGAGAGGTAGAGGGTATGTCAAAGAAACTAGCCAGCCTGGCCTCAAAGATGTTTACCTCATCCATAGACATGAAGGGTGCAGAGAGTTTGGTGGTGAAAGGCCCAAAGGATTGCATGGGGATAGGAGAAGTGAAGAGAGTGTCCTTGGCAACTTCTATAGTCTTAGCCACTAGCGAATCAAGAGAAGAGGGGCTGGAAGTAGGCATAGACGATTAACCATGAATTGAAGAACTACTAACACCCTCTGTGGAAGAATTAATTGCCATCAGAGATGGAGCAGCAATCGGAATTTCCGTAAAGGAAGGAAGAAGAGCAAGGCTTGAAGAGGAAGTAGACTGAGGCAGATCAAAAGTCAAAAAAGGAAGATATGGCTCTAAGCCAAGGAAAAGAGAAGCAGGGATGCTTGGATTCAAAGAAGATATATCGAATATAGGCTTAGAGAGTGGAAGCATGATTTGGACGGTGTTCACGCATTGCATTTGGTCAATTCCAACTAAAATCGAAGGAGGCCTCATTTGGAAAGATGAATCACGATGGTATTCTTTGCAAGAAGGAAATACAAAATTGTCGAGAATTGATGTAAAAGTTGACAAAGGGAAAACAGCGGAAGTGTGAAGGAAATTACTTGTTTCAGAAACACTGGCACTGACGGGAGAGTGACGAAGGGAATAATATGCAACAGTTTGTTGCTTTCTCGCCATTTCCCTTTGCAATGCATCAGCAGCAGCAGTTTCTTCTCTTAGAATTTGCTGCTGCCGTCTCTTCTCAGCCCTCTCGAAGACAATTATTGCCTTGGAATTTTCCTGCTCTACTGCCTTGGCAGCTGCCTCATGAATGGGATCTTCAAATAAGGCAGTAGTTAAAGCAGTCATTTTCCTTCTCTTTCCTATTACTTGGGCAAGTGTCTCAGAATCAGAATCCTCATCGGAGTCAGAAGGAGAGATAGTAATCTTTCTTCTCTTTTTTCTTTGAATCAGCATTGTCTGCTCCTCAATTGTCTTCTCAGCTCCTTCAACCTGAGATTCAGATTCCCCAAAATGAAGCTCTTCTTCTTCTGTTCCTTTAGCAGCCGTCTCCTCGAGAACCAAATCAGTCACTCTTTTTCTCTTTATCAAGGGTAATTCATGCTCTTGATCTTCTGCTTCTTCTTTTTCTTCTTCTTGTACCTCAATTGTTTTCTTCTCGGGCTCAAACAGTCTCCTCCTCTTTTCTTTCGATCACCTTGACAAGCGAAGAAAAAACGAATTAAGAATAAGGTAACTTGACATTTTAGAAAAGTCGAAGGAAAGAAAACAAATGTATGTACCTTTCTTGGCTTACTCGAGTGACTCTGAGAGGAGTTGAAATGTGAGGAGCAGATTGAGTTGTAGGAGCATGGAAGAAGTGACAATTTGAGACCCTTGGATTGGGATATATCCAACACTTTTAGTCGATCTTGAGGTGAAATGGCCAAGTAAACTTCCATATTGCTCACCCACCACTTTTGGTGTCTCTTCAAAAAGTGCCTTGAGGATGAAAGGGGTGTATTCAAAATTGGCTAAGTCATCTATAAATTTGGCGATTGCCTCTTCTAGCCTTGATTTTGAACCTTCAAATCTCTCTGGTTAGGGTTAGGTTGGTGTTATTGCAGAGGGTATTGGAACTCCTTGTGTGAGACCAAATTGTCTAGCAAATTGAAGCGGGACAGAAGGCTCGCCTATGCATTTATCAGCTCTGGGGTTCGTGGTCCCAATATACAGTTCTCTAGGGATCAGAAGGGAGGCCCATATGTCTTTGTGAATAGGTAAGGCACAGAGCTTGTCACTTAGGAAGTGACTCAACCAAGTTGGGCCTATGCTGGCTTCGAAAGGACGGAAACGGTGATTAGGAAGGGCAGCTGGCAGTTGATGAAAGAAGGAGAAATAAAAGGCAAAAGACGAGGGATATAGTGGAGCATTGGCGATCTTATGCCATGGGTGAGAGAGTGTAGCCCATGAAATTTGAGACATTTGGATTGTAATTCAGTGAAATAGGCAAAAAGCCAAAGCTGAAGGATCCAGAATGGCCCTCCTTGATTGGTATCTAGAGGTTTCTCACAGAAGAGAGAGCAAACTCTATAAACGTGGCCTAAAACGTATGGGGCCAAGGCTACTCTTTTCTGTAAAACAAAGGCTTTGGCAAGAGGAGCAAATTCAGGCATGATTCTTTGGGAGGAAGTACAGAATAAGAATTTGCAAAGCCAATATAATAAGAAGGAGAAAGTTCCCTATCAGTTACTGGACCCTCCCTTTTGTTTTCAGTCTTAACAAAATCACTGTAAGATGAAGTAAGAGAGGGAAGGGAGAAAGGAACTGCTAGGTCAGGGAAATCTGGGGTAACGGGAGTGCCAATAGGGGATATCCCTAGAAGATGGCAAATATCAAGAACGGTAGGGGCCATCATCCCACACCTAAATTGAAAGAAATTAAAGATGGGGTTCCAGAAGCATAAAGCAGCAGGAATTAAGAAAGGGTCTTCTGAGATAGTTACCCTGGATAATCGAAGAGCTTCGAGAAGACAAAGCTCTTGAAGGTCTAGTGTCCTGGCAGGGACAACCCGATCGCATTCATTCTCATTCTGGTCTCATCGTGGGCCAAAGATCGGTGGGGCGATTGATTCTCCACTCTTCCAAATAAGACTACTTTCATAAAGGAGACGTTGATCCTCCGAGCGAGGATATAGGCGGGAAGTTCAAGAAGGGTCTCCTTGAATATTGGCCCGAGCACGTAGTCTTGTTGCTCGTGACGAGGGATAAAGATGCCCATCGATAGCGCTTTTCTTCCCTTGTATTTCTCATTCGCATCAATAAGTCTTTTTAAGACCACAGATGGGCTTAAACGCTCTATGGTTGGAACTTTTGATGAGGGAGAAGCCATTGATAGTATGCTTTTCGAAAAGAGAAGAAAAGAGTAGAGAGAAATGGAAGACTGATAAGGGTTTGTATGTTAAAAGCAAGTGATTTCAGAACATAAAACAAAAGGGCCTTTTAAAGGTTTCAGATTCGAAAAATATAGTACGAAAATCGTTAAGTACTAAAAGTACGAATACGAGAAGTCTCTCCCGATATTGATAGTTTTGGAGGGAAGAGCACATTTCGGATGTCAACGACAGCTTCGAAGTGAGATATTTGGCTTCGAAGCCAATTTTGGCACCAAAAAATCAAATAACCACGGCTTCGAAATACAGAATTCGGCTTCGAAGCACAATACATGTTTGAAGACGCTAAGATGCTTAAGTATTGGTCGGTTTAAAGACCTGTTTAAGGAACATTATTGAAAGTAATGACCTTTAAAGCAAAACTTAGGATTCTTTAAAGAACATCAAAACCAATCATTGGTTTTTGCAAGAAAAGATTGTCCATTGAATTAAGACAGCATAAGCTGCTTTTCGAAGCAAGAGTGGTCGATTTAAAATTGATCGGCTATATTAGCTATAAACCATATATTGGTTATAGTTATGAAAAGTAAGGTTGTCAAATTCGAAGCACTACTTTGAGATAATATTAACCAAAATTGTCAATTTTTATTCCATAAGTTGGAAAAGGACATGTTGGTTCCTTTTAGTGTTTCATTAAAGATAAGTGAGTCCAGACTTGAAGGATGAGATTATTTAATTTAAAGCTTTGAATTGGCTTTTAAAAACAAAAGGAAACAGAGTCAAACGATGTCAAATACAAAAAGACTTTGCTTGTATTGAAGCCAAGACAATTATATTAAGTAATTCTATTTTGGTACAAATTCGAGCTCATAAAAATAAGGAATAGAATAAATAACAAGATCATGGAATTTTGTCCAACAATGATCAATGAATATTTGTTCTTTCTTTATTATGTCTTCTATCTCCTCTAAAGTTGGCTGCATAAGTTGGTGTGCTCTCACTTCATAGTAGAGCTCTTCAGCCTTTGTTTCGAAAGCCTCTTCCCTCAATTTTTGTTCCGACTCATCTATAACTAAATCATCCCAATACGCGGAGTCTTTATTTTTGAAGTCATCAAAATCTTCGATGAAGTTTTCTACTTCGTACTGGGCATGAATTCGAAGAGATGAAAGTTGGTCTAAAGATTGAATGGTGACTTTGGTATTTCGATGCCAGTGGAGGAGTACTGGAAATTGATCTAGGAACAGGTGGAGTTCTGCTTGTGCAATGGGATTAAGGACATGGCCCCTAGTCAGAATATCACAAGCCCATCGAAAGTTCTTGAGAGGGATGTCATCCTCAAGAACATTGAAGGGCAAGTGAGAAAAAGCCGCAAGCAGAAGTTGAGCTTGTTTCCGCTTAAATGGAGTTGGGGATGATGGAGGTTTGTAAGGAGGAAAGATTTTGTCCATGGGGAGAGCAAGCCTTAATCTCTCTGTCCAGGAAAGAATGGGAGGAAGAGAAGAAGTAGATGGTTCTGTTTCAGAAGATGGAGAAGGTGTGGATGCTTCTATTCCAGAAGATGGAGAAGAAGAAGTGGATACTTCAGTTAGGGGAGATGACACAGGAATGGAAGGAAGAAAGGCATTAATGTAGTCAAGCCAGTCAGAAGAGCAAATCTTCGCTTTCTTGGCTAAGAATGAAGGGGTATATCCTTGTGATTCTTCCAGACACCGGGCAGTGTGCATGATTTGTCACGCCCCAAACCCGCCCCTAAAAGTTTGGGCATGACCCATTCGAAAACAGACACTAAACCTGTTATATATATATCATACGGGGCCTGAACGGAAGCCTTTAATAATATAAAATACATAAAACATCATCCATTGAGCTACTACTGCCATGCCAGGACCGCACACATTGCACTAAATAAATATTATGCAGATAGTTTACACACATAAGACTCGACTCAGCCTCATAAATAGGCACATAACAAAAATATAAATGAAGAAGAAATTATACAATCAACCCAAAAATATACATCCAATGCATAAGTCAACTCGAGAACTTTACAAAATGAACGAATTTCGGTGGTGCCTGGACGCCTCAAGATTAACAAGAGAAACACAAGCCCTAAAGGTTGGGACTGAACTCCCGATTGGTTACCTACAGAAACAGACAGACAAAATATAGAATGAGCGAACTCAGTGAATAATAGTACATAAACAATATAATGTTTAACTTAAATAATCACACATAGAACTGCAGATATATCTGATTAATTACATTCCATAATTATTTCCAACATATCATGGGTCCTACTTCCGTAATGTAATAGCGTTAAACTCGTCTATATAGAATTTGTCACAAGCCTACAATGCAAAGACGACCAAAAGGTCCGGATATAGCGAAGCCACCGCCCATAAATAAATGAGGTAGTAAGGACAACGAAATAATGACGAACGAGAATAATGTAAATAATGCATGAGCGATAATATCGAAATAATGCATCGCATAAAGCGTAAGTAGCGGGACGCATATAGCGTGGTAACGAAATAATGGATGTATGGACTCAAGAGGTGGCTCAGACGATTCCGAAGTGGCTCCCACCAAAGTGTAGCACTTCGTTCCGCACAAAGACTTTGCTCCATACCGAACATTCTGTAATGACCTAACGGTCCAGAATATCAGAAATATAATCTTGTCAGAAACAGAGTCTTATGCAATTCCAGATTCCAAACCATTTTCATAATCATTTTCATAATCATTTCCATATTCAGATTTTGCATAAGATTATCTGTGGTACGCCCATAGTCCATCAGAACAGGTAGGTCCGAAGACCACATCAGGTAGGTCCGAAGACCACAACAGGTAGGTCCGAAGACCACAACAGGTAGGTCCGAAGACCACAACAGGTAGGTCCGAAGACCACAACAGGTAGGTCCGAAGACCACAGCCACGGTATTGTTACCCCCGGGCGAGGGCCATAGGCCACGGTATTGTTACCCCCGGGCGAGGGCCATCCGGACTAAGGGTGCCACAAATACTTTTTAGACAACTGAACATTCGTTCGTTTATTCCCAACATATCATAGCTTTTCATAAATCAATCATTTCGTTTCATAGTATACTGAAAATACATAACGTAAGTTTAATAGAACGTTGCTGATATCTATTAGCAAATGTTGAACATATGTCACGGATTGAACACTTTCAGAAATACGAAGGTACCATGGTTCTATACTTTAAATCAATAGATCTCGGGATACATAAGCATCATTGTTCTATTTACTCACCAATCTACGGATAATGAATGTTAATAATGTTTCTTAATGGTAAATCAAACACAATACTATATAAACTATAGTACAATACCGATAACCATTAATCGTGGGCCGGGATCTGAGAATAGTTTGAGCCATCTCAATAGATGCGAATCCTTCTATGTTCACACCAATTCTCAAATACAACCATGTTAGCATAATTGCCATGGAAAAGCAGAATATGCATAATCATAATAAGATTGATGTACATATGTAGTCTTTGTTACTCACGTAGTTACAATGGAGCGCTTTGTCCCTCCCGAGTGCATTACGTACCAGACATAACTTACAAATTAACTCCCTTTTCCTTTTTAAATCATTAAGGAATTCTTCATTGAATCATTACATTCAGTATGAATTATAATCATCTTAAAGTCATCAAAATAACATTCTAAAAATACGGAGGGTGAACATTCAAAAGAGCAATCAATAATTTTGCTCGAAAAAGGGTTCCCCTCGGCGCCACTTTGGCGCCGAGCGGACTAAAAATACAAAACTCTTTGGGAGGTCGATTTTCCGCCGGCGGCCCTTCCTCCGCTCGAGCGGACCAAGCAAAATTCTGAAAATCTGGATTTCCAATCTTTCTAAATCTTTCCAATCTTTAACAATACAAACAAAGCTTCAAACTAGACAAACTTAATATCAAATTAAGGTGCTAAATCACCCAATAAACCAACCACAACCCTCCTCAAGCCTTCAATCATACAATTCATCAATTTCACATGTAAAATAACCATAACTTCCCAAAATCCTCCTTATTCAAACCCAAACTTCCCAAAAATCTCATAATTCTTCTATACACTTCAAATATATAGAAATCACATAATTCAACAATAGAATAACTCAAATCTGACTATGATTGTAAATATTGATGTGGATTCAACCCTTACCTCAATAATCAAACAAAAAGGTGAGCTAGAGATGGAGCCTTCACAATTCCAAGTTCTAATCGGATAAAAACGTTGATCTTCCCTCAATCTCCCTCCTTGAAGCCAAAAATCATGGTGGATCATGATCAAAGTAAAGGAATTCAAGAGTTTAGGGCTAGGGTTTCGGACTAGGGAGAAAAGGAAAGAAGAAGGGGAAAGAAAATATCAAAAAGTGATCCAAAATCACGATTTAAAAGCTGCTGTCCCGAAAACTCCGCTCGAGCGCACCTTTTCCCGCTCGAGCGGACCTACTCACAACCTGATTCCAAAACTTCAAACAGGTGTAACTTTCCCATCCGGACTCCGTTTTAGGTCGTTCTTGTGTCCAAATTGAAGCCCCGGAAATAAGCTTTCCAATGGTTCTAACCTTATATCCAAATTCAAAATGTGGACAAAGAAAAGGGCAAAAGAGTGGCAGCTGTTCGTAAAATAACTATCCGAATCAAATTCTTTGGTTCAATCTTACCTTACCATCATATTGCCACCTCAATCAAAATCCCCAAATCCAAAAATAACACATGAGAGTCTCCACAAACATTCACCGAACCTTTAATAACTTTACGTGCACCTAGCTTCAATTCCAAAAGATATAGTTGAATCAGCGCGTATTGGGGTCGTTACATGATCCTTGTGGGCATAGAGGATGTGTACCAGGCCACAAGCAAATTCTCTTCTAAACTGCGTCGAAGGTCAATGGGCACATAAGGATAGACCACCGAGCTTCGAGCGTAAGAAGGAAAGTCTAAAGGGTCAGCGAACTCAATAAAATGGGGATTGATTCGTTCCCTCAGATCCCAGGACTCAGGTGCTGACCAGTTCGTCCATCCAGAAACCCCAGAAGATGAAGAGGTTGTAGCTTCATCCCAAGCAGAAGTTTGAGAAGAAGAACTTCCCAATTCCATATTTGCAATTTGTTGAAGCAAAGGCTTGAGAGTAGTTCGTTCAAAGTGCGAGGGGAGTTTAGAGGAAGAACTTCTTGTATCAACAAGTTTGTAACCCAAAGGATTGAGGGCAATGTGTTCGTAGTCCAAAGGTTGATAATCTGCGAAAGCCTCCATAACCTGAATATAGAAAGGCGGGTAAAGGTGGCTAATAAATGCGTGGAGATTCTTTCGAGGGGAAACGGCATTACTCAATGGCTCTTCGTATGCTCGATCAATAGAGTGAGAAGGTGATTGAGTCATAATCCGCTCAATCAAGGTATTGGAACGTTCAACAAAGTTAAGAGTTAATGCAAATGATCACCAAAATAGGTGACGGTTGTGTTTCCTGAAGATAGATTCTATGCACGTTCCAAAAAAGTGCGGTAAAAGCTCTTGATTCACTAATATCTCCAAGTATTGGGTATATTAGTGCGGGGGGTAATGTTGGCTACATATTTTGTAAAAGCCCATTACAATTCGACACGTGGTAGAATGAGGGTATTATGGGAAGATGATTTTAATCTTCAATCCCAATCATACACGTGGCAATAAATATTGGTTCTCAAGTAGTCTGAGTAGCACTAGATCAGTAATGAGCTACAAAGTGGCGGACTTCAACTTACTTATATTCAAATTCAAATACAGAGGGAAGCTCAATTGCAAGTGATGGCGTAATGGAACTATTTCTAAGGCAAGATGATCACGATCATGGAGGAAGCGATTGACGTTCAAGTACATTCAAGGTCATCCTCGACAAGTATAAATAGCAAGGAAGTTCCCGAAAAGCCCCCTGACTCGGATCATATAAACCGTTTTACTTCATATTTTCCTTTCCGCTTTTACCTTTTCAGACTTTAAATACTTGTTCTTTAAATACCTGCGTTGTACTTCAATTCATAGGAGTAGTTTCAAGTAGATTCAAGTAGACTGTTGCTGTAAACCTCCTCGAGGCTGAGTTTGGACTATTGTAAGTATTTATGTTAATGAAATACTTCAATTGTTCTTCATATTAATTGTTATTTCTCTTAATTTCTCCTAAAGTCAAGCCACCAGTAAAAGTCCTCTTCATTGAGGCTGAAAGAACTAAAACATAGTCGCCTGATAATTGATTTGGCAATTATAATTTTTGTAAGGACTGATTGATCCTTGCTGGCACGCTCGCATTTACAAATATACCCTTCGAAAAGCCAAAAAGCCAACACCATTATAGACTTTGAAATCTCTACACTCACAATAAACCATGTAAAAAAACGAAAGTTAGATCTAACAACCAAAGAAAATGATTTTCATATGTTGTTGTGATAAGAAAGGACTGGGGGAGGGTGCCACCCCGTTGTGACGGTTTGGTTGAGATTTACATCCATTTTATTTTGATAACTTGAATTATTCAAATTATAAGAGTTCGTCGAATCTATTATTTATATAAAAAATAAGATTAATCAGACATGCGTAAACCCATGATCGGACCATAAAAAGATTATCAAAATTATACTAACCGTTTATTTTTTTAAAACATAAATGTAGTCTTATTATAGATTACAGATGTCTAATTGATTTGATTTTTTTCATAGATAATTTATTTTAAAAATTTTACAATATGAATAATTCAGATTATCGAAATAAATTTAAAAAACACCCCCACGGATTCACAACACCCTCCCAATTTCGACAATGGAAGTAATAAAAAAAATATCATCATATTTACTACTAGAAGTGTGCACAAACCTGTATAACCCGATAAACCCGCTCAGTCTGACTCGACTTGGTACTGAACTAGACGGTTTCTGTTGAGAGTCATCACTAACTCTCCTCACTCTCTAGAATCTTCTCTCTAGAATATTCTAGAAGTTTCCACATGAATCTAGAATACTCCGAAAAGATCTAGAAAATTCTGGAAAGACCTAGACAAATCCGGAAGATTCTAGAATATCCTAGAAGGTCTCAGAATAATAAAGAAGTTTGGAAAAAACTAGAGAAATTTGGAAAGTTCCGAAAGGTTCTAGAATATTTTAGAGAATAATAGAAAACTCTAATATGTACTAGAGTAATCTAGATTGTTCTAGAGTGTAAGGAAAGTACGAGTGTATTCTAGAAAGTTCTTTAACTAGTATAAATATGAGATGAGTGCATGTACTAAGCAATTGGACAATTGAGAGAAAGAAGAGTGAGTCCAAAGCGAGTCCAAAGTGAGTGGTCAAGCACTATATAATGTGAGGTGTCGCAAGGTTTTGTGTGAGGAAGACACAAAATGTGAGTGCTTGAATGTATGTCTGAGTGGATAAATAAAGTGTATTAGTGTGTGAATGTGTAAAAGTGTTTTTGTGTACTAGAGTATTATCAATAAAAGTTGTATTTCTAGGTCCACTAGTGTGTCAGACTCAACAATTTGATATAAGAGCTTAGTTGTTCAAGGACCGACATGAAGAGCGATTGAGATTAATACAAGAAATTGTTGAAGTCAACGAGCACAGTTTTTATGGCGAATTTTGAAAACTTCATCGATGGTATGGAGAAATTAAATTATTATAATTATGATTATTGGCAAATATGCATCGAGGCATATCTTCAAGGACATGATCTATGGGAGATTGTTGACAGCAAGGAAACTGTGTCACCTAGAGAAGAAAATGTAGAGGCCTTGCGAAAATGGCAGATTAAGGCTAGAAAAGAGATGTTCATGTTAAGGACAACTGTTCAGAAAGAGTTATTGGAGTATGTCGAGAGGCTACTACTCCAAAAGCAATATGGGACACATTTATGGCATTATTTTCGAAGGCAAACAATTCACGACTTCAGTATCTAGAGAACAAGCTCGCAATGATGACACAAGGATCAATTACTATTAGCCAATATTTTCTCAAGGTAAAGACCACTTGCAATGAAATTTCACCACTTGATCCCGAGTAAAAAATTAGCGAGTCAAGAATGAGGCGCATTATTACTCGAGGTTTAGGACCCGAGTATAGTGGGCTTATGGCCGCTATTAGAGGATGGTCCACTCAACCATCACTGGTTGAGCTCGAAAGTCTATTGGCCAATCAAGAAACTCTAGCAAAGCAAATGGCCAGAGTCACACTGAAAAATGAAAGTGAAGAAGAGGTGTTATTCAGTAGCAAGAGAAGAGATGGACCAAAGTCGCAGAAATATGAAAAATCAAAGAAAAAAAAGATAAACAATCACAAGATGATCAAAGTTATCAACAAGGGGGAGTTCAACATGATGAACATGATCGAACAGCTACTAGATTTGGGACGTAACATAGAGTGCTTCAAATGTGGCAAGATTGGCCACTACGTAAAAGATTGTTGGTCAAGAAGAAGACCAATTGAAGGTAATATGGTAACATCTAATGGTTACCAAGATGAGAGTGAAGAAGAATGGGATTTCCAAGCTTCATGTGCAATGTTCGAGACCGTAGAACTAGGTTACTTAGAAGAAGAGCTAGAATTTGAAAAAGAATGGGATTTTGAAGCATCTCCTACAATTTTCATGGTTACTAAAGTAGATTCAAAAGAGGAGATATACTTCAATAAAGGTGTACATGAGCAGTGCAATGCAGTTACCAAGGAAGTAGATGCACACTCTATCACAGATGAGTCAATTCTTGTAACTGAGTCTCAGTCTTCAACATTTGAAGATCCAGAAGCTCACCTACCAGAGAAGTAGGGGACGCAAGCAGAAGAAGAATAAGTTGAAGAATAACAATTAATATCTGCAAGGCAATGTCAACACAATCCAAGATATACTGATACAGCCTTTGCTAAGATGGATGATATAAAGGAGCCGATAACATTTCAAGAAACAACAAAATTTAACAATTGAAAGAAGACAACAAAAGAAGATATTGATGCATCAACACATATTCAAACGTGGCACTCACTATCTAAATTGGAGGACAAGAATCCTATAGCTGGCCAAGGACGTGGTGTTTCATGGAAGAATAAATCATTTCAAAAGATGGAAATCAATATTGGAAGAGATGGAGACAAAGATTATCGTGGTAGAGAACCAGGGTACAGAAATACTCACGAAGAGTTTATGAAACAACGTGGCATGGTTACATAATCTAGAAATGAGAGTTAGTGCTGAGGGGAAGTGTTGAGAGTCATTACTAACTCTCCTCACTCTCTAGAATCTTCTCTCTAGAATATTCTAGAAGTTTCGACATGAATCTAGAATATTCCGAAAAGATCTAGAAGATTCTGGAAAGACCTAGAGAAATCCGGAAGATTCTAGACTATCCTAGAAGGTTCCAGAACATTAAAGAAGTTTGGAGAAAACTAGAGAAATCTGGAAAGTTCCGAAAGGTTCTAGAATATTTTAGAGAATAATAGAAAGCTCTAATATGTACTAAAGTAATCTAGATTGTTCTAGAGTGTAGGGAAAGTATGAATGTATTCTAGAAAATTCTTTAACTAGTATAAATATGAGATGAGTGCATGTACTAAGCAAATGGACAATTGGACAATTGAGTAAAAGAAGAGCAAGTTCAAAGTCAGTGGTTAAACACTATCTAGTGTGAGGTGTCTCAAGGTCTAATGTGAGGAAAACACAAAATGTGAGTACTTGAATATATGTGTGAGTGGATAAGTGTAGACACCCGATTTTTGACAGTCCTGAAGACTTGGACGTCACCGTTGGAACACTCGGTGATCATCCTTGTTTGTGTTCGTTTGGAGTTCCCGGAGGTCTCGGCTACGCGCCCTGCCTTAGGATCTCTGAACTCGACCGTTTTGTGTTTGGTTATGCACCAAACACTTGTGTTTTGCCTTGGAAGGGCAGGGAATGCCTTGTCAGACATCCTTACACACCACCGGCAGTGGCTAGAGGCCACTGGCCAAGGCTTTGTGCCACCGGCAATGTATATTGCCGGTCGACACTCTTTGTTGCCGGTCGGCAGTCATTTTTTTCAAAATGACATTTTTGGCCAGCCGACTACTGTCCAGCTGCTTTTGGAGATATTTTGAAATAGTTGGCTGGCATTTGCTTCCCCTCCATACACGTGTATGGAGGGATGCCCCTCTTGTTAGCTTACATTGTAAGTTTACAAGATTGGCTCCTCTATAAGAGGAGCCCTCCTCTCCCTTGCTCAAGGGTTAGAAAAATTAGAGCTTTTTGCTTAGAAAATATAAAGGAAGCTCTGGTTTTAGGGTTAGGGTTCAATACACTTCCTATCTCTATATTACTCTTGTGTGTGTTTTAGTCCATACTATTGCACACAAGCACCTAGTGTTTCACCTTCCCATGGCTACTGAGGTTCCTAGGGTTTGTGCTTGCTGTTCTTGGCTGGATTAGAGCTCAAGGAGGTAACAAGGTCACCATCTTGGAAGAGGTCTACAAGGGTAACAACTTTAACCCCTTTTACCCCTTTCTTGCATCCTACTTTTGCCTATCTTAGAACTGTTTTTGTGCTTAGTGTTTAATACAAAAAATTTCTGTTTTTAGGCCCTCTTGTTAGTCTATTAAGAGTGTTTTGTGCTTTGGGGAAGTTTGACCCCTCTTAGGCCTTGAAAGGCCCCCATTTTGTGCTATTTTGGTGAGCTCTGGGATTTTGGTGTTTGGGTCTCTTCACCACTAAAATCTTGAGGGATTTCAGTGGTAAAGATGATGCCTTGAAGTCCCAAGAAGGAGAGGGCCACCCCCTCTCCTTGTTGTCCTTGCAAAGGGTACTTTTTGGCCTCTTGAAGAAGCCTTTGTTCAAGTGTGTGTTGAGCATGCCATGACTATTTTTCATGCTTATATTGCCATAATATAACATGGTTTGAAGTTGGTTTTGGTACACCGTGCATGCCTTGCATACCTACCTTGTAATGCCTTGTGATTGCCTTAATATGCCTTAGGTTGTGTGCCTTTGTTTTAGCATGTTTTAGGCTTAGATTTGTGAAGCTTTTGTGCTTATTTTGCCATGCTTTAGGTCTATCCTAGGTTGTTTGAGTCGACCCAAGCATGCATTATATAGCCTCTTTGCATTTTTGGGCTTGTTGGCCTTAAGTATGTAAGTGTATAGCATGCTTTGTTTGCTTTGATTTAGTGGATTGGAGTCATTTTTCATGTTATTTCAGTCCCTTTAACATGTTTGTATGCTTGCCTTGCATGCCTCTTTAACGCCTTATGAGCTTGTGTTGTATGCTCCTTCAAAGTGCATGTGTGCATGCTTTTGAATTCAAGCCATTTAGATGCCATCTAGGTGTTCCTCGGGTGTTGTTTAGATCTTCCTTTGACCTGTTTTGAGTCCCCTTAGCCTTGTGAGGCTTGGTGGGTTTGACCTTGGTTTAAGCCTCTTGGCTTTCCTCAAGTACTTGGGCCATTTGCATGCTTTACTTGTTTGAATTAATTGGTTTGGCACCTCTATTTTGTGCAATTTCAGAGCTTGTGTTGCATGTTAATTGTCTATTGTTTGGTCTCTTTAAGTGTGCTTAAGAGTTGCCTTGTTTATGCTTAAGGTGTTGGACCATGATTACATGCATGTGTGTGTGCATTTTGGCCTTCATTTCCTTGGTTTTGGCCACTGATTTTAGGCCTAATTAGAGTTGCCTAGATCATGTTTAAATCCATCTTTTCATTGGTTTGCCTTGCCTCATGACTCGCAAGTTTGCCTGCATAGGTTGCATGCCTAGTGTGCATTGTTTGTTCACATGCTCATGTTGCATCCCTAGCTAACATGATTAGGTTGCAATGCATCTTGCATGCATGCCTTGTCCCTTGATTTGGTGATGGGGATTGGGCTCTTTGATTGTTTGACTTGCATTTCATTTGACATGAAAGTGCATACATTGGTTCTTTGGGCCATCATGCATGAAAATGCACGATTGATGGTCCGAGAACCAAGGACCATGTCCCTTTAAGTCTCAAACGTGATAAGGGGCATGATTGGTGCATACATTGCTTGAATTGTATTGCCATGCAAGTTTTGCCCTCTGCTGCTGTGAGTTGCAGGTTCTGCAGGCATTGTTTGCCGACCGGCAACATTTGCTACCGGCCGGCAGTAAGTTATCAGACGATGGATTCATTTTGTGCCGGTGACCACAATTCACTGCCGGTGGTGATTCCCAGTATCCAGAGAGGCATCCTTGAGACTTTGGCAGTTTTCAGAGAGGAAGAGCAGGGAAAACAGAGGCAGACTATGCATGGCCATGCACTTCCGAATAGGACCCGAGCGTGCGCTGCACCTGGCTCTCCTCCCGAGGCGATTTACTGTTTTTCCTAGTTTAATTAGTTTGTTAACTGATTAGGCAACTTGTAATATTTAATTAGCTTGCGTAGTTAATTAATCTGTAATATTTATTTGGTCCCTCCGGGCGAGGGCAAATCTGTAATAAGTGTGGGTAAGGGGTGTGCATGTCTTCTAACCCCCACTTCTTTCTTCCCTTTTATTTACCTGCTTACGGTGGTAGATTAGGGCATATTTAAATTAGCATACAGTATGATAGCATGCGTGCATCCATACATTTTTCTTACATGCACCGGGCTCGGTACATCACGATAACTACATTGTATTTCAATTTCCAAATTGAATACTTGTTACTTGTAGCATTTCACATGCCATGTTTAGGATAGCCGAGCCTGTCTAGATCACACCCTTGCTTGTGTTGCATTAGCCACTGAACATGAACTAGGACATGCATGTTTGCTAACTAATTTATTGTTTTGGCGCGGAGTACGATGTAAGTATTTATGCTTTAGCATATCGCATGTGTGTGAATGTTGCCATGACAGTATGCTTACCATGTGGCTAAGTGCTTATATGAGATAAACTGTTTGAATGCCTGTGGGTGAAGGTTGGATTGTTTGAGTTGGAAAAACTCATTGAAATCCGTGTTTTAGCCTACTCGCGAGTAGCAAATTCTAAAGCGCTTTTCAAAAACAAACGGATATGCAATGCTTGTTTCCAAATTAGGCAATCTAGTCTATACTTGTTTGCTGTGCGCATAACATAGTAATTCTAGGCTAATAACCGGAATAAGAACACATAACGTTTTCAAAATCGGATATCATGGTTAGTAGAGGCGGTCTTGACCGGCGAAAGGGTGCTCATAGTCGACCTTCCCGATCGTACCCAAGCCGGGCCAAGACAACTTTGGTGATGATTTTACACGCGTGGCCTTGACCGAGTCAGGGTTTCCTAAATTTCCCATTTCAAAAAATATTTAGGTGGTGACTCTATATCTGGCAAAGCAGTCCATGTTTGGCACTTCTTTTCAAAATCTGTTTTTCTCAAAACGATTTGCCAGAGTTGGACTCTTTGGTTCAGATTACGAACCGCAACAAAAAAAAGTCGAGTCAGAAGCAGAAGTTCCTCATGGACTGTTCTGATTTCAAGCGACTCATTGGGATTTTAGAGCTTGACTCAAACTCGTGATATCTGCTTTTGACTACATTTATGTGTTTCTTTGCATTGCATGTGCATTGGTGCGCCTAGGACACCGTGTTGGCCATCTGCTATTCTGGCGGTTTCTTTGGAGGCTTGTCTTGTCAAGGCATGACCATAAGGTCGACGGTTATGCTCTGCCAGTATGGGAACACAAACCCCGGTTTTACCGGGGCACCCTATTTTACCATTCGACCTAGTGCATATCGAAATCCATAGTGACCATTCCAAACTAGGACAGGTTGCTTACCCGATATAGGTTGTTTGAAACCGCTGTGTGCATAGTGAAACCCTAGCTCCTGACAAAATAGGACAGGGAAACCCTACCCCAACGTAGGGGTGTTTTGGCTCTCTTTTACCTGCTATGTGCCTTTTAGAGTGTATCTCTACAGGAACACACATGTCAGTTCGCAAGATTGGGTATCAGGCCCGAGGGCACCAAAGACGTTGTTTGTTGATAATCGCTTATGTCTACGGTATCGCTTCGCTTTTGAACAGTGATTCGGGGAAATGATGATCGATAGTAGAGCACGCTTGTTCGACTACACCGTGTTTGATCGGTTTGAATAAATCTTGCTTGTTTTCCGCTTTGATTCGAGATTGAAAGTTGATCCGTAATGCCTAGTGTCTTCTCTTTGCTGAGGCAGGACTTAGCATGACGCAGAATTCAGAAGAGATCGTGGTCATGACGGCCGCGTTGGATCAGGGAATCACCCTACACAGTGAGATTACTGTTGATATGCCGCATCCGCCCAGGTCACCCGCTGCGCACCCAGTTTGGACCCCCCAGCTATATCAGGCTCGCGAGCCCACCACATTTGAGCTAATGGGGATGATAGGTGATCTCCAAAGATCCGTGGCGGATCTCGCCTATGGAATGTCTGCTTCGCCACCAGCCGCACCATATGCTGGAGGCTTTGTATCCCAGGAGCCCCCGCTGTTGGGACGGATTGTAATTAAACTCAGCCAACTGGAGATGGCCTCCAGTTATGGCAACGACGTACCCACTCAAACCCTAGATCAGGCTGAGGCCAGAGACAAAGGCAAGATGAAGGCAGATGCCGATCCTATTGAACAACTGCTGTGGGCAGTAGAGGCTTTGAAAGCCGGGGGAATGAACAAGCAACAGATATCCGCAGTTGTGACAAAAGCTGTGGAGGACGCTTTCCCACTCACCGAGGGCGCTTCGATCAATCAGAGAACCGAGATAGGCCCTGTCATGCCAAAACAGTTCTTCTCACTCCCAACCTTGCATCCGGAAAGGATCAGCAATCCAAGGCCGCACCCGCCGATCCGTTCGCTAGTGCATCTAGCAAGAGTGATCAGGCTCCAAAGTACCTGCCCCGAGGGCGCAGGGTCTTTCATGCTCTCTACATGCCATTGTCCAAGGCACTTCAGATCCTTGCCGAGAGGGGACACCTTAAACCCATAGAGCCTCAGCCTCTCCCGAAGAATCTCCCTGCTACTCATGACCCTGCTCAGTACTGTGCGTACCACCAGCAGACAGGCCATGCCACCGACAATTGTTTCCGCCTCCGTCATGAGGTGCAAGATTTGATTGACAACGAGGTTATCCTCCCGCCCACCTCAGCCAAGTCCGTTACTACCCAGCTATTGGATTTTGAGGATGCGGATACTGTGAGTATGTGATCAGGGTGGGACCACTTGCGAGCGGCGCCCAGTGTTTTTGATGTGGCGTCTGGCACGCATTTTTTAGCATCTACGAATGCTAGTCTTGTAAATTCTGGCTTGGGTGTCGAGTCAGTCTTTTGTTTTGTTTTGTTTTGTTTTGAGTCTGTCTCATTGTCTTGAGTCAGTCCTTTTGCTTACGGGTCTATCTTGTTGTAGCGAGTCAGTCCCCTTTGTATAGAATACCAGGTGATTCGGGGGTTGTTGCCTCGAACACCATTTTGTAATTATCCTTTTGTTTTTCCTTTCGAGTTTGTCTCGGCTGAGGAGCCAGTCACAATCAGGGAATCTGAATGAAACAACCGCGGCTATCACATTTCCGTACTTGTTGTTGTTTCAGCTAGTTATGCCAGAGGATGTGAATGGAACGACAGTACATTTCGCCTACTCTCTTGTGCCTTAAGCATCATTGAAATGACCTAAGCTTTTCATAAAAACCCTTTTTGAACACTGCGGTGATGAAAACGAGGAGGAAGTAATTCCTCGGGTTTTGTAAAATTTTGATCATTTTGAGGGAAAGAGAGGCATGCTAAGCTTTTAATGAATGAAACCATGCTTGTCGACGTGAGTACTGAGAAGGATCCTGGTTTGGTCCAGACTGGTTCCACACTATCTTCTGCGCGAGCGATTTGTCGCTTTCTTAAAAACTTTCAAAAACGAAATGTTTCGCGCAGTCTTGCGAAGACCTGTGTGGAATCGCTCTTGAGATTGTACAGCCCAGGATTGCTCTCAGCCTCAAGATTCAATTTATCTGTTGCAAACTGGAATCCGTTCAAAACGTTCAACAGTGCCATGAAACGCCTGCGTGGCCCATTTTGAGGCAGCCCTCGAGCAAGAGGCATCAAAGTCAGGTCAAGGAGATCAGATCCCACCAGGCAAGGCTCGTGAAGCAACCGTGATGGACTTTTCTGCAAATCAACACAACAGTCACTCTCCTGGATATAGAGAGGCTTCAATCTCAAAACCATTTGGCATGGGCTTGCTACACTTTTTACCCTTTGAGAGGCTCGTTGGGCCGAAAATCCGAAAGGGCGATCCAGGCAAAAGTTATAGCAAAAAAAAAAAAATACAAAAAATACAAAAAAGAAGCAAACAAAGAAAAGAAAAGAACAAAAAAATAGCAGAAGAAAAGAAAAGAAAAGAAAAAGAAAAAGAAAAACATAGCTCGCAAGGTCGAAAACCCGCATTGGGCACCTTGGCAAAAGTTAGAGCCTAAACAGTGAAGGTTAAAATACCCGAGTGTACCTTAACCGGAACTACGTAAGGCTTGATTCCCATGTTTGGGATACGTAGGCAACTTCATCCTGAAGTCCAACCCCCAACGCTTCCATAGCGTCTCATTCCATGTCATGGTTTTGATCACTTGTGCCTCCTCCGAATCCGATGTCTCGATTGCAGCAACCTGGAACCACGTGACCAACTTCCTCTTGAAGTCCAACCACCAACACCTTCCAGGTGACTGTTTCCATATATTGATTCAAACCGTCTTCGTCTCCTCTGCGTCCGAGGGTCCGATTGTCATCAACGAGGACTGGCTTACAGCATGCCGCGGCATCATCCAAACAAGGGGCAACTTTCCGTCGCCATGCATTGCCATAAGTTGCCCTGAGATGCTGTCCAAACCAGGGGCAACTTTCCGTTGCCTTATCCCCCCTTTAAGCCAGGGGCAATTTTCCATCGTCCCCGATCCGAGGTTGCACATCTCGAGGGTAAGTTCCGTGCTCGTCGAGCATCGATTGTTTGTAAAAAAAAATAGTTTTTGAAATTTTTTACTAAAGTTGACTATTTTCTCGAAAACTATTTCATTTTCCAAAATTGGACCATGTTTGGACCCAAAAGGGAAAATTTTCAGTGCTCACAACCTGATTTGCATGATTTTGAATCAAAAATCGAACAAGTATGTTAATCCAACTCTCATTTTGATCAAAACTGTTTTAGAAAACAAAGAATGGTCAAAGTGACGAACTAGGGGCACAATGGGGTCAGGTCTTCTGTCTTTCCCCCATCAACACACTCGCCAGAAAGGCACCCTATCTACCAGAAGAAGTGGCTGCAAGCTAGTTGTATCAGGCATGAGCCCACAACCTCCCGTTTACCCATCAACCGCTCTGGGGAGGGATGAAAAATGAGAGAATACAAGAATAGAGAGGAGTAAGTTGAGAGAAAAGTGAGAAAAGGGTTTCGAGAGAGAAACCGAGCCGGAGGGCCGAGTGATGTGAGTATCACAAATCAGAAAGGGTGGGAAATAATACCCGAAGGAATTGGCTCCTCGAGATTTGAGGTCTTTTGGTAAACATGTCAGTGTGTCGTGTCTTTTGATTTGACGGTCTCGATTTTGGCTTTGAGTCTTTTCCGAGTGTGTCTCGTTGTGTTCAGGTCATGTGCCTTTTGTTTCTTTGTTTGAGTCCCTCCACTGTGTTCTGTGGTAGGCTCGATACCCCGGTTGAAAACCCTTCTTTATTTCAAAAAAATCGTTTGTGCTCAGGATGCTGTGCCATTCTCTACATTCGTGCGAAGCGAGAGAAGGAAAGGGAAAATTTGGGACATCCGAGTGTGTTTCAACTGCAACCGTGTCAGCTTTTGTGGTCCGTCTTGTCAGATTGGGGCTGTTTGTTCAGGGTTTGCTGTGTGCGGAACGAACCGAGTGCTGTGTTATGGGCTGTATATAGATCAATCCCCAGTAGAGTATGGGCTGTGTATCCAGGTTGAGCAGTGATTCATATGAGTTGTTTTGTTGTTAGTTGGTTGGTTATCTGATTATTACAGTGCAAGTGTTTAATTTTCAGACAACAGATCAATATCATTTACATTTGAGGTGTAATATGATGCAATGCAGTGCAAAGTATGAAATACGCAGATATATAAAAATGTAACACTTTTTCAGACAAAAGGTTTGTTTCATTTCATAATCTTTTCAAGTACATAAGTTTTGGGAACAAAATCTGCCTATGGCAGTACAAAGTACCCTAACTACTAACAAAAGGGAAAAAGAAAAAAAAAACAGCAAAAATCTGTATCAAATGTCAAAAAATGGCCCCGGGGCTATCAATCCGTCCTCGCCCTCTTCCTGGGCAGAAGCCCAGGAGCATCACCAGGAGCATCGCTGCTCGAGCTCGAGCAGCCCGAGCCGCCTCCTCCGACGACGACCCTGCCTCCGCCTCTGTCTCTACTCTCGACTATCATCGAATCTGGAGCTCAGAGATGCCCCCAAACGCCCCGGGAGGGTTAAGTCCCGTTCCGTTTGTATTGGGGTCACTACAGTTCAAGGACTCAAATGTCATGGTTCTTAATCTTGAACCAGAGAGTCCAAATCCGGCAAATCGTTTGAGAAAACAGATTTTTGAAAAGTAGTGCCAATCATGGACTGCTTTGCCAGATTACAGAGTCGCCACCTAAATATTTTAAAATGGGAAATTTAGGAAACCCTGACTCGGTGCCGAAGGCCACGTGTCCGTCATCACCAAAGTGGTCTTGGCTCGGGAGCTTGGGTACGATCGGGAAAGGTCAGCTATGAGCACCCCCTTTCGCCCGGTCCGAAGACCGGCCTCTACTAACCGTGATACCCGATTTTGAAAACATTATGTGTTCTTGTTCCAATTATTAGCCTAGAATTACTATGTTATGCGCGCAGCAAACAAGTATAGACTAGATTGCCTAATTTGGAAATAATCATTGCATATCTGTTAGTTTTGAAAATGCTTTGGAATTTGCTACTCGCAAGTAGGCTAAAACATGGATTCCAACGAGTTTTTCCAACTCAAGCAATCCAACCTCCACCCACAGGCATTCAAGCAGTTTATCTCACATAAGCACTTAGTCGCATGGTAAGCATGCTGTTATGTTTAACATTCACACGCATGCGAAATACTAAAGCATAAAGGTACTTACATCGTACTCTGTGCCAAAATAGTAAACTAGTTAGCAAAATATGCATGACCTAGCTCATGTTAAGATGACTAATGCAACACATACAGAGTGCAATTAGACAGGCTCGGCTATCCTAAACATGGCATGTGAAACGCAATCATTCGGTGCACATATTCAAGTTGGAAATTGAAATACAATGCGGTTTGTATGATGTACCGAGCCCGGTGCATGTAAACAAATGCATGGATGCACGCATGCATTGCATAAGGTATGCTAAAATAAACGTGCCCTAATCTACCATCATAAGCAGGTAAATAAAAGGGAAGAAAGAAATGGGGGTTGGAAGACATACACACACTCACCCACACTTATTACAGATTTGCCCTCGCTCGGAGGGACCGAAAGAATAATACAAATAATTAACTACGCAAGCTAATTAAATATTACAAATAGCCTAATTAGTTGACAAACTAACGAAACTGAGAAAAGCAGTAAACCGCCTCGAGAGGAGAGCCAAATGCAGCACGTGCTCGGGTCTTGCTCGGAATTGCACTGCCATGCCTAGATTGCCTCTGTTTTCCCTGCTTTGCATCTCAGAAGACTGCCAAAGTCTCAGGAGTGCCTCCCAGGACACTGAGGGACATCATCGGCTGAGGGAAGACACCACCGGCTGAAGTATGTGGCCACTGGCACAAAATGAACTCATCGGCTGATAATTTAATGCCGGCCGGCACTAAATGTTGCCGATCGGCACTGAATGTCTGCAGAACCTGCAACTCACAGCAGCAGAGGGAAAAATCTTGCATGGGAATGTTATTCAAGCAATGTATGCCCCAAACATACTCCTTATCATGTTTGTGACTCAAAGGAGGATGTGCCTCGATTCTCGGGCCACCAATCACGCATTCCCATGCATGATGGCCCAAAGAACCAAGTTGTGCGCTTTCATGTCAAATGCATGTAAACCAAACAAACAAAACAAGGCCCAATTCCTATCACCAAGTCAAGGAACAAGGCACGTATGCAAGGTGCAATGCAACCTAAGCATGTTAGCTAATATGCAAAACGATCATGGCAAGACACTTATGTAAGCATGCAAGCAAACATGAGGCAATGCAAGCCAAGCAAATGATGGTCTTAAACATGATCTAGGCAACCCCAAATAGGCCTAAAATCAGTGGCCAACAATGCCCAAAAATGAAAGCCAACACACATACACACATGCATATGTTAAGACTTAACACTTAGGCACCAAGTAAGCAACCCTCAAGCACACTTGAAAGGGGATATCATGGACACTAAGCATGCATCATAAGCTTTAAAATCATGCTATAGAATGATGTCAAATCATGTTAAACAAGACAAGCAAATGCAATGCAAAAGGGGCCAAGTATTCAAGGCTCATCAAGGAGGTAATGGACTACACTTAACACAACCATACATGGCATGCAATAGGCGACCAAAAACAGAGTTTTAACACATAAAACTAAGTCCAAAGGACCACTTAGATGGCACCTAAGGGTCTCAAATTCAAAGGCATGCATAATGGTCGAAACAAGAGGCATACAACATATGCTTTCAAAGCAATAAAGAGGCGACTTAGGCAAGCATATGAGCATGCCAAAGGGACTAAAATTACATGTTAGGTGGTTCCAAATCACCGAAATGATGCAAGAAACACAAGCTACACATTCACATACTTGAGGCGTACAAGCCCGGCAAGCCACAAATGCAAAGGAGCTATACTAAACATGCCAAAATCAATCGAAACGACCATGGACAGACCTAAAGCATGGCAAAATAAGCACAAAACATTCATAAGTCTAAGCCTAAATCATGCTCAAATAAAGGCTTAACAACCTAAGACATGTTAAAGGCATTACAAGGCATTACATGGCAACTATGCTAAGCATGCATAAGGGACCAAAACCAACTTAAAATCATGTTATATCATGGTATAATAAGCATGAAAAACAGTCATGGCATGCTCAACACACACTTGAACATAGGCTTCCTCAAGAGGCCAAAACTTGTCCTTTTCAAGGACAACAAGGAGAGGGGGTGGCCCTCTCCTTCTTGGGACTTCAAGGCATCATCTTCACCACTGAAATCCCTCAAGATTTCAGTGGTGAAGAGACCCCAACACCAAAATCTCGGAGCTCTCACAAAATAGCTCAAAATGAGGCCTTTTCAAGGCCTAAGGGTGGTCAAACCTCCCCAAAGCACAAAACACTCTTAATCAACAATAAAGAGGACTAAAAAATAGAACTTTTTTGTATTAAATGCTAAGCACAAAAATAGTTCTAAACTATGCAAAAATGGAATGCAAAAATGGGGTAAAAAGGGGTAGTTTCTTACCCTTGAAGACCACCTTCACAAAGGTTGATGTTGTTGCTTCCTTGAGATCTAATCCAACCAAAAACTTCAAGAACCAGCCCTTAGAACCTCAGTAACCGAAGGAAGGTGAAACACTAGGTGCTTGTGTGCAATAATATGGATTAAAGCACCTAGTGTAGAAACAAGAGAGGAAAAGAGAGATAGGATAGATACACAAGTTCTAACCTAAAACCAGAGCTTCTCCTTTGTCTTTTCTCTCCAAAAATGTCTAACTCTCTAACCCTTGAGCCAAGAGAAGAGAGCCTTCTCTTCTAGGCAACAAAGCTTACAAGCTAAGCAAAACAAAAGCTCATCCCTCCATACACGTGTATGGAGGGGAAACAAATGCTATACAGCTGCTTCAAAATATCTCAAAAAGCAACTGAACAGTAGTCGGCAGGGCAAAATTGTCATTTTGACAAAATTGACTGCCGACCGGCACAATATAGTGCCGATGGCAACACCAACCAGCCGGTGGCCTCTAGCCACTGCCGGTGGTGTGTGGGAATGCCTCACAAGGCATTCCCTGCCCCTCTAAGGCAAAGCACAAGTGTTTGGTGCAAAACCAGACACAAAACGGTCAAGTTCGGAGGTCCTGAGGCAAGGCGCGTAGCCGAGAACTCCGGGAACTCCAAACGAACACGAACATGGATAATCACCGAGTGTTCAAATGGTGACGTCCAAGTCTTGAGGACGGTCAAAAATGGGGTATCTACAGTTGCCCCTCTTTGACAGAACTCGGAAGTCATAACAATGACGGGAGTGAATGTCAAAGCCCAGAGATGACCCATTTTTGACAAGGCCGAAGACTTGGACAAGCATGCAAGACAAACAAGATATGCACCCGAAGGCAGGGACAAAATGCAAGACAATGCAAGAAGCCGAGCATAACTTATGATCATGCAAAGAAAGCTGTAATGAAGCACGCATGCAACAGTTGTAAGCTAGCATATGCCAATCTACACTACAATGCAGAAAGGATGTAAGAGAATTATGCAATTCTCAAAACGTCTCACGCGGAGGATACGATACCTGTGCGGCTCATCCGGTTGCACCGGCCTCAAATGAACCGTACATACAATATCGTGCCTAAAGAGAAAGTAAACTTAACAGGTACAATATCGTTAGGAATATGCATGACAATGCAATGACAAATGCAAAATGATATGCAATATATACAAAACTAAGTATAAACAATGCAAATGATAATGCAATTGAAACAATGCAAACTACATGCAGAGCAATTGAATCATGATTCAATCATGAGCGGTTCGAAACCACACATATGTCAAATAGATTGATGAAAATGTGAGTCCGCTCTACCATAGAACGATGTCCGAACTATGAGTGATGTAGACGGACACAAGAACAAGTATTGGGTGGAATGACATAAGTGGGGTGACAACCCCGAGGAAAGAATAATGATCCTAATCTGTCGATGCAATAATTACACTACAATGTAATAGAAATGGATATGGCTTGTAGCCAAAAGCGTATTTTGCCTAGGAAAGGCATGTACGCATTACAAGCCATGTCTAACACGAAAAGGTGCCGCCACCCTCAAACCAAGTTCATCAAGGAATAGGCGGCGTGCACATGCGTAAGCGTGCTTCAACGTGAAAAGTAAGGGCACATACCAGACCAAGCTCAACAAGGAAAGGTGCAAGCCATAGATGGAAGATGATGCAGTGGATGCATATAACTAAAATGCAATATGTACAATATGCAATGGGATGGATATTTACAAAGGATGCACGACATATGCACTATATTACAATGAAATGCATGACATATGCATGGGTTTTTTTTTGTTTTGGATTTTTTGAAATGCATGACATATGCAATATTTACAATGATGCATGACAATGCAATATTTGTTTGGTTTTGTTTTTTGAAATGCATGACATACGCAATAGTTACAATGATGCAAGACAATGCAGTATGATGCAATGGCTACGATTGCAGTTTTCCCTATTCTCCCAACAGGGCGATATACTAGGTTGGTTCAGTATCCAGAACTGAGGCGTAGACACGCCGCCTCAACCTATGGGGCTTCCATACAGATTTCAAGCCGAGGGTACACCCCCTGGGTATTTAAACCAGACTTTAGTCTCGGAAATCTCGAACCTTTGTGTTCTAAGCATAAGCCGTTCAAACTCTAGTTTTCACCGTCCCAGTTGGTCTCCTAGGAACTCACTGCAAACACAGGCTGGTGGCTTTACCAGACCACCGGAAGTCGTTCGGGCACGACAAAGACCGAAGGAATTGCACCTTCAGAGGATTTAAGGTCTCCTAGACCGTGATGCACAGGACAATGCAATGTGCAAAAAAGTGCAATTGAATGCATGTAAAATGCAATGAGATGCGCAGAATAGTGCGATGGAATGCATGCAAAATGCAATGAGATGTGCTAAACCGTGCGAATGATATACAACGCACTAACAAGTGCCGATGAGGCGCACAAGATAGCGCGAATGGGATGCAATGCACAAGCTAATGCGATGTGCTAAACAGCGTGATGCGTTCAGACAACGCGAATGAAGGTCTTGCACCTCCTAAGGATTTAAGGTCCCCTAGACCGTGCGTGTTTAAGGTCTCGCCAGACCGGGGGCGAAAAACAATGAGGTGCGCAAAATAGCGCGATGAAATGCAAAATGCAATGAGGTGCACCTTAATGCACAGAAGGTCTTGCACCTCCCGAGGATTTAAGGTCTCCTAGACCGCGCGTGTTTAAGGTCTCGCCAGACCGGGGGGCGCGAAAAACAATGAGATGCGCAAGATAACGCGATGAAATGCAAAATGAGATGCAAGATGAGGCACGCATACCTCATGGATGCAAAATGCAAAACGAAATGCAAATGAAATGCAAAGTGAGGCACGCATACCTCAAGATGCAAAATGAAATGAACATGAGGCACGCATACCTCATAAATGCAAAACTGAAATGGACATGAGGCACGCATACCTCATTAGATGGAAAACGAAATGCAAAACGAAGCACGTGTACCTCGAGATGCAATGAAATGCAAAATGAAATGCAAAACGAGGCACGCGTACCTCGAGATGCAATGAAATGCAAAACGAGGCACGCGTACCTCATTGAATGGAAAATGAAATGCAAAATGAGGCACGCATACCTCATTGAATGGAAAATGAAATGCAAAACGAGGCACGCGTACCTCGAGATGCAATGAAATGCAAAATGAGACACGCATACCTCATTGAATGGAAAATGAAATGCAAAACGAGCCACGCGTACCTCGAGATGCAATGAAATGCAAAATGAGGCACGCATACCTCATTGAATGGAAAATGAAATGCAAAACGAGGCACGCGTACCGCGAGATGCAATGAAATGCAAAATGAGGCATGCATACCTCATTGAATGGAAAATGAATGCAAAACGAGGCACGCTGCACTCGAGATGCAATGAAATGCAAAATGAATGCAAAACGAGGCACGCCAGACTTCGAGATGCAATGAAATGCAAAATGAGGCACACATACCTCATTGAATGGAAAATGAAATGCAAAATGAGGCACGCCAGACCGAGATGCAATGAAATGCAAATGAATAAAAACGAGGCACGCCAGACCGAAATGCAATGAAATGCAAAATGAAATGCAAAACGAGGCACGCATACCTCGAGATGCAATGAAATGCAAAATGAGGCACGCATACCTCATTGAATGGAAAATGAAATGCAAAACGAGGCACGCGTACCTCGAGATGCAATGAAATGCAAAATGAGGCACGCACACCTCATTGAATGGAAAATCAAATGCAAAACAAGGCACGCATACCTCGAGATGCAATGAAATGCAAAATGAAATGCAAAACGAGGCACGCGTACCTCGAGATGCAATGAAATGCAAAATGAAATGCAAAACGAGGCACGCATACCTCGAGATGCAATGAAATGCAAAATGAGGCACGCATACCTCATTGAATGGAAAATGAAATGCAAAATGAGGCACGCATACCTCAAGATGCAATGAAATGCAAAATGAGGCACGCATACCTCATTGAATGGAAAATGAAATGCAAAACGAGGCACGCGTACCTCGAGATGCAATGAAATGCAAAATGAGGCACGCATACCTCATTGAATGGAAAATGAAATGCAAAACGAGGCACGCCAGACTCGAGATGCAATGAAATGCAAAATGAATGCAAAACGAGGCACGTGTACCTCGAGATGCAATGAAATGCAAATGAGGCACGATACCTCATTGAATGGAAAATGAAATGCAAAACGAGGCACGCCAGATTTCGAGATGCAATGAAATGCAAAATGAGGCACGATACCTCATTGAATGGAAAATGAATGCAAAACGAGGCACGCCAGACTCGAGATGCAATGAAATGCAAATGAAATGCAAAACGAGGCACGCAGCACTCGAGATGCAATGAAATGCAAAATGAGGCACGCATACCTCATTGAATGGAAAATGAAATGCAAAACGAGGCATGCGACCTCGAGATGCAATGAAATGCAAAATGAGGCACGATACCTCATTGAATGGAAAATGAAATGCAAAACGAGGCATGCGCATCTCGAGATGCAATGAAATGCAAAATGAGGCACGATACCTCATTGAATGGAAAATGAAATGCAAACGAGGCACGCCAGCACTCGAGATGCAATGAATGCAAAACGAGGCACGCCAGACTCGAGATGCAATGAAATGCAAAATGAGTCACGCATACCTCATTGAATGGAAAATGAAATGCAAGTATGACACGCATGCCACACGAAAATGCAAAACGGTGCAAGTCGCAAGGGACGTGCAAGACGGCGCTATGCGACGCACCGGACAACGTGATGGATGCGTGCAACGCACACGGGCCAACTTTTGAATCTTGTAAAAGACAAAAAGGATACAAAAGGATACAATCTTTGCTTGAATCTGAGTGCCACGCACAGAAAACACGGTCCGAGGTCAAAACGGAGGCCGGTTGAGCATCGGGGAATCACTTTCTTGCACTTTCTTGAGCTATGAAGACCAGAAACTACCCACATAGCCTAAACAAGGCTGTGGGAACATCACCGGCTGCATAAAAGTGTCACCGGCATAATATTGTGCCGACCGGCACAAAATAGTGCCAACCGGCCAAAAGTTGCTGATCGGGGACAGTTTCGACTTTTTGCAATGGGTCTTTTAAAATAGGGTTTCCAACCCTATTTTCTCACTTCTCCACCGCCGAAAATCAACTCTCCCTCTCTCTAGAGCCTTTTCCTCTCATCTTTTCGCTGCTTTGTGTTTTCGCCATTTTCGTCGTCAGATTCGCGATTTCCATCGCGTCAAGACATTTTCAACCGAACAAATCTTTGTTTCGGTGCCTCTTTTGCTATTTCCGCTTTTTCGGGACTTGTTCCCCTTGGTTTCCTCTTCATTTCCGTGCCTTTTCATCTTCCGGCCTTTCTGGCCATTTTCGGCCCACTCGGGGTTGACTTTTTCGGTTGGCTTTCCGCATTCCGGATTTTCCGGCCATTTTCTCACTACCATTATCATGGCTGACGACATTCCACACGTCGGGACTCCCCCGGATCATGAGATGGATCCCGGGGTCGAGCTTCTCCCGTTGAGCAAGCGTCTTTTCGACCCGGTGACATACCGCCCAATGATTCATGTGCTACCACCGGATGGACTCTGCCATTTTCGCAGCTTTGACCGAGCACTGGACCCGGAGCTCCTCCTACGCGAGCCGACCTCTCACCTATCCTTTGGCGCTTCCGAGGTAACACTCTTCCCTGTTTTACTTTCTACAATGTAAAACTGTTAACTATCAAAGTCGTTTTCATTCTTTAACTGCTTGATTCTGACACACTGTTCACTGTAGTCGATTGCAATTATGCTTACAATTGATATCTGTTTAAGACAGACACATGCACACACACTGCACTAGCCTCAATCACCCAAACACACGGCACACACCGCATTTCACTACAAACTCACCAACACCCAGCATCTGCTTGAATCTGAAAATGTGCACGCATGCCATATCTATCTTGAACCACTCGAACATACTGACGCATCACACGTTGTAGTTCACTGTAAGCACACCGACACCCAGCACTTATTTGAATCTAAAAAACTTGCACACATGCCATATTTGCACTGAACCCCTCAAACACGCTGACGCATCACACGCTAGTTCATCCGTAAGCACACCGCACCCTAGATTCGCTGAATCAAAAACTTGCACACATGCTAGATTGGCACTGAACCACTATTTCTTCAAAATTGTACATTTCATATTGCTTTGATGCTATTTGTTTGAAAACAGGGAGATTCTCATACCATCCGCGGGTATGGGAACGTCACGGCTCGAGATTGGTACGCGGAGCTTCCCGAGGCGGTTCGACGTATCGTAGACTAGGCCGGCTTCGGCGCTTTCTGCAAGGGTCTGACTCGGCTTACTGCTTGCAGGCCTCTTCTAGCTGCCCTGGCAGAGAGGTGGTGGGACACCACCGATTCATTCCACCTATCCATGGCGGGAGACATGACGATGACTCCCTACGACTTCTCGACGCTCACAGGCATTAGGGTGGGGGGTGATCCGATCCCCTTCGACATCGATATGGATGAGTGGATCGCCGCCGATTCACCTTGCACGCCCGTATTCACGTACTGGTTCGAGGTGCGTCAGGTCCAACTGCCGTTGATGCAGCCCCGATGACTCAGGAGGCCGTAGATAGATACGCACACGGCTTCCTCATGTTCCTGTTCGGGACAAGATTTTCGCCGATCGGGCGAACACAGTGCCTCTCTGCCTTCTCAGCGCACTGGTGGATGTCAGAGATATCTTGTGTTTCGATTGTGGTGGTGCGGCTCTGGCCACCCTCTACGGCTATATGAGCTCGGCCTTCGCATGACAGCTGTTTCGGGGCTACCGTGCTTGGGAGGTACATTTCCTTTTCCGCTTTACATTTCTGCTTTACATTTTCTATACTCTGCACACTGCACACACTGTAGTCTGTTTCACACGGACTATATACTGTACACACGGCACACACATACTCTGCTTTTAATCGACCGACACTACTCACATCAGACACTCCGCACAATACACTACACAACACACGCTCGATATTTCGGTTTATTCCGATTCTCGCTTTATCCGATAAACATTCGGTATTCACCTTGCGGGCCAGGGTTTACGCCTACTTTCCTAGGCTCACCTCTGTCGGCAGAGACCCTCCGTCGCCCCCTTCACGCCGCTTTGACGGAGATGCGCCCGGAGGTCAGCGAGACTTTCACTTCTTCCGCCGCTACTTGACACCATCACTCCGCCGAGGTATGTTTTACTTGCAATTCATTTAAGCTTCACTTTTCCATCAGATATTTGCAATACCCGAGGTAACAAATCAGATTTCAATTTCAGATCACCTGGCAGCCGTGGGCTCCTCTGCCAGCAATGATGCGGGATCGGTTTGCCGGCGCCGTCGAGACCTCGCGTTACCGGATTCTGCTGGAGGGCCCGGTCCGTCGAGCTTGGTACCTGGGTGAGCATTTCCTGCGTTAGACCCTAGGGTTACCTGAGCAGACAGTTCCGGTACACCCTCCTGAGCACATGAGGGACACCGAGCGTTTCACCGCTGAGCAGATGGCGGACTACACCATCGGCTGGGAGGCAGACGACTACAGAGGCGAGGGCGATTACTCGGAGTACGTCCGGACCTTCATCATGCCGCCTTTGAGCGGTGGTCGCCGAGCTGAGAGAGAGAGACCTGCGGCGCCAGCGGCCGGAGCAAGAGTAGGAGGAGGAGTGCCGAGGAGGGCTCGAGTCCGCGGCAGGGGCGGAGTCCAGAGAGGACGGGAGGCCAGTTGGCCTACTCTGCCTACTTCACTGTCTTTCCGAGGGTCGAATGGGGTGACCTATCAGATTCCCTTCGCCCCTCCGCCGGCTGATCACGAGTTTGTCGGTATCCCCGACTTGCCTCTCCAGATGTATTATCAAGATTGCAGTCATTTCATTTTAGTTTATTTGATATTCCACGTAATATTGATGCATCTCGATTCTCGCAGCGTCTTCGATACACCCGGCATCTTGAGATGAATGCCTCCATGACGGGATGTTGCAATGACCTTCGAAGTTCCTAGCCTTTACGGCCTTCCAAGATGTTCTCTCCGCTATAGTTTCAAACCATACAAACCGCTTCAGATAATCGATGCATATCACAACACCGATACCAGTCCTCCACGACTTGATACATCAGATTCATACATCGATTCTCGTGACCGATAAACCGCTCACCAGATTCAAACACTATACTCATACATTGCATTCTCAGACCGATAAACCGCCACAAAGATTCAAACATCAGATTTCAGATTGATAAACCGTGATCATGTATATCGATGCATTTGCCTTTTTGTACTTTTCAAATTCTCCTTCCCGATTCCTCCAAGGTGGTGGCGCCCACCGACCTCCCATTTCTACTCGGATGGCGGGATATTCCCCACCGAGAAGGGCGATTACGCCGGAGCAACAAGCTCCAGCCTGCATTTACGAGTCGAGGAGGAGGCAGAGTCATCCGAGGAGGAGGCCGGGGCACCAGTTCTTCGCTCGGACAAAGGACACTTCGTGATGCTCGGACTTCGCCAGAAGAGGGCGAGGACAGATCCCTATGAGGCCATTGATGATGCCGATGACCCACTTTTGTCAAGCTTTTTTTATTTTTTTTTTTTTGTATTTTTCCTTTTGTTGGTAGATAGCGTATTTTGTAATCGCCAGAGGCGATTTTTGTTTCCAAAACTATGTACTTGAAAAAGATGATATGAAATGAAACAAACTTTTTGTCTGAAAAGAATGTTCTATTTGTACATATCTGCATCTTTCATACTTTGCACTGCATTGCGTCATATTACACCTCAAATGTAAATGATATTGATTTGTTGTCTGCAAATTGAGCAATTGTACTATGATAATCGGATGACCAACCAATTAACAGCAAAACAACTCATACAAACCATCGCCAAATCAATAGACATTTCATACTCTCATCGATTGACTCAAGATATAGCCCATAACACAGCATTCGGTTCATTCTGCACACAGCAAACCCTGAACAAATAGCCCCAATCTGACAAGACAGATCACAAAACTGATACGGTTGCAGTTGAAACACACTCGAATGTCCCAAATTTTCTCTTCCCTTTCTCTTGCTTCGCACGGATGTAGAGAATGGCACAGCACTCTGAGCACAAACGACGATTTTTGAAATAAGGAAGGGTTTTCAACCAGGGTATCGAGCCTACCACAGAACACAGCGAGACAGACTCAAACAAAGAAACAAAAGGCACACAACCTAAAAGAACGAGACATGTACGGAAAAGACTCAAAGCCAAAATCAAGGCCGACAAATCAAAAGACACGACACACGGACGTGTTCACAAAAAGACCTCAAATCTCAAGGAGCCAATTCCTCTGGGTATTATTCCCACCCTTTCTGATTTGTGATACTCACATCACTCGGCCCTCAGGCTCATTTTTCTCTCAAAGCCCTTTTCTCACTTTTCGCTCAACTTGCTCCTCTCTATTCTTTAATCTCTCATTTTTCAATCCCTCCCCAGAGTGATTAATGGATGAATAGGAAATCGCAGATTCACGCCCAACACTGTTAGCTCACGGCTATTTCTTCTGGTGAATAAAGTGCCTTGTTGACAAGCATGTTAGCGGGGGAAAGACAAAAGACCTGACTCAATCGTGCCCCTAGTTCGTCATTTTGACCATTTTTTGTTTTCTTCCTAAAACAGTTTTGATCAAGAATGAGAGTTGGATTAACACACTTATTCGATTTTTGATTTCAAAAATCATGTGAATCAGGCTGTGAGCACTGAAAATTCTCCTTTTTGGGTCCAAACATGGTCCAATTTTGAAAATGAAACAGTTTTCGAGAAAACAAGTCAACCTCAGTGAAAATTTTCAAAAACTATTTTTGTAAACAGTCGATGCTCAAACGAGCATGGAACTTACCCTCGAGATGCGCAACCTCGAATCGGAGGCAATGGAAAATTGCCCCTGGCTTAAAGAGGGATAAGGCAACGGAAAGTTGCCCCTGGTTTGGACGGTAACTTAGGGCAACTTGTGGCAATGTATGGCAACGGAAAGTTGCCCCTTGTTTGGATAATGCCGCGGCATATTGTAAGCCAGTCCTTGTTGATGACGATCGGACCCTCGGACGCGGAGGAGGCGAAGACGGCTTGAATCAATATATGGACACAGTCACCTGGAAGGTGTTGGTGGTTTGACTTCAAGAGGAAGTTGGTCATGTAATTCCCGGTCGCTGCAATCGAGACATTGGATTCGGAGGAGGCACAAGTGATCAAAACCATGACATGGACTGAGACGCTATGGAAGCGTTGGGGGCTGGACTTCAAGATGAAGTTGCCTACGTATCCCAAACATGGGAATCAAGCCTTACGTAGTTCCGGTTAAGGTACACTCGGGTATTTTAACCTTCATTGTTTAGGCTCTAACTTTTGCCAAGGCGCCTGTTGCAGGTTTTCGACCTTGCGAGCTTTGTTTTTCTTCTCTTTTCTTTTTTTCTTTTCTTTTACATTTTTTTCATTTCTTTTCTTTCTTTCCTTTTGCTATTCTTTGTTCTTTTCTTTTCTTTTTGCTTCTTTTTGCATTATTTTTCTTCGTATTTTTGATTTTTTTTTTATTTTTCTTTGCTCTAACTTTTGCCTGGGCCGCCCTTCCGGGTTTTCGGTCCAGCGAGCCTCTCAAAGGGTAAAAGTGGAGCAAGCCCATGCCAAATGGTTTTGAGATTGAAGCCTCTCCGTATCCAGGAGAGCGACTGTCGTATTGATTTGCAAGAAAAGTCCATCACGGTTGCTTCTCGAGCTTTGCTTGGTGAGATCTGATTTCCTTGATCTAACTTTGACGCCTCTTGCTCGAGGGCTACCTCGAAATGGGCCACACAGGCGTTTCATGGTACTGAACGTTTTGAACGGGTCCAGTTTGCAACAGATGAATTGAAACTTGAGACCGAGAGCGATCCTGGGCTGCACAATCTCAAGAGCGGTTCCACACCGGTCTTCGCAAGACTGCGCAAGACATTTTGTTTTTGAAAGTTTTCAAGAAAGCGACAAATCAGTCGTGTTGAAGATAGTGTGGAACCAGTCTGGATTGGACCAGGATCCTTCTCAGTGCTCATGCCGACGAGCATGATTTCATTCATCAAAAGCCTAGCAGGCCTCTCTTTCTCTCAAAATGATCAAAATTTTACAAAACCCAAGGAATTACTTCCTCTTCGTTTTCATCACCACAGTGTTCGAAAAAAGGGGTTTTATGAAAAGCTTAGGTCATTATGACGATGTTTAAGGCACAAGAGAGTAGGCGAAATGCACTGTCGTTCCATTCACATCTTCCGGCACGGCTAACTCAAATAGCAATAAATACGGCACATGATAGCCGCAGCTGTTTCATTCAGATTTGGTATAACCGCTCTCGACAAAGAATAAAGCTCAAACAGCAAAAGCAACTAATTACAAGACAAAATGGTGTTTGAGGCAACAACCCCGAAATCACCTAGTATACTATACAAGAGGGACTGACTTATTACAACAAGACAGACCTTGTAAGCAAAAAGACTGACTCCATACAAAGAGACAAACTCAAAACAAAATAAAAGACTGACTCGACACCCAAGTCAGGATTTACAAAACTAGCATTAACAGATGCCCAAAAATGCGTGCCAAACGCCACATCCAAAAACGTGCCAGGCACTGCCTACAGACGGTCCACCCTCTGATTACATACTTGCAGTGTCTGTATCCTCAAAATCCAACAACTGAGTGGTGACGGACTTTGCTGAGGTGGGCGGGAGGATAACCTCGTTGTCAATCAAATCTTGCACCTCGTGCCGGAGGCAGAAACAATTGTCGAGAGCATGGCTATCTGGTGGTGGTACGACAAGACAGAGCAGATCATGTGTGACAGGAGATTCTTCGGAGAGGCCGAGGCTCGGGGGTTTAAGGTGTCCCTCTCGGCAAGGATTTGAAGTGCCTTGGACAATGGCATGTAGAGAGCATGGAAGACCCTGCGCCTCGGTGTACTTTGAGTTCGAGCACTCTTGCTAGATGCACTAGCGAACGGATCGGCGGTGACCTTGGGTTTCGATCCTTTCCGGATGCAAGGCCGAGCGGAAGAACTATCTTGGCATGACGGGCCTATCCCGATTCTCGATTGATCGATTGCCTCAAAGGAGTGGGGAAAGCATCCTCCATAGCTTTTGACGTAACCACGGATATCATTGCTTGTTCATTTCATTCCCGCCAAAGCCTCTCATCGCCTACGAAGCTTGTTCGATAGGGTCGGACCGCCTTCATCTTGCCTTTGTCTTCGCCTCACCGATCTAGAGTTTGGTTTGATGCGCTGCTGTTATAGCCGGAGGCCATCTCCGGTTGGCTGAGTTCAATTACAATTCGTCCCAGTAGTGTGGGCTCTTGGGGTATGAAGCCTCCGGCATATGGTGCGGCTGGTGGCAAAACAGACATTCCATAGGCGAGATCCGCCACGGATCTTTGAAGATCACCTATCATTCCCATTAGTTCAAATGTAGTAGGCTCGCGAGCCTGATATAATTGAGGAGTCCAGATTGGATGTGTGGCAGGCGACCTAGGTGGATGCGGCATGTCAACAGTAGTCTCATCTTGTAGGGTGATTCCCCGACTCAACGTGGCCGTCATGACCACAATCTCTTCTGAGTTTTGCGTCATGTTCAGTTCTGCCTCAGCAAGAAGAAGAAGACACTAGTCGTTTCGATCGCCCTCTCAATCTCTGAATCAAACGGAAAACAAGCGATTTAGCCCCAAACAGATCAAACACGGATGCAAATGACAATCAGTACTCTACTATCGATCATCGTTTCGCATCACTGTTCAAAACCGAATCGACACCCGCAGACACAACGATTCTCAACAATATCGTCATCGTGCCCTCGGGCGGATACCCCAAACTTGCAAACTGATATATGCGTTCCCTGCAGAGATACACTCTAAAAGCACATAACAGGTAAAAGAGAGCCAATACACCCCTATGTTGGGGTAAGGTTTCCCTATCCTATTTTGTCAGGAGCTAGGGTTTCACTACGCACGCAGCGGTTTCAAACAACCTATATCGGGTAAGCATCCTGTCCTAGTTTGGAATGGTCACTACGGATTCCGAATATGCACTAGGTCAGATGGTCAAAAAGGGTGCCCCGGTAGAACCGGGGTTTGTGTTCTCATACTGGCAGGGCCCGCAACCGGTCAGCCTTATGGTCATGCCTTGACAAGACAAGCCTCCAGCAAACCGCTCAGGAATAGCAGATGACCAACACGGTGTCCTAGGCGCGCCAATGCAAATGCAATGCAAAGAGACACATAAACGTAGTCAAAACAGGATATCACGAGTTTGAGTCAAGCTCTCTAAACTCTCCCCGGGCGTGCCCGAAATCAGAGACGCCCCAAACGCCCGGAGGGTTAAGTCCTGCCTGTCAGATTGGGGTCACTACAGTTCAAGGACTCAAATGTCACGGTTCTTAATCTTAAACCAGAGAGTCCAAATCCGGCAAATCGTTTGAGAAAACAGATTTTTGAAAAGTAGTGCCAATCATGGACTGCTTTGCCAGATTACAGAGTCGCCACCTAAATATTTTAAAACGGGAAATTTAGGAAACCCTGACTCGGTGCCGAAGCCACGTGTCCGTCATCACCAAAGTGGTCTTGGCTCGGGAGCTTGGGTACGATCGGGGAAGGTCAGCTATGAGCACCCCCTTTCGCCCGGTCCGAAGACCGGCCTCTACTAACCGTGATACCCGATTTTGAAAACATTATGTGTTCTTGTTCCAATTATTAGCCTAGAATTACTATGTTATGCGCGCAGCAAACAAGTATAGACTAGATTGCCTAATTTGGAAATAATCATTGCATATCCGTTAGTTTTGAAAATGCTTTGGAATTTGCTACTCGCAAGTAGGCTAAAACATGGATTCCAACGAGTTTTTCCAACTCAAGCAATCCAACCTCCACCCACAGGCATTCAAGCAGTTTATCTCACATAAGCACTTAGCCGCATGGTAAGCATGCTGTTATGTTTAACATTCACACGCATGCGAAATGCTAAAGCATAAAGGTACTTACATCGTACTCCGTGCCAAAACAATAAACTAGTTAGCAAAATATGCATGACCTAGCTCATGTTAAGATGACTAATGCAACACATACAGAGTGCAATTAGACAGGCTCGGCTATCCTAAACATGGCATGTGAAACGCAATCATTTGGTGCACGTATTCAAGTTGGAAATTGAAATACAATGCGCTTTGTATGATGTACCAAGCCCGGTGCATGTAAACAAATGCATGGATACACGCATGCATTGCATAAGGTATGCTAAAATAAACGTGCCCTAATCTACCATCATAAGCAGGTAAATAAAAGGGAAGAAAGAAATGGGGGTTGGAAGACATACACACACTCACCCACACTTATTACAGATTTGCCCTCGCTCGGAGGGACCAAAAGAATAATACAAATAATTAACTACGCAAGCTAATTAAATATTACAAATAGCCTAATTAGTTGACAAACTAACTAAACTGAGAAAAGCAGTAAACCGCCTCGAGAGGAGAGCCAAATGCAGCACGTGCTCGGGTCTTGCTCGGAATTGCACTGCCATGCCTAGATTGCCTCTGTTTTCCCTACTTTGCATCTCAGAAGACTGCCAAAGTCTCAGGAGTGCCTCCTAGGACACTGAGGGACATCATCGGCTAAGGGAAGATACCACCGGCTGAAGTATGTGGCCACCGGCACAAAATGAACTCATCGGCTGATAATTTAATGCTGGCCGGCACTAAATGTTGCCGATCGGCACTGAATGTCTACAGAACCTGCAACTCACAGCAGCAGAGGGCAAAATCTTGCATGGCAATGTTATTCAAGCAATGTATGCCCCAAACATACTCCTTATCATGTTTGTGACTCAAAGGAGGATGTGCCTCGATTCTCGGGCCACCAATCACGCATTCCCATGCATGATGGCCCAAAGAACCAAGTTGTGCACTTTCATGTCAAATGCATGTAAACCAAACAAACAAAACAAGGCCCAATTCCTATCACCAAGTCAAGGAACAAGGCACGTATGCAAGGTGCAATGCAACCTAAGCATGTTAGCTAATATGCAAAACGATCATGGCAAGACACTTATGTAAGCATGCAAGCAAACATGAGGCAATGCAAGCCAAGAAAATGATGGTCTTAAACACGATCTAGGCAACCCCAAATAGGCCTAAAATCAGTGGCCAACAATGCCCAAAAATGAAAGCCAACACACATACACACATGCATATGTTAAGACTTAACACTTAGGCACCAAGTAAGCAACCCTCAAGCACACTTGAAAGGGGATATCATGGACACTAAGCATGCATCATAAGCTTTAAAATCATGCTATAGAATGATGTCAAATCATGTTAAACAAGACAAGCAAATGCAATGCAAAAGGGGCCAAGTATTCAAGGCTCATCAAGGAGGTAATGGACTACACTTAACACAACCATACATGGCCTGCAATAGGCGACCAAAAATAGAGTTTTAACACATAAAACTAAGTCCAAAGGACCACTTAGATGGCACCTAAGGGTCTCAAATTCAAAGGCATGCATAATGGTCGAAACAAGAGGCATACAACATATGCTTTCAAAGCAATAAAGAGGCGACTTAGGCAAGCATATGAGCATGCCAAAGGGACTGAAATTACATGTTAGGTGGTTCCAAATCACCGAAATGATGCAAGAAACACAAGCTACACATTCACATACTTGAGGCGTACAAGCCCGGCAAGCCACAAATGCAAAGGAGCTATACTAAACATGCCAAAATCAATCCAAACGACCATGGACAGACCTAAAGCACAGCAAAATAAGCACAAAACATTCATAAGTCTAAGCCTAAATCATGCTCAAATAAAGGCTTAACAACCTAAGACATGTTAAAGGCATTACAAGGCATTACATGGAAACTATGCTAAGCATGCATAAGAGACAAAAACCAACTTAAAATCATGTTATATCATGGTATAATAAGCATGAAAAACAGTCATGGCATGCTCAACACACACTTGAACATAGGCTTCCTCAAGAGGCCAAAACTTGTCCTTTTCAAGGACAACAAGGAGAGGGGGTGACCCTCTCCTTCTTGGGACTTCAAGGTATCATCTTCACCACTGAAATCCCTCAAGATTTCAGTGGTGAAGAGACCCCAACACCAAAATCCCGGAGCTCTCACAAAATAGCTCAAAATGAGGCCTTTTCAAGGCCTAAGGGTGGTCAAACCTCCCCAAAGCACAAAACACTCTTAATCAACAATAAAGAGAACTAAAAAATAGAACTTTTTTGTATTAAATGCTAAGCACAAAAACAGTTCTAAACTATGCAAAAAATGGAATGCAAAAATGGGGTAAAAAGGGGTAGTTTCTTACCCTTGAAGACCACCTTCACAAAGGTTGATGTTGTTGCTTCCTTGAGCTCAAATCCAACCAAAAACTTCAAGAACCAGCCCTTAGAACCTCAGTAACCGAAGGAAGGTGAAACACTAGGTGCTTGTGTGCAATAATATGGATTAAAGCACCTAGTGTAGAAACAAGAGAGGAAAAGAGAGATAGGATAGATACACAAGTTCTAACCTAATACCAGAGCTTCTCCTCTGTCTTTTCTCTCCAAAAATGTCTAACTCTCTAACCCTTGAGCCAAGAGAAGAGAGCCTTCTCTTACAGGCAACAAAGCTTACAAGTTAAGCAAAACAAAAGCTCATCCCTCCGTACGTGTATGGAGGGGAAACAAATGCTATACAGCTGCTTCAAAATATCTCAAAAAGCAACTGAACAGTAGTCGGCAGGGCAAAATTGTCATTTTGACAAAATTGACTGCCGACCGACACAATATAGTGCCGATGGCAACACCAACCAGCCGGTGGCCTCTAGCCACTGCTGGTGGTGTGTGGGAATGCCTCACAAGGCATTCCCTGCCCCTCTAAGGCAAAGCACAAGTGTTTGGTGCAAAACTAGACATAAAACGGTCAAGTTCGGAGGTCCTGAGGCAAGGCGCGTAACCAAGAACTCCGGGAACTCCAAATGAACACGAACATGGATAATCACCGAGTGTTCAAATGGTGACGTCCAAGTCTTGAGGACGGTCAAAAATGGGGTGTCTACAGAGCTCGTGAGCTGCTCCCGACATGAGTGCCCCCCCTCTGGTGCGGGGATATACCCTGCCATCCCGGGTAGAAATGGGAGGCCCAGCCGGAGCACCGCCCACCGGAGGAATCTGGAAGGGAGGCTGAAAAACCATGAAAGGCGAATGCATCGTATCATCGTGAATAGCGAATCGATGCAGAATGCGATGTATGAATCTGATTGCAGGTCTTGTGAACAGCTTTATCGCAAATCTGATTAAAGGTAGTCTGAGTATGTGAATGCCGTGAGCAGTTTATCGCGAGAATACGTATGAGTACGATCAGGTATATCGTGAACAAATAATCGGGCGAATGCAGCAGGCGAATATGAAGTCGCTGTCGCGGAGCGCTTTGTCAATGCAGGGTGCAATGTGTGAGTGCAATATCGATGTCAGCGTGAGCGCTTATCGATGTTGTGTTGTGCATCGATTATGTAAGCGGTTTGTGTATGGTTTGAGGTCGTGGTCGAAAGAACATACCGGAATCTTTGAAAGGGCGAGAGGTCGAAGGTCCGCTGTAGCATCCCCATCATGGAGGCATTCATCTCCAATGACTGCCGGGTGTACTCAGAAGACGCCTGCAAAAGTATCAGATGCATCAGTATTCTGTGGAATATCAAATAAACTAAAATGAAATAACTGTACAAGAATGCAGTGATACATACCGGAGGTAAGTCGAGGACGCCGACTAACTCGTGATCAGCCGGGGGAGGGGCGAAGGGGATCTGGTAGGTCGCCCCACCCTGCCCTCTGAAAGTCAGCGAAGTGGGCAGAGCATGCCAACCGGTCCTTCGTCCTCTTTGAACTCTACCCCTGCCACGGACTCGAGCTCTCCTCGGCCCTCCAGCTCCTGCTCCAGCCACTGGTGCCGCAGGTCTCTCTCTTTCTGCTCGGCGGCCGCCGCTCAGAGGTCGCATGATGAAGGTCCGGACGTACTCTGAGTAATCGTCCTCGCCTCTGAAACCGTCTGCCTCCCAGCCAATAGTGTAGTCCGCCATCTGCTCAGCGGTGAACCTCTCGGTATCCCTCATATGCTCAGGAGGGTGCACCGAGACTATCTGGTCTGGTAAACCCAGGGTCTGACGCAAGAAACGCTCACCCAGGTACCAAGCCCGACAGACCGGGCCCTCCAGCAGAATTCGGTAACGCGAGGTCTCATCGGCACCGGCAAACCGATCTCGCACCACAGCTGGCAAAGGAGCCCAAGGCTGCCAGGTGATCTGAAATTGAAATACAGTTTGTTATCTACTGTTATTGAAATATGCAGTGGAAAGACGAAGCTTAAACAAACTGCAAGTAAAACATACCTCTGCGGGGGTGATGGTGTCGAAATAGCGGCGGAAGAAGCTGAATGTCTCTCGAGGCCTCCGCACGCACCTCCCGTCAAAGCGACGCGAGAACGGGATGACGAGAGGGGTCTCTACGTCGGGTACGAGAGCAAGCCTAGGAAAGTAGGCATAAACCCACAACTACAAGGTAAATACCAGTGCATTTATCAGATAAAGCAGAATATAGAATAAAAGTAGAAATGGCATAGCCATGTGTTGTGCAGTGTATTGTGCAGAGTGTGCAGTGTGAGCGATGTCGGTCGGTGTAAGCGAGTATGTGTGTGCGTGTGTACGATATCAAAGTATAAAGCAGATTACAGTGTGTGCAGTGTACAGAGTACAGAAAATATAGAACAGAAATGTAAAGCAGAGAAGAGGATGTACCTCCCAAACATGCCAGTAGCCCCTGAGCAACTGTCCGCTGCCGCGGGAGGCTGAGCTCATATAACCATAGAGAGTGGCCAGAGCGGCGCCACCCCAGTCGTAATGCAAGATGTCCCTGACGTCCACCAGTGCACTGAGCAGGCAAAGAGGCACGGTGTTCGCCCGGTCGGCGAAAATGGTCGTCCCAAACAAGAACATGAGGAAGCCGTGTGCGTATCTCTCCACGGCCTCCTGAGTCATCGGGGCTACATTAACAAGGATGGGCTGGACCCTGAACTGCACCTCAAACCAGGAATATCGGACTAAGCCGGGACGCGCAAGAGGCGGTGCCGCGCCGAGCAAGTAGACCTGAGCCGCAGTCCACTCGTCCATATCAATGTCAAAGGGGATCGGATCACCCCCTACCCCGATGCCTGTGAGCATCGAGAAATCATAAGGGGTCATCGTCATGTCCCCAGTCACAGAGAAATGAAATGAATCGGTGGTGTCCCACCACCTCTCCACCAGAGCGGCAAGGAGAGGTCTGCATGTCGTAAGCCAGGAGAGTCCCCTGCAGAATGCGCCAAAGCTAGCCTGGTCCACGATGTAGCGAACTGCATCGGGTAGCTCGGTGTACCACTCACGAGCGACGGTGTTCCCATACCCGCGGATGGTATGGGAATCTCCCTGTTTTCAAACAAGTAGTTGCGAAGCAATATAAAATGTACAGTTTTGAAGAAACAGTCAAAATCAGTGCAAATTTGGCATGCGTGCATATTTTCAGATTCAAACAGATACCGGGTGCCGGTGTGCTTACAGTGAACTACAACGTGTGATGCGTCAGCGTGTTTGAGTGGATCAGTGCAAATTTGGCATGCGTGCATATTTTCATATTCAAACAGGTACCGGGTGCCGGTGTGCTTACAGTGAACTACAACGTGTGATGCGTCAGCGTGCTTGAGTGGATCAGTGCAAATTTGGCATGAGTGCATATTTTCATATTCAAACAGGTACCGGGTGTCGGTGTGCTTACAGTGAACTACAACGTGTGATGCGTTAGCGTGTTTGAGTGAATTAGTGCAAATTTGGCATGCGGGCATATTTTCAGATTCAAGCAGATGTCAGGTGCCGGAGTTCGCAGTAAAATACGGTGTGTGCCGTGTGTTGAGTGATTCAAGGCTAGTGCAGTGTGTGTGCATGTGTCAGTCTTAAACAGATAATCAGTTGCGAGTTTGTTTGCGATCAACTACAATACACGGTGTATCAGAGCATCTGAGCTAAAGCAATTAAAGAACAAAATTTGCTATGACAGTTGACAGTTAAAAGGTTCTACGTTGCAGAAAATAAAGCAGAGAAAAAAATGTTACCTTGGAAGCGCCGAAGGATAGGTGAGAGGCAGGCTCACGTAACAGGAGCTCAGGATCCAACACCATGTCGAAACTCCTGAACTGGCGCAGTTCGTCGGGTGGCAGAACATGAATCGCCGGTCGGTAGGTCGCCGGGTCGAACGGGCGCTCGCTCAAAGGTAGGAGCTCAACCCCAGGATCCATCTCGTGATCCGAGGGAGTCCCACCGCGCCGAATGTCGTCAGCCATGTCAAGAGTGATGAGAAAATGGTCGGAGAATGAAAATCGGGTCGGAATACGAAGAGTCAACCAAAAAGTCAACTCTCGGGGGGGTGGAAAATGGCTGGAAAGGTCGGGATGTGAAAAGGCACGGAAATGGAGAGGAAAATGAGGGGAACAAACCCCAAAAAGGTGGAAATGGTAAAAAAGGTACCGAAACAAAGATTTGTTCGGTTGAAAATGTCCGAAACGCGAAGGTATACGTGAATCAAACGATGAAAAGGGCGCGAGAACGCAAAGAAATGAGAAAATGAGGAGAGGAAAAGACTCTAGAGAGAGAGATGGGTCGTTTTCGGCGGAGGATAATGAAAAGAATAGGGTTTGGAACCCTATTTTAAAACACCCATGGTGAAATGTCGAATCTGCCCCGACTCAGGAACTTTTTGCCGGTCGGCAACATTTTGTGCCGGCCGGCAGAATGTTGTGCCGATGAAAGTATTTTGTAGCCGATGGACAGCCGGTGGCTTCCCCTCCTAGCCGGTGGTGTTCCCACAACCTTGTTTAGGCCATATGAGTAGTTTTTGGTCTTCATAGCTCAAGAAAGTGCAAGAAAGTGTATCTCCGACGCTCAACCGGCCTCCATTTTGACCTCGGACCGCGTCTTCTGTGCGTAGCACTCAAATTCATGCAAGGATTGTATCCTTTTGTATCCTTTTGCCTTTTACAAGACTTAAAAGTTTCCCCGTGTGCGTTGCATGCTTCCATCATACTATCCGGCGCGTCGCATCGCACCGTCATGCACACCCCTCGTGCATTGTCATGCATTTTATTACGAGCATTGTCTTGCATTTCAAAAGACGTGTGTTGTCACGCACTTTAGTTCATTCGCATTGTCATGCATCTTTCGATCTACATTTCAATTCAGGCCTTGTGGCGTGCATGCCTCAATTTCCATGAGGCATGCGTGTCTCATTTGCATTGTTTTGCACTGTGTGAGGCATGCGTGTCTCATTTACACTTACATCTCACATTCCGTGAGGCATGCGTGTCTCACTTACTTTCTCACATTCCGTGAGGCATGCGTGTCTCACTTACTTTTTTACATTCCGTGTGGCATGCGTGTCACACTTACATCATTTTCCAATCTTATGAGGCGTGCGTGTCTCATTTGCATCATTTTGCATTCTTATGAGGCATGCGTGCCTCATTTGTCTCATTCACTCTCATTTTATATTCCGTGTGGCATGCGTGTCACACTTGCATCGTTTATCATTTGCATTGGCACGTGTGCCTCATTCGCATTGGCACGTGTGCCTCATTTGCATCGGCACGTGTGCCTCATTCGCATCGGCACGTGTGCCTCATTTCGCATCGGCACGTGTGCCTCATTTGCATTAGCATGTGTGCCTCATTCTCATTGGCACGTGTGCCTCATTTGCATTGGCACGTGTGCCTCATTCTCATTGGCACGTTTGCTTCATTTGCATTGGCACGTGTGCCTCATTCTCATTGGCATGTGTGCCTCATTCGCATTGGCACGTGTGCCTCATTCTCATTGGCATGCGTGTCTCATTTCCATCGGCATGTGTGTCATATTTCCATTGGCATGCGTGTCACATTTCCATTGGCATGCGTGTCTCACTTGCATTGTACATCGTTTTGCACCATGGCCTAGGAGACCTTAAATCCTTCGAAGGTGCAAAACCTTTGGCGCATGCATTGTCATGTATCATCATCTCAAAAGCCGTGCATTGTCGCGCATTTTGAAACCATGCATCGACGGTCCAGGAGACCTAAAATCCTTGGGAGGTGCAAGACCTTCATTCGCGTTATCTGAACGCACCGCACTGTTTTGCACATCTCATTGCATTTGGCATGCATTCCATCACGCGATCTTGCGCATCGCACTGTCTTGTGCACCGCATCTCAATTCATGCATTGCCCCAAATGGGCCCGGCGAGACCTTAAACACGTACGGTCTAGGAGACCTTAAATCCTCGGAAGGTGCAAGACCTTCGTTGCTTCGGCACACACAATTCATGCATTGTCATGCATTCGTAAAGCCACGCATTGCCGCGCATTTCATATTCATGCATTGTCATGCATTCTAAGCCGCGCGTTGGCGCGCATTTCAAACATCATGCATCATCTGCATTTTCAGGCATCATCTGCATTCAAAACACAAAAACAAAAACATCATGCATCATACGCATTTCAAAAAAAAAAAAAAAAAAAAAAAAAAATCATGCATCATGCATCATGTGCATTTCAAAAACAAAAACAAGAAAAAAAACAACATGCATTGTCATGCATACATTTTGCATCACGGTCTAGGAGACCTTAAATCCTCCGAAGGTGCAATTCCTTTGGTGTTTGTCGTGCCCGAACGACTTCCGATGGTCTGGTAAAGCCACATGCCTGTGTTTGCGGTGAGTTCCTAGGAGACCAACGGGGACGGTTGAAACTAGAGTTTGAATGGCTTATGCCTAGAACGCAAAGGTTTGGGATTTCCGAGGCTAAAGTCTGGTTTAATACCCAGGGGGTGTACCTTCGGCTTGAAACCTGTATGGAAGCCCCATAGGTTGAGGCAGCCTGTCTGCGCCTCAGTTCTGGATACTGAACCAACCTAGTATATCGCCCTGTTAGGAGAGTAGGGAAAACTGCAATCATAGCCATTGCATCATTTGCATTGTCATGCATTTCATTGTAAATATTGCATTTACATTCCATTGCATATTTGTAGATATTGCATTTTAGTTGTATGCATCCATTGCATCACTTCCATCTACGTCTTGCGCCTTTCCTTGTTGAGCTTGGTCTAGTATGTGCCCATACTTTTCACGTCAAAACACAGTTCTGCATGTGTACGCGCCTATTCCACGTTGGTATGTTGGTTTGAGGGTTGTGGCACCTTTTCTGTGCTAGACATGGCTTGTACGTGTACATCCCTTTCCTAGGCAAGATTTGGTTTGGCCCGCGTGCCATATCCATTATATCCATCTCCATTGCATTTTAGTTGCATGCATCCATTGCATTACCCTCCATCTACGGCTTGCGCATTTCCTTATTGAGTTTGGTCTGGTATGTGCTCTTACTTTTCACGTCAAAACACAGTTCTGCATGTGTACGCGCCTATTCCATGTTGGTATGTTGGTTTGAGAGTTGCGGCACCTTTTCTGTGCTAGACATGGCTTGTATGCGTACATGCCTTTCTTAGGCAAGATACGGTTTTGGCTGCACGCCATATCCATTGTAGATATTACATTATAGTGTAAGTTTTGCATCCGGCATTAGGATCATTGTTCTTTCCCCAGCGGGTCATCACCCCACTTATGTCATTCCACCCAATACTCGTTCTTGTGTCTGTCTAAATTACTCATAGTTCTGCATGTGTACGCGCCTTGGTCATTCCACGCTGGTATGTTGGTTTGAGGGTGGCGGCACCTTTTCTATGGTAGACGGACTTGTTACTTCCATCAATCTATTTGACATTTGTGTGGTTTTGAACCGCTCATGATTGGATCATGATTCAATTGCATTACATATTACATTGCATATTATTTGCATTGTTTATATTTGTTTTGTAGTTTTGCATATCATTTGCATTACATTAGTTTCAATTGCATATCATCGCACTCTTCTATGCACCTCATTGCATTTTGCATGCATTTCAATCGCGCTATCTTGCGCACCTCATTTGCACTTGTCAGTGCACTGCATTGTCACGCAGCTTTCACAATGCATTGTCATGCATGTGACTAACAATATCATACCTGTTAAGTTTGTTTTCTTTACGGGCACGATATTGTATATACGGTTCATTTGAAGCTGGCACGACCAGACGAGCCAGACAGGTATTGTATCCTCCGAGTGAGATATATCGAGAATGGCAGAATTCTCTTGCACCCTTTCTGCATTGTAGTGTAGTTTGGAGTATGCTAGCTTAAAACTGTCGCATGTGTGCTTCGTTACAGCTTTGTTTGCATGATCATAAGTTATGCTTGGCTTCGTGCATTGTCTTGCATTTTGCCCCTGCCTACGGGCGCATATCTTATCTGCAGCTTGTACGCCTGTCTCTGAACTACGGTGGTTTGATTCCTAAAGGGATACATAGGCAGCCTGCGGGTTCAACCACTTGCGCTTTGTATGCTTGTCTAAGTCTTCGGCCTCTTCAAAAATGGGTCGTCTCTGGGCTTTGACATTCACTCCCGTCATTGTTATGACTTTTGAGTTCTGTCAAAGAGGGGCAACTGTAGACACCCCATTTTTGACCGTCCTCAAGACTTGGACGTCACCGTTGGAACACTCGGTGATCATCCTTGTTTGTGTTCGTTTGGAGTTCCCGGAGGTCTTGGCTACGCGCCCTGCCTCAGGATCTCCGAACTCGACCGTTTTGTGTTTGGTTTTGCACCAAACACTTGTGTTTTGCCTTGGAAGGGCAGGGAATGCCTTGTCAGACATCCCTATACACCACCGGCAGTGGCTAGAGGCCACCGGCCAAGGCTTTGTGCCACCGGCAATGTATATTGCCGGTCGGCACTCTTTGTTGCCGGTCGGCACTCATTTTTGTCAAAATGACATTTTTGCCCAGTGACTCTTGCTCACCGCTTTTGGAGATATTTTGAAACAGCTGGCTGGCATTTGCTTCCCCTCCATACACGTGTATGGAGGGATGCCCCTCTTGTTAGCTTACATTGTAAGTTTACAAGATTGGCTCCTCTATAAGAGGAGCCCTCCTCTCCCTTGCTCAAGGGTTATAAAAATTAGAGCTTTTTGCTTAGAAAATATAAAGGAAGCTCTGGTTTTAGGGTTAGGGTTCAATACACATCCTATCTCTATATTACTCTTGTGTGTGTTTTAGTCCATACTATTGCACACAAGCACCTAGTGTTTCACCTTCCCTTGGCTACTGAGGTTCCTAGGGTTTGTTCTTGCTGTTCTTGGGTAGATTAGAGCTCAAGGAGGCAACAAGGTCACCATCTTGGAAGAGGTCTACAAGGGTAACAACTTTACCCCCTTTTACCCCTTTCTTGCATTTGCCTATCTTAGAACTGTTTTTGTGCTTAGTGTTTATACAAAAAAAAGTTCTGTTTTTAGGCCCTCTTGTTAGTCTATTAAGAGTGTTTTGTGCTTTAGGGAAGTTTGACCCCTCTTAGGCCTTGAAAGGCCCCCATTTTGTGCTATTTTGGTGAGCTCCGGGATTTTGGTGTTTGGGTCTCTTCACCACTGAAATCTTGAGGGATTTTAGTGGTAAAGATGATGCCTTGAAGTCCTAAGAAGGAGAGGGCCACCCCCTCTCCTTGTTGTCCTTGCAAAGGGCACTTTTTGGCCTCTTGAAGAAGCCTTTGTTCAAGTGTGTGTTGAGCATGCCATGACTATTTTTCATGCTTATGTTGCCATAATATAACATGGTTTTAAGTTGGTTTTGGTACACCGTGCATGCCTTGCATACCTACCTTGTAATGCCTTGTGATTGCCTTAATATGCCTTAGGTTGTGTGCCTTTGTTTTAGCATGTTTTAGGCTTAGATTTGTGAAGCTTTTGTGCTTATTTTGCCATGCTTTAGGTCTGTCTTAGGTTGTTTGAGTCTAATTCTAGCATGCATTATATAGCCTCTTTGCATTTTTGGGCTTGTTGGCCTTAAGTATGTAAGTGTATAGCACGCTTTGTTTGCTTTGATTTAGTGGATTGGAGTCATTTTTCATGTTATTTCAGTCCCTTTAACATGTTTGTATGCTTGCCTTGCATGCCTCTTTAACGCCTTATGAGCTTGTGTTGTATGCTCCTTGAAAGTGCATGTGTGCATGCTTTTGAATTCAAGCCATTTAGATGCCATCTAGGTGTTCCTCGGGTGTTGTTTAGGTCTTCCTTTGACCTGTTTTGAGTCCCCTTAGCCTTGTGAGGCTTGGTGGGTTTGACCTTGGTTTAAGCCTCTTGGCTTGCCTCAAGTACTTGGGCCATTTGCATGCTTTACTTGTTTGAATTAGTTGGTTTGGCACCTCTATTTTGTGCAATTTCAGAGCTTGTGTTGCATGTTAATTGTCTATTGTTTGGTCTCTTTAAGTGTGCTTAAGAGTTGTCTGGTTTATGCTTAAGGTGTTGGACCATGATTGCATGCATGTGTGTGTGCATTTTGGCCTTCATTTCCTTGGTTTTGGCCATTGATTTTAGGCCTAATTAGAGTTGCCTAGGTCATGTTTAAGTCCATCTTTTCATTGGTTTGCCTTGCCTCATGACTCGCAAGTTTGCCTGCATAGGTTGCATGCCTAGTGTGCATTGTTTGTTCACATGCTCATGTTGCATCCCTAGCTAACATGATTAGGTTGCATGCCTAGTGTGCATTGTTTGTTCACATGCTCATGTTGCATCCCTAGCTAACATCATTTTGTGCCGGTGACCACAATTCACTACCGGTGGTAATCTTACTCAGCCGGTGGTGATTCCCAGTATCCAGAGAGGCAACCTTGAGACTTTGGCAGTTTTCAGAGAGGAAGAGCAGGGAAAACAGTGGCAGACTATGCATGGCCGTGCACTTCCGAGCAGGACCCGAGCGTGCGCTGCACCTGGCTCTCCTCCCGAGGCGGTTTACTGTTTTTCCTAGTTTAATTAGTTTGTTAACTGATTAGGCAACTTGTAATATTTAATTAGCTTGCGTAGTTAATTAATCTGTAATATTTATTTGGTCCCTCCGGGCGAGGGCAAATCTGTAATAAGTGTGGGTGAGTGGTGTGCATGTCTTCCAACCCCCACTTCTTTCTTCCCTTTTATTTACCTGCTTACGATGGTAGATTAGGGCATATTTAAATTAGCATACAGTATGATAGCATGCATGTATCCATACATTTGTCTTACATGCACCGGGCTCGGTACATCACGCTAACTACATTGTATTTCAATTTCCAAATTGAATACTTGTTACTTGTAGCATTTCACATGCCATGTTTAGGATAGCCGAGCCTGTCTAGATCACACCCTTGCTTGTGTTGCATTAGCCACTGAACATGAACTAGGACATGCATGTTTGCTAACTAGTTTATTGTTTTAGCGCGGAGTACGATGTAAATATTTATGCTTTAGCATATCGCATGTGTGTGAATGTTGCCATGACAGTATGCTTACCATGTGGCTAAGTGCTTATATGAGATAAACTGTTTGAATGCCTGTGGGTGAAGGTTGGATTGTTTGAGTTGGAAAAACTCATTGAAATCCGTGTTTTAGCCTACTCGCGAGTAGCAAATTCTAAAGCGCTTTTCAAAAACAAACGGATATGCAATGCTTGTTTCCAAATTAGGCAATCTAGTCTATACTTGTTTGCTGTGCGCATAACATAGTAATTCTAGGCTAATAATCGGAATAAGAACACATAACGTTTTCAAAATCGGATATCATGGTTAGTAGAGGCCGGTCTTCGGACCGGGCGAAAGGGGGTGCTCATAGCTGACCTTTCCCGATCGTACCCGAGCTCCCGAGCCAAGACAACTTTGGTGATGACGGACACGTGGCCTTCGGCACCGAGTCAGGGTTTCCTAAATTTCCCATTTTAAAAAATATTTAGGTGGCGACTCTATATCTGGCAAAGTAGTCCATGTTTGGCACTTCTTTTCAAAATCTGTTTTTCTCAAAACGATTTGCCAGAGTTGGACTCTTTGGTTCAGATTACGAACCGCAACAAATAAAAAAGGGGAGTCCGAACTGTAGCCGAGTTCCCTCGCGGACCTGTTACAATAAATGAAGTGTATTAGTGTGTGAATGTGTAAAAGTGTTTTTGTATACTGGAGTGTTATCAATAAAGGTTGTATTTCTGGGTCTACTAGCGTGTCAAACTCAACAGTTCGAATGTTGTTTGGATCGGCTACAGGTGTTACTTTGCAGATTTGACGGTTTGACGGTTGAAAACGAATATGGCTCAATCGAAATCAAAAAAATTTGAACCGACTGATATAGCCCATAAATATATAGCTCTACGTCCACGTGTTGCTTTTTTATTACTTTTCCATATTACACATTGATGCATATCCTTGTTTCTAGCATTGCAAAACCAAATCTGACACTCTCTCTCCTTCTTTTCAAGAAATGGATTTTATATTTTGCCTTCATTTGGCAACTTGGGTTAGGTTGGGTTAGGTTTTGAGCTATTTTAGTCACAAAAAGATAAAATAAAATTTTAACTTAATAAGATAACATGTCACATCCTACCCATAATCATTACATTCTTTCTCTCACAAAAAGTCAAAAATACTAAAAAGTATATCCTAAACTAGATTTTTTAGTCTCAGACTAAAATAACCAAAAAATCAACCCAGTTCCCAAACGAATTCTTTATAACCTTAATTACACACACACACACACACACACTCTCTCTCTCTCTCTCTCTCTCTCTACTAATTTCGCTTGCCCTCTATCCTTGAAAAACCAAACTGTCACTTTCTCTCGCTTTCTTTATGATAAATGGGTTTTGCATCAATTTATTTACGATGGTGTTATATATGCCAATTAGTATATTAAGTAACGTATCAATATTAGTTATGACATTATTATTGACCTCACTCATTATACAAATTACACATATCAAAAACCTCGTAAATTATGTCACATCATCAATTGGTACACTAGTTAGTATACTAATTGGTGTATATAGCATTATTTGTCTATTTTTATAATATGAGAGGATGTTTGAGATTATCTAAATAAATATATTTTTTAATTTTTTATACAAAAATAAAAATACAAAATAATATGATCTAAAAAACTAAAAATAATATTTTGATATAAAAAATATCAAATAATACCTTAATTTACACACACACACACACACACACTCTCTCTCTCTCTCTCTCTCTCTCTCTCTCTCTCTCTCTCTCTCATCTTTTGTTTGATCTGTCCAATTCTATCTTTCCATTACATTGAATTGATTACATAACATCACTTTTTGTCTCTCATTTTCTTTTATATGGAAAATTGGTTTGGTGTATATCTATATAACAATGATAGAGAGCTTTAATATTTGAGCTCTAAAAAGAGCTTTACACATGTGATAAAGAAAAAAAACAAACAAACACACACACAAACACACACACAAGCACACACATCACATCACAGGTGGACTCTACTCATTTAGAACTCTTCTAAAGCTTTCTTTTTAGAGTTGTCAAACATTAATTACGTACTCTCTCTCTACTCTTTTCTTTTACCCCAACTCTCTCTCTTCCACTACAGTTTTACACACATACTCTCTCTCTCTCTCTCTCTCTCTACCACCAACTCTTTCTCTCTTCCATTACATTTACGGCTTCTCTTTTCCTTCAATTACGTTGATTACAGTCTTGGATATTCGCATCTCTCTATCTCAAAAAATGCTCTCAATATTAGCACAACTTTCTCTCTCTCATGATAACTCTCTCACTATCTTAAGAAAAACAATACGAGATTTGGATTTGATGGCTTCCATTTGAGGATTACACTCCATGTGTGCTCACAATTCTTTCTCTACCATCTCATTTCGGCCTCCTCAACAGCTAACCCTCTCAACCTTCAATCTAGAGTTCGATTGCATTTCTTTTTCAAACTTTCACAAAGTCTCCTTTTTGCAGCTGCAATTTGTAAGATAAAAAAACACATGTGTGCATATATATATTCATCTTTCTTTCTCTCTAAAATATGAGATGTGAGTTTTTTTTTCTTTTTTTTTTCTTTTTTTTTTGTGACCACCAACCAACACCAACCAATTTCAAACTTGAAACCGAATGATTTTATACATATGGTTTCGATCAAAAGGTCGGTCAATATTGAATGCAGAGACGGTGAACTCGATACGATGGATACCGACCCGTGCATAGCCTTACTACTTTTATTCCAGTAAACTTTTAGAAAGTGCTAAATATATATTTTTTAAAAATCATATAAAATGATATAACAAAGATATATTTGTGAAAATTTAGAACAAAGAAAAAATATTGTGAAAAAGTATAGAAGAAATAGAAACGGGCAGAAAATTACACCTTTACCTTAGCAAAAAATGTAAGAGTTTGACGGTTATAATATCAAAATGAGATTTGATGTAAAGTATGACAGTACAAAGTGTAATTTAAAATCAAAAGTTAAGAATATCTTTATTTCAAGTTTCTTAATAATTAATTTTTGTAACTTATTAATAATTTACATTTTTTCCGTCATGAATTGAAGTTGCACCAAGTACTTTCTAAAATTATCCGACACTCTCAAAATTAAAAATTTCAAATAAAGAAAAGGAAAATAGATTTTTTCATCTAATTATTTGATAATTCATTTGGAGTCTTTAGCATATATATGTGATTAAGTTTTATTCATTTGGAGTCTTTAGCATATGTCCATTAAAAAAATACTATTACATTACAAACAATATACAAATTAATCAACAAAAAATAAGTTTTATGACGACTTTACCCTTGAAATGGACCGTTTGCAAAAGAAACATCTTTTGGAACAAGATTCAAAATTTAGGGTCAAATATAACAATTGAAAAGTCAGTGATCAAATTGACACAAGCTCCAAACTACAAGAACTGTTAGTGCAATTCGCTCTTGATTTTAAGTCTTAATATTTTATGTGTAGAAAATTTTAATAATTGAAAGTCAAATAGAAATAAATTTTGTCATGCCCCCAAAATATAATACAAATAATCCATTCCATAAGATCTATAAACATAATAGAAATAATATACTTTCATTCATCAAAGTTTATATTACAAAAAGTATTACATGCATTACACATTCATAAATGTTCATTCTGAATCTACAACATGTAACATTTGTTAATAGCAACAAATTAAATGCTTTACGGGCTTACATCTTTCTAAGACATAACTTGGTTACAACAAAAGAGAGTCATAAGCTCTATACATTTAAAACCATCGGCTTGAATAAACATTTAAACACAAAAATAACAAAATAGAGCCTCCAGTGTGACGACCCTCACCTCTGATTAGCGTTAATTCATAATTTAGCATGGTAAGTAATTGATTAAGATAAAATCCTGAATTGATTGCATGAGTGTGATGATTTAATTGCATTTCTATCTGTTTGTTACTGAATGATCTGTTCATGTTTTAAATTCGGATTGCGAATTGAAAGCCTTATCGACGACCGATTCAAAAATTGATTAGCATTATATGCTAATTAGGATTCATATGATTTGATGGTAAGTTTAATTAAAATTTGATTTGGAATAGTTAAATTAGAATAACTAATGCTAGATTAATTGAATATACGATATTTACACTTTTACCACTAAGTGGATTAATTCAAGGCCATTTCTTCTCACACTCTACACTTGTTTGGCATCATTCTTCATTTCATCTTCTAGACCAAACGTGAGAGAGAGAGAGAGAGAGAGAGAGAGAGAGAGAGAGAGAGAGAGAATTGGAAGAAAAGAGTGAGTTCAACAAGAATTTTGTTTGAATTTAGAGGAATTGAAGAGGATTTGCAAAATTAGGCTACTACACTTAGAATTCAAGACTTAAGGTAGGAAATTCATCCTCTCAATTGTGAATTTAAGTTGTTACATGTATGATTCATGAAAAATTGGTGATTAGAGTCAAGAATTAGCTTAAAGTGTTGATTTGGGAGTGAATTCATGCATGCATGTCCATATCATAGAGTTTAAAGTAATTTTTCATGAAATTCTTGCATGCATGTTCATATTTTGGTTGTACTCTTGAAATTCACCATGTTTTGAGCTCAATCTTGCATTTGATCATGCTTTGGATCATTAGAGTTCTTGGGAACTCATGCATGTTATGTTTTTGCATTGTTCTTCAAGCTTACATTGGAAATTGTGTTCAATTGGCATACTTTTGGACTTTGATTTTACAAAATGATCTTCAAAACATGTTGTAGTACGAGTTTCCAAGCATTTTCCAGAAAATTGGCCCAACAGGATGAGTTTTGGCATGTTTAATGCTTGGTTTGAGCTTTGGGAGCAAATCTGGAAAACCCAGATTTTGGCTTCCACGCTCGAGCGAAGGATTCCACGCTCGAGCGACCACCTTTGTGTTCAGAGCTCTGCTCAAGTGACGAAATGCTCACTCGAGCGTAGATTGCAAGCTCTCAGGTTTTTGCGTGTGCAGACACACGATCGAGCAACGAGACCTACACTCGAGTGAAGAACTGTGTCTCACGCTCGAGCGAGCATCGAGCAGAGAATTTCAGCAACCAGTACTTTTTGCATTTTTACAAACCGCTCGAGCGAGGGAGTCTACGCTCGAGCGACCCCTCTGTTTTGGTAAGATCGCTCGAGCGGGGAAAGCCACGCTCGAGCGAGACCCCTGTTTTCAGGAAATTTTGAAAAGTGTTTTAAAGTACATTTTTGCATCCTCATTCCATCATAGGCATTCCTAGGCCATGTTTAAGGCATCTTAATAGGGATATTGTTATAGAACCACACCAAGTCAAGTTAAGGGGCTAAGTTATTAATCCCAAGTGTGTAACTTAGTGTGTGTTCGCTCTGCAACTGTGTAGGGTTGGCACCCGAGGACGCTGGTTAGCCCACCTATAGCCCAGTAATCTATGAGTAACAATGTTGTAAAGATATGTTCAATTATAATTATTTTCTGAACAATTGACTATACTGCTTTCTGAAATGACATTGTTTACTGAATGAATGTTTGTCCTATTTGTAAACTGTACTCATGGCATCCATAGCAACTTGCTATTATCATATCGTTATCACATTATTATCATATCGCATCTTTATCAAGTTATAGCTATCGTTACAGAATCTGCCGGGCCCAATGTTTGGAACTACTACTGTTTATTGTTTTGATGGCCATCAACTGACTGTTCAGTCTATCTAGACCTATTGTACTGTTTTCCTATTGGATGTACCATGTATGATCGCTATGATTTCTAATTGACTAATATGTCATGAAATATGAGCCACTGATTGAATGACTGATTCACTGATGCAATTGACTATTTTAATTACTAAAAGGACATTCATTCTTAACCCCTTTACACAGTTGTTATTCACTGGGCTTTAGCTTACTGTTTATATATGTATGTAGGTGGCCAGGCACCAGACCGAAGCTAGAAGCGTCAAGTTGGCTCATGTTTTGTCAAGCTAACCATTGTGCCTCACCTCGAGGTTCCAAGTCCGTTCAAGCCAAGGCTGTTTTTGGGGTGTCTCAGACTCACCGTTTTTGGTCTCTGTTAATGTAATAAATGCTTAAGACTTTCTGTACAGTTATGGTGAAGGGATTGGATCCCTAACCCGTATGTTATGTGTATCTGATATCTGTATATATGTTGTGGTTATGATGTGGACTAGTCTATAAAAGTCTTTTTCCATTCAGAGTTTCACAGCTCATTGGACATCTTTTATTTACTGTTTGGCTTCTGCTAGCCCCTTACTCTGTATTATTGTCATTATTGTTAAGCAGGCCTTTGGTAATCATGGATTACAGGCCGGTTACGATGCTAAACCCTCAGGGGCGGGTTTGGGTCGTGATAGAGTGGTATCAGAGCACGAGTTATAACGCACACACGTGTCCAAATGAGCTGTAGGATATCCTAGAAAAGTAATTAGGGCATTACATGAGCATAAGAAAGTGTGTGGTCATGATATGAATATATGTGCTAATGTCCTAATGTGCTAATGTGATTAAGTAAGCAATTTCCTATGTTTATTATTACCATATTGCATATAGTGAAATGGAGAATGCAAGAAATGTCGATCAATCTGAATCATCTGAAGCAAGAATGGCAAGGTTAGAAAGAATGGTTGAACTGTTGACTGAGGCCCTAAGGCAACAGTAGAACCAACAGCCCCCACCTCCAATACAGCCAAAACCAAATGTTCATGATGATGTAATTGCTTTGACACAGAAATTCAACAAAATGAAGCCACCAACATTCCAAGGAGGCCTTGAACCACTAAAGGCCGAAGCATGGGTTTTAGAAACCGAAAAGTTGTTTGAAGTGTTTCCTTGTTCAGAGGCACACAAAGTGTTACTGCCTACGTTTACTTTACAAGAAGGAGCTAAACAGTGGTGGATGCTTATACGTGATACTAACAATGCTATAACTTGGGCTTAGTTTAAGGAGGCCTTTTATGAGAAATATTTTCCCCAGTGTGTCAGGGATCGTAAAGTGACTGAATTTGAACAATTGAAGCAAGGTACCATGTCAGTAGCATAATATGAATCTAAGTCCACTAAACTCGCCCGATATGTACCACATATGGTTGACACTAATTATAAAAGGCCAGAAAGTTTGTAGGCGAGCTTAATGTAGAGATACTTGATCGAATCAATGTCTTGAAACTGCTCAAATATGTGGATATCCTCGACCGAGCAATTGTGGTCGAGGCAAATGTCGCTGCATTGCAACAGGCTAAGACACCGGTGACCGAATGGCAGGGTAAGAGGCGAGGCTTCAATTTCAAAAAGGGCCGAAATAACTCATTGAATAAAAAACAAAACACAGGGTCGACAAGCAGCTCTAGTCAGGGAAACAGTTCCATACCACCCTGCTCCGAATGTGGCAAAAGACATAAAAGGGTTTGTTATAGAATTTCTGGTGTATGTTACAGATGTGGCAAGGTGGGCCACATGTTCAAAGATTGCCCTTCCACGTCTCAAGGCAATAGTAAGGCTGCAGCTAGTGCCGCAGCATCAACTGTTACACCAAAACCTAATCCCAAAGCTACTGAAAAGGAACCTCTAAGGCAAGGCCCCGTGTTTGTACTTGTACCAAGAGACGTGCAGAACACCGAGACAGTTGTGCCAAGTATACTCTCAATATGTGCCCAAAATGCTTATATTCTGATTGATTCGGGGTCTACACATTCGTTTGTCTCGCATACTTTTTCACGAAAATTAAATAGACCACTGGAACCCATGAATTATTTGTTAGTTGTATCTTCACCTGCTGGCAGATCCATGACTTATGCTTATGTGTATCCTACATGTGAGGTTGTTATTGGGGATGTACTTTTGTATGTTGATTTATTGCCTTTGAATATTGACTATTTCAATGTAATTTTGGGAATGGACTGGTTAACAAAATATCATACTTCCATAGACTGTGTAACGAAACAAGTTGTTTGTCGTCCACCTGGATTGCCTGAATTTGTGTTTAACGAAGTTGATGTAGTACCTCCCCGATATCTGATTTCATCCATGAAAGCATTCAAATTAATTAAAAAGGGGTGTAAAGGGTATTTATGTTGCATATTGACTGTACCTGCTGATACTAAAGCTAATGCGGACAGTGTTCCTATAGTCAGAGAATTCCCAGATGTTTTTCCAGATGACTTGCCAGGGGATTTGATTGATAGAGAGATTGAGTTCACCATTGAAGTGTTACTGGGTACACAGCCAATTTCCAAAGCTTCGTACAGAATGGCACCTACTGAATTGAAAGAATTGAAAATTCAGCTGCAGGAATTGTTGGATAAGAAGTTCATCAGGCCCAGTACTTCACCATGGGGCGCACTAGTTTTATTTGTGAAAAAGAAAGACGGCTCACTAAGACTCTGCATTGACTACCGCGAATTGAATAAGGTAATAGTGAAAAACAAGTACCCATTGCCTTGTATTGATGACTTATTTGACCAATTGCAAGGTGCCCAGGTTTTCTCCAAAATTGACCTTAGATCTGGATATCATCAATTGGAAGTCAAAACAGAGGACATTGAAAAGACCGCATTCCGAACGAGGTACGGACATTACGAATTCCTTGTTATGCCTTTCGGAGTTACTAATGCGCCTGTTGCATTTATGGACCTTATGAACAGAATTTTCAAACCATTCCTCGATGAATCTGTGCCTATTTTTATAGATGACATTTTGATTTATTCCAAGAGTAAGGAAGAACATGAACGTCATTTGAGAATTGCTTTACAGACCTTAAGAGAACAGAAATTGTATGCAAAACTAACAAAATGTGAATTTTGGTTTGATTATGTTATGTTTTTGGGACATGTGATAAGTAAGGATGGCATTTCAATTGACCCACAGAAGATTGAAACAATGGTGAATTGGCCTAGACCAACTAATGTTACTGAAGTTCGCAGTTTCTTGGGTTTAGTCGGGTACTATAGAAGGTTTGTGAAAGATTTTTCCAAAATTGCTCTACCATTGACTCAATTGACTCAAAAGGGGATACCATTTGACTGGACCGATCAAAGAGAATCAGCTTTCCAAGAATTAAAGACGTGACTTGTGACTGCACCGATTCTTACCCTATCCTCAGGTACGGATGGATTTACTATTTTTAGTGATGCTTCTTATAAGGGTTTGGGAAGTGTATTAATGCAGAATGGTAAAGTTATAGCGTATGCTTCCTGACAATTGAGGCCACATGAAAAGAATTACCCAACTCATGACTTAGAACTTGCTGCAGTAGTGTTTGCATTGAAAATTTAGCACCACTACCTATATGGGGCAACATGTGAAGTGTACACAGATCACAAGAGTTTGAAATATTTCTTTACATAGAAAGAGTTAAACATGAGACAGCGGAGATGGTTAGAACTAATAAAAGACTATGACTTGCAAATTTTATATAATCCGGGGAAAGCTAACACCGTTGCCGATGCACTTAGCTGAAAATCAATTGGGAATTTGGCTTGTTTACTCACCGGACAGAAAGAACTGCTATGTGATCTTAAGAAATTTGAAATTGAGATTGTTCTACAAGAACAAGGTGGAACATTGGCTGCTATTTCTGCTCAACCGGCACTTATTAAGGAGATTAAAGAGAAGCAACACCAAGATGACTTTCTGAAAAAAGATCATTGATGAACGGGAATCCAAACGAAGGCCAGATTTTCAATTTGAAAACAATGTATTGAAATTCCAAGGAAGGTTGTGTGTACCAAATGATCCTGAACTGAAAAGATGAATTTTGCAGGAAGGCCACAATTTGAAACTTTCCATCCATCCAGGAAATACAAAAATGTACCAAGACTTGAAACTCAATTTCTGGTGGCTGGGAATGAAGAAAGAAATTGCCGAATTTGTGTCAAAATGCCTACATTGCCACCAAATCAAAACTGAACATCAACGACCTGCAGGCTTACTCCAACCCTTACCGATACTGGAGTGGAAATGGGAACATATCACTATGGATTTCATTGTTGAATTACCTCGCTCTAGTAAAGGTATGGATTCAATTTGGGTTATTGTTGATCGATTGACTAAATCTGCTCACTTCTTACTTGTCAAAACAATTTATAATGCGAACAAATTGGCTACAATTTATATTGATGAGATTGTCAGATTACATGGAGTGCCTGTGTCTATTGTTTCTGATAGGGACTCGAAGTTTACATCGAGATTCTGGCAAAGTCTACAAATAGCGTTGGGTACCGAATTGAGGCTGAGTAGTGCATACCATCCTCAGACAAATGGCCAATCAGAAAAAACCATCCAGACTCTGGAAGACTTACCACGTATGTATGTTCTTGATTTCCAAGGAAATTGGAAAAGTCATTTACCTTTAGCTGAATTCACCTACAACAACAGTTTTCACTCGAGCATTGGTATGGCACCTTTTGAGGTTTTATATGGTAGAAAATGTCGGTCTCCTATTTGTTGGGCAGAAGTTAGAGACGGGCCTTTACTTGGGCCCGAGATTGTACACGAGACCATAGAAAAAGTGAAACTGATTCAACAAAGAATGAAAACCGCACAAAGCTGACAGCAAAGTTATGCAGATGTCCGAAGGCGAGACAGGGAATATGAAGTGGGTGTTCATGTTTTTGTTAAAGTGACACCAATGAAAGGACAAACTCATTTTGGGGCTAAAGGTAAGCTAGCACCGAGATATGTTGAGTCGTATGAAATCATTGAAAAGATTAACCCAATGGCGTACCAAGTAGCACTTCCTCCTGAAATGGAGCATATGCATGATGTCTTCCATATTTCAATGTTGAGGGATTATTTTCGGGATCCCTTTTATGTTATTGAGCCTACCCGTGTGGTACTGAGCGATGACTACACTTATAAAGAACGGCCTATCCAGATCGTAAACCGACGAATCAAGAAGTTGAGAAATAAAGAAATCCCGTTAGTGAAAGTGGATTAGCAAAACCATAGTGGCATTTATGCCACTTAGGAAAGGGAAGACAATATGATGAAAAGATATCGTGAATTGTTCCCCCTAGACCTAGTGTTCTTCTGAAATGAAGGTAATCCGAGTTTGGAGGACCAAACTCTTTTAAGAGGGGAAGACTGTGACAACCCTCACCTCTGATTAGCATTAATTCGTAATTTAGCGTGATAAGTAATTGATTAAGATGAAATCCTGAATTGATTGCATGAGTGTGATGCTTTAAATGCATTTCTATCTGTTTGTTACTGAATGATCTGTTCATGTTTTAAATTCGAATTGCGAATTGAAAGCCTTATCGGCGACCGATTCAGAAATTGATTAGTGTTATATGCTAATTAGGATTTATATGATTTTATGGTAGGTTTAATTAAAATTTGATTTTGAATGGTTAAATTAGAATAACTAATGCTAGATTAATTGAATATAGGATATTTACACTTTTACCACTAAGTGGATTAATTCAAGGCCATTTCTTCTCACACTCTACACTTGTTTGGCATCATTCTTCATTTCATCTTCTAGACCAAACGTGAGAGAGAGAAAGAGAGAGAATTGGAAGAAAAAAGTGAGGTCAACAAGAATTTTGTTTGAATTTAGAGGATTTGCAAAATTGGGCTACCACACTTAGAATTCAAGACTTAAGGTAGAAAATTCATCCTCTCAATTGTGAATTTAAGTTCTTACATGCATGATTCATGGAAAATTGGTGATTGGAGTCAAGAATTAGCTTAAATTGTTGATTTGGGAGTGAATTCATGCATGCATGTCCATATCATAGAGTTTGAAGTAATTTTTCATGAAATTCTTGCATGCATGTTCATATTTTGGTTGTACTCTTGAAATTCACCATGTTTTGAGCTTAATCTTGCATTTGATCATGCTTTGGATCATTAGAGTTCTTGGGAACTCATGTATGTTATGTTCTTGCATTGTTCTTCAAGCTTACATTGGAAATTGTGTTCAATTGGCATACTTTTGGGCTTTGATTTTACAAAATGATCTTCAAAACATGTAGTATGAGTTTCCAAGTGTTTTCCAAAAAATTGGCCCAAAAGGATGAGTTTTGGCATGTTTAATGCTTGGTTTGAGCTTTCGGAGCAAATCTGGAAAACCCAGATTTTGGCTTCCACGCTCGAGCGAAGGATTCAACGCTCGAGTGACCACCTTGTGTTCAGAGCTCCGCTCGAGCGATGGAATGCTGGTTCGAGCGTAGATTGCAATGTAACGCCCTCAAAATAAACCCATAAATCATACATTCAAGACATCCATAAACTTAAGAGAATAAAGCATAATTCTATTTATCAGAGTATTCATTACAAAAATATTACATGTTGACATCAAAAATAAATGTCCTATGGGCTTATAACTTTCCAAGCCAACACTTGGTTACAAAAAAGATACTACTAACTCAAAACACAAAATAAGCCCTTGGCTTGATTTACATGTAATACACAAAATAATCACAAAAAGGAAGCCTTCAGCTTCTACAACCTCCCAAGCTACATCCTTGGAGGCGACATATCACCTGTACCTAAAAATGAGGTCCCATATAGGGTGAGCCAACACCCAATAGAGATATGCTAAACATAATATGAACAATAACTAAAACATTAGCATTTGATAAATGTTTAACTCATACAAACCAACGTACAACACAATCCAATTCCATAACAGATATGTCCATATTTCATTCCACTTTCCTTTACTTATCAAATTTTCAATTCATAACATGGCTCAGAACCTGGGCAACAATTTAATGAGACTACGACTCATATTAAAGCACTTCATTTTTAAATGAGATAACAACTCATATCAAAACACTTCCATACTTCACAGTAGATATACATATTTGCTGCATCAATGTCATATTAAAACACTTCCATACTTCACAATAAATACACATATTTGCTATATCAATGGAGTCCATCCCCTATCTCCTCCCAAATAATATCCAATTTAGGAGTCCATCCCCTATCTCCTCCCAAACCGTGGAGTAAATCCCCTATCTCCTCCCACAAAATACAATGTATATAAATACTTATCATATACAATGATCAATCAATACACATATTCGATATATTATTCCAACTGTCATATTCAATGACATATTCAACGTGATAAGTTTTAGTTTTTCCTAATCAACACGCAGTGTCTACAACAACAAGACTATCCTCCACCGATAGCCCAAAGTAATTATTTATAAACAGATAATAAATGTATCAACAGATAAATTATCAATATTTCCAAAGGTGAGTGATTAACTTATCCACCATTCATTCTCATAACTCCTCAATTTCATTATTTCCAACTCAATTTCATATTTTCATAACTTTCTAAATTAATTGTACAAATTAATTCATAACAACAAATTAGGGCTTTCCTCCCCCTTTTCTCAACATTGACCCAAAGGCTCAAATATTTTCATTAAACATCAATAACCTCATTTTAAGACCCAAAATATACATGTATGAGTCAAAAGAACAAAACCCCTCTTTATATATTTTGAAACCCAAACCCCCAAAATTACCCAACTTCAACATTACATCAAAATGACTACAAGTTTATGTCAAAGACCATAAATATGAGTAGTTATCCCTACTTCAAATGGAGATACCAAATGGAGAAGATGAAGGATTTCGAAAGTGCTCCAAACTCAATAATTTTCGGATCAAAATGAAGAGCAAACGAAACCCCACTCTTTATATAAAGGGACCAAGGTAGAAGATCACTTGATCTAAATGATTTTGTAGAGAGAAATAGAAGTCTAGAGTGAAAGGCTGTCAAGTTTGGGTTTTCAAAAGTAAGAGAGAGAGAGAGAAAGTCGAAAAAGTGATCGAAAAAGTGATTTCATGGACTGATATACAAACAGGTACGCTCGAGCGTAGAACGCCCCGCTCGAGCGTCAAACACAGACTTACGCTCGAGCGTCAAAAGAGCCGCTTGAGCATCGGATGCACACTTCCAAAAGTTTTGCAGTCAATGGTCCCCACTTGACGTGAAAATGGACGCTCGAGCGTCCGATGACTTGCAGAACAAAATACTGGGAGATGAATAATCACGTTCGAGCGTCAAAATGCCCGCTCGAGCGGAGAAGCAAAAACAAAGGGCCCGCTCGGGCATCAAAGGCCCTGCTCGAGCGTGAAGGCCAAAATTTGGGCATCAACTTTTGGTTTCTAAACGCAACCAACCTGTTTCCAAAATGCCCAACACAGCCCAAGACTCAAATATAAATAGTAAAGGATATTTATGAGAATAAGACAACAACCAATATCCACGGAACCGAGTCCAGAATACAATTAAACAATGAAGGAAAAACCGGGATCGCTATAACTTCCCCCCCCCCCCCTTAAAGAATTTCGTTCCCGAAATTAGATAAATAAGTTTGAAAAAATATGATTTCTCTATTCTCAACAATATTACCATTCAACATTTCACAACCTGACCCACTACTGGTCATCCCGTCTCTTTTCAAGAGGCAAATTACAACATATGTTTACAACATGCATTATCAACATGCATTCCTTTCAAATTTATCAATTTCAACACATATTCCACAATTCAATTACATATTCAATAACAATCAATATATTTGCATTTCTAAAACAGAATTAACATATGCAATGTTAAAATAAACTTCCATTTCCGAACCATATTCGATGGCTATAACATTTCCATAATCTAAAACATATACAATATTTTCAAAATTCAACAACATAACAAAGTTTTCAACACATGGTTAAATATCATCAAACAAGTCCGGATATTTCTCACGGACCTCCAACTCACGTTCCCAGGTGGCTCTCTCCACCCCGTGATGTTTCCACAAAACTTTCACCAAGGGTATCGTCTTGCCTCGCAAGACTTGATCCCGTCTATCCAAGGCATCCTCATCTACTCTAAGTCGGTCCAATCCAATACATGCGATGGATCCGGCTCGTACTTCCGAAGCATGCTAACATGAAACACGCAATGCACTCCAGATAGCTGCAGCGGTAAAGCTAAACAGTATGCAACCTCCCCAATCCTCTCAAGGATCTCAAAGGGACCAATAAACCGAGGGGACAACTTCCCACTTTTCCCAAACCTCATCAAACCCCGCCTAGGTGATATTTTCAGAAAGACGTGATCACCCACCTCAAATACCAAAGGCTTCCTCCTACGATCGACATAACATTTTTGACAGCTCTGAGCTGTAACAAGTCTTTTACGGATAAGCTCAACTTTCTCTGTCATCTCCCGAACCAACCCCAGGCCCAACAAAGGTGCATCACCCACCTCGGCCCAACAAACTGGAGACCTACACGGTCGGCCATACAAGGCCTCAAATGGTGCCATACCAATACTCGATTGAAAACTGTTGTTGTAGGCAAACTCCACCAAGGGCAAGTGCCTCTCCCACGACCCACTAAAGTCAAGGACACAACCTCGAAGCATATCCTCAAGGATCTCTATAGTACGCTCGGACTGCTCGTCAGTCTGAGGATGATAAGCCATGCTAAAGGTTAACCTAGTGCCCAAGGCACTCTGCAAACTCTGCCACAACCTAGCAGTAAAACGTGGATCTCTATCTGAGACGATCGACACTGGGACTCCGTGCAACCTCACTATGTCCCGAACATACAAGTTGGCAAGATGATCTACTGAATCTCTCACACGCATAGAGATAAAGTGCGTCGACTTAGTTAACCGGTCTACAACCACCCAAATAGCATCACTATCCCGTTGAGTCCTCGGAAGACCTACAATGAAGCCCATAGTGACATGCTCCCACTTCCACTCGGCAATAGGCAAGGGTTGCAACAAACCCGCTGGCCTCTAATGTTCGGCCTTCACTTGCTGACAAGTAAGGCACTTAGACACAAAAACTGCCATATCTTTCTTCATACCCCGCCACCAAAACTGGTGACCCAAATCACGATACATCTTAGTGCCTCCCGGATGCACCGCAAGGCATGAATGGTGAAACTCTCGGAGTACCTCCTCTCGGCAAGACTCCGACACAAACAAATGATCTCGGTATCTCACACTCAGGTCAGGATACACAGTCAAACCCTTCTCAACCTTCCTATTAAAGATCTTCTCCCAGAGGGATTCTACCTCAGGATCACCTCTCTGTGCCTCTAACACTCGATTCACAAGTGTGGGCTGCGCAACTACTGAAAACAAGGCCACAGCCTCAACAGATTCATCTAAAAGCAAATCAAACTCACCAAGTGCACCCAACATTTCCCACTCCCAGATGGCTATACAAGCTACATCGCTAATGGATTTTCTACTAAGGGCATCGGCCACAACATTGGCCTTTCCCAGATGATAATGCAACTCAAAGTCGTAATCCTCAATAACCTCTATCCACCTCATCTACCTCAAGTTCAAGTCTTTCTATGTAAACAGATACTTCAAACTCTTATGATCCGAGAATACCTCGAATCTCTCACCATACAGGTAATGCCTCCAAATCTTCAAGGCAAAAATCACAGCTGCTAACTCTAGGTCATGTGTAGGGTAATTTCTCTCGTGTATCTTCAACTGACGTGAGCCATAGGATACCACCTTCCCCTCTTGTATCAACACATAACCCAAACCCTCTCGTGAGGCATCACAATATACAGCATAACCCAAACCTCTCTCCAGAATAATCAAAACTAGAGCAGTGGTAAGTCTAACCTTAAGTTCTTGGAACGACTTTTCACAAGTCTTACTCCACACAAATTTGACCCCTTTTCGCGTCAATCTAATCAACGGCGAAGCTAGTTTGGAGAAATCCTTCACAAACTAGCGGTAATACCCAGCTAATCCCAGAAAACTGCGGATCTCAAAAACACTCTTAGGCTGTGCCCAATCTTGCACTGCCTCAATCTTAGATATATCAACAGACACCCCTTTTCCAGAGGCTACATGGCCTAAGAATTTAACCTCCTTAGCCAAAACTCACACTTCCCAAACTTGGCATACAGCCTATGGGCTCTAAGCAACTCAAGCACCACTCTCAAGTGTTCCTCGTGCTCCTCCTCAGAAGGTGAATAAATCAAAATGTCATCTACGAAAATGACCACAAAGCGATCTAAGAATTCCCGGAAAATCCGGTTCATCAAGTCCATAAACACTGCCGGTGCATTGGTGAGCCTAAAAGGTATCACCAGAAACTCATAGTGGCCATACCGCGTACGGAATGCCGTCTTCGGAATATCCTCCTCCCTGACCCTCAACTGATGGTAACCCGATCTCAAGTCTATCTTAGAGAAACAACGGGACCCTTTCAACTGGTCAAGCAGACCATCTATACGAGGCATAGGGTACTTGTTCTTAACCGTAGCCCGATTCAATTTTCGGTAAACAATACAAAGTCTCAAGGCACCATCTTTCTTCCTAGCAAAGAGGGCTGGTGCTCCCCACAGCGAAGTACTAGGGTGAATGAAGCCCTTATCTAGCAACTCCTGGAGTTGAATCTTCAACTCAATCAACTCGGCTGGAGCAAAATGATATGGTGCCATAGAAATCGGCGCCGTGCCGGGCACTAAATCAATGGAGAACTCAATCTCTTATGAGGTGGTAAACTAACAAAATCCTCGAGAAAGACGTCCGAGTACTCACAAACCACTCTCGGCAATACAGTCTGGGTCTCATCACACTCACTACTCACACAGCTAGCGAAAAGACAACCAAGCTCACTTCGCCCTCATGGATCATACACTGGTGGCAAAACACTACCAACCCGATCCCCCAAGAAATGGAAACAATCCTCGCTCACAGTACATACTATGACCCTCTGGCGGTAACAATCAATAACAGCCCAGTATGACAATAACCAATCCATACCCAAAATCACATCAAATCCTGACATAGTCATAACTACAAAAGAAAATGGAAGCCGGCGGCCTCTATATCACAGTTCCGACACCCTTGTTTCAAAATCAACTCACCCCCAACAAGTGACACAACACAAATAGAAGAGGCTAACTACGCCAACTCCAACCCCAAAACAAATGCAAATGCAACAGATATAAAGGAATGAGATGTACCCGTATCAATCAACACATTGGCAATGGAGTTGCAAAACAAAAAGGTACCTCTCACAACAGATGGAGCCGATACAAGATCCTGCACGGTAATAGCATACACGTGCCCTAAAGGTCTCTGGTCTACCTGCTCACCTCTCAAAGCAAAAGACTGCTGAACAGACTGAGACGATGAAGCCCCCTGATTGGAACTCAAGGCTTGAATTGACTGTGTTGGCTGAAAACTCTGCATTTGCCTCGAACCAGACGCACCAGATGTGCCACTCAACTGCGGGCAATACCTCTTCAAGTGCCCCGCCTGACCACACTGGTAACAAGAGAGCGGCTGGCCTCTGCCCTGACTCTGGCTATGAGGTCGAGCCGAAGATGAAGCTGCTCTCTGCCCTCCTCCCCTCTGCGGGCAAGCTAGAGACTTGTGGCCCAGCTGACCACATTTGTAACAAGTAACGTCTCCCTGGCTGCCTCTCCCAAAACCTGAACTCGGCACTAGAAAGGTAGATCTCATAAAAGCACCCTGGGGCTACTAAGGGTTAGAACCCCTCTGCTTCCTACCATCCCCCTAGCCATCCCGACTCCTCTTGGAGCCCCTCATTCTCTCTCTCCTCCTCATGCATAATAATCTCCATATGGGCCGCAGCATCCACAAGGCGCCCATACTCCCGAGTCATGGACCCCGCAACTCTCATCTTGAGCCCGGTCCTTAATTTCTTCTCAAATTCCAGACAACGGCGTTCCTCAGATGCCACTAACTCGGGAGCAAACCTCGATAAGCTAGTAAATGTAGCCTCAAACTGGGCCACTGATGAACTCAGCTGCTTGAGCTGACAAAACTGATCCCTCAATTTCTCCTTGACAGCGGGAGACAAAAACTTCTCTTGGAAGGCATCAACGAAAGCCTCCCAAGTCCCTCAAATACAGCCCCTAACAAACTTCCACCACTGACCCACATCTCCTTTCAATTGGAAAGACGCCAAGGTCACCTTCAAAGCCCCGTCTTCAATGCTAAGCATCTCAAACGTCTTCGTCATCTACTCCAGCCACTCATCAGCCTCAAGTGGCTTTTTCGAATCACCCACAAACTCGTTCGGGTTAGACCGGAAGAACTCCCCCTTTAGAAAAGAAGGCCCTGCCTCAGCAACATGGGCCTGGACTTGATTCTTAGCTTTGAGAATGTCAATGGATTACCTCAATGCTCCTGCCATCTCGTGGGCTAAGGCGCCCATGGCCTGCTAACCTACTGGCTCGGCCACATTGGCCTGACCAACACCCTCCTGCTGCGCTGGAATCTCATTCGGTATAGGCATCTCCTGCCTCCTAGGCCTACCTCGCCTACCACCACGTCCTCGTCCTGACATCCTAATAAAGGTAACGAAGAATATTAGCACATTCACAAATGTACCGAAGTTATTTCACTCACATCCTGAAGCAATGGGCAATAGTAATGCATTCCACGTAAGCACATAATCACATAAGCACTTACGAATTTTATTTCCGGATAATGACAGTCCCGAGGCGTTGCTAGAGTTTCAGTTAGAAACAGCATTGATCAAGTGCTGTTCCAATAGGACTCCCAGAAACCCAAGGATCCAATCAACATTCTAGAAACTAAATCCCATACCCAAATAGTCACATAAGCATGTTATCATATAAACACGTAATATCACACATAAGTCTCTAGCAAGCGAGACAAACCCATTGTGGTACTAACCACTTCCCACGTACCCAAAGTATTCAAACCCGGTACGCTCTGATACCAAGTTGTAACACCCTCAAAATAAACCCATAAATCATATATTCAAGACATCCATAAACTTAAGAGAATAAAGCATAATTCTATTTATCAGAGTATTCATTACAAAAGTATTACATGTTGACATCAAAAGTAAATGCCCTACAGGCTTACAACTTTCCAAGCCAACACTTGATTACAAAAAAGATACTACTAACTCAAAACACAAAATAAGCCCTTGGCTTGATTTACATGTAATACACAAAACAATCACAAAAAGGAAGCCTTCAGCTTCTACAACCTCCTAAGCTACATCCTTGGAGGCGGCATATCACCTGTACCTGAAAATGATGTCCCATATAGGGTCAGCCAACGCCTAGTAGAGATATGCTAAACATAATATGAGCAATAACTAAAACATTAGCATTTGATAAATGTTTAACTCATACAAACCAACGTACAACACAATCCAATTCCATGACAGATATGTCCATATTTCATTCCACTTTCCTTTACTTATCAAATTTTCAATTCATAACATGGCTCAGAACCTGGGCAACAATTTAATGAGACTACGGCTCATATTAAAGCACTTCCTTTTTAAATGAGATAACAACTCATATCAAAACACTTCCATACTTCACAGTAGATATACATATTTGCTGCATCAATGTCATATTAAAACACTTCCATACTTCACAATAGGTACACATATTTGTTGTATCAATGGAGTCCATCCCCTATCTCCTCCCAAATAATATCCGATTTAGGAGTCCATCCCCTATCTCCTCCCAAACCGTGGAGTACATCCCCTATCTCCTCCCACATAATACAATGTATATAAACACTTATCATATATAATGATCAATCAATACACATATTCGATGTATTATTCCAACCGTCATATTCAACGACATATTCAACATGATTAGTTTCAGTTTTTCCTAATCAACATACAGTGTCTACAACAATCAAGACTATTCTCCACTGATAGCCCAAAGCAATTATTTCTAAACAGATAATAAATGCATCAACAAACAAATTATCAATATTTCTAAAGGTGAGTGATTAGCTTATCCAACTCCACCATTCATTCTCATAACTCCTCAGTTTCATTATTTCCAACTCAATTTCATATTTTCATAACTTTCCAAATTAATTGTATAAATTAATTCATAACAACAAATTAGGGCTTTCCTCCCCCTTTTCTCAACATTGACCCAAAGGCTCAAATATTTTCATTAAACATCAATAACCTCATTTTAAGACCCAAAATATACATGTATGAGTCAAAAGAACAAAACTCCTCTTTATATATTTTGAAACCCAAACCCCCAAAATTACCCAGCTTCAACATTACATCAAAATGACTACAAGTTTATGTCAAAGACCATAAATATGAGTAGTTATCCCTACCTCAAATGGAGAGACCAAATAGAGAAGATGAAGGATTTCGAAGGTGCTCCAAACTCAATAAGTTTTGGATCAAAATGAAGAGCAAGCCAAACCCCACACTTTATATAAAGGGACTAAGGTAGAAGATCACTTGATCTAGATGATTTTGGAGAGAGAAGTTGAAGTCTAGAGTGAGAGGCTGTCAAGTTTGGGTTTTGAAAAGTAAGAGAGAGAGAGAGAGAGAGAGAGAGAGAGAGAGAGAGAGAAAGTCAAAAAAGTGATCCAAAAAGCGATTTCACGGACTGATATACAAACAGGTACGCTCGAGCGTGGAATGCCCCGCTCGAGCATCAGACATAGACTTATGCTCGAGCTGCAAAAGAGTCGCTCGAGCGCCGGAGGCACACTTCCAGAAGTTTTGCAGTCAATGGTCCCCACTCGAGCGTGAAAGTGGACGCTTGAGCGTTCGATGACCTGCCGAACAAAATATTGGGAGATGAATAATCACGCTCGAGCGTCAAAATGCCCACTCAAGCGGAGAAGCAAAAACAAAGGGCCCGCTCAGGCATCAAAAGCCCTGCTCCAGCGTGAAGGCCAAAATCTGGGCATCAACTTTTGGTTTCTAAACGCAACCAACCTATTCCTAACCTGCCCAACACAACCCAAGACTCAAATATAAAGAGTAAAGGATATTTATGAGAATAAGACAACAACCAACATCCACAGAACCGAGTCCGGAATAAAATTAAAGAATGAAGGGAAAACCGGGATCGCTATATTGCAAGCTCTCAGGTTTTTACGTGTGCAGACGCACGCTCGAGTGACGAGGCCTACGCTCGAGCGAAGAACTGTGTCTCACACTCGAGCGAGCATCGAGCGGAGAATTTCAGCAACCAGTACTTTTTGCATTTTTATAGACCGCTCGAGCTAGGGAGTCTACGCTCGAGCGACCCTTCTGTTTTGGTAAGATCACTCGAGCGGGGAAAGCCACGCTTGAGCGAGACCCCTGTTTTAAGGAAATTTTGAAAAGTGTTTTAAAGTACATTTTTGAATCCTTATTCCATCCTAGGCATTCCTAGGCCATGTTTAAGGCATCTTAATAGCGATATTGTTATAGAACCACAACAAGTCAAGATAAGGGGCTAAGTTATTAATCCCAAGTGTGTAACTTAGTGTGTGTTCGTTCTGCAACTGTGTAGGGTTGGCACCCGAGGACGCTGGTTAGCCTGCCTATAACCCAGTAATCTGTGAGTAACAATGTTGTAAAGATATGTTCAATTATAATTATTTTCTGAACAATTGACTGTACTACTTTCTGAAATGACATTGTTTACTGAATGAATGTTTCTCCTATTTGTAAACTGCACTCGTGGCATCCATAGCAACTTACCGTTACTGTTACTGCTACTACTACTATTACAGAGATCTCTGTCAGTTCCAATGTTTGGAACTACTATCACATCGTTTTGATGTACATCAATCGGTATTCGGGTCTATCTAGACCTCTTGTCTTTGTTCTCATTGTTGGATGTACCACGTATGATTGCTATGATTTCTAATTGACTAATATGTCATGAAATATGGGGCACTGATTGAATGACTGATCCACTGTTGCAGTTGACTGTTTTAATTACTGAAAGGACATTCATTCTTAACCCCTTTACACAGTTGTTATTCACTGGGTTTTAGCTCACTGTTTATATATATATGTAAGTGGCCAGGCACCAGACCAAAGCTAGAAGCGTCAAGTTAGCTCATGTTTTGTCAAGCCAACCATTGTGCCTCATCTCGAGGTTCCAAGTTCGTTCAAGCCAAGGCTGTTTTTGGGGTGTCTCAGACTCACCATTTTTGGTCTCTGTTAATGTAATAAATGCTTAAGAATTTTGACTGTACAGTTATGGCGAAGAGATTGGATCCCTAACCCGTATGTTATGTGTATCTGATATCTGTATATATGTTGTGGTTATGATGTGGACTAGTCTATAAAAGTCTTTTTCCATTCAAAGTTTCACAGCTCATTGGACATCTTTTATTTACTGTTTGGCTTCTGCCAGCCCCTTACTCTATATTACTGTCATTACCGTTAAGCAGACCTTTGGTAATCACGGATTACTGGCCGGTTACGATGCTAAACCCTTAGGGGCAGGTTTGGGTCGTGACATCCAGCTCCTTAGTCCTCCCAAGCTACGTTCTTGGAGGAAATATATCACCAGTACCTGAAAATGGTTTTCCAAGTAGGGTGAACCAAAACCCAGTAGAAATAGACTAACACAATATATGAGGTTTAACTAAGATGTAACGCCCTCAAAATATTACATAAAAACCCAACATGCATGGTATTCATAGACAAGAGAAATAAACATATTCCCATTTCATCAGAGTGTTCTTACAAAAGTAATACATGTTGACAATAAAAGTAAATACCCTATAGGCTTACAACTTTCCAAGTCAACACTTGGTTACAAAAAGAGAGTACTAACTCAAAACACAAAATAAGCCCTTGGCTTGATTTACATGTATCACCAAAATATAAGAAAATAATTAAAAGAGTCTTAAACTCCCAAAACCATCCAAGCTAAGACCTCAAAGGCGGCATAATACTTGAACCTGAAAATGATGTCCCATATAGGGTGAGCCAACGCCCAGTAAAGATATGCTAACAAAATATGAGCAATAACTAAAACACATGGTATATGATAAATGTTTAACTCATATAAACCAACTTATAACACATTCCAGTTCTATGACAAATATGTCCATAGTTCATTCCACTTTCCTTTACTTAACAAATTTTCAATTCATAAACATGCCTCAAAACCTGGCCAAACAATCAAATGAGATAATAATTCATATCAACAATACTTCAATTCCCAATGAGATAACAACTCATATTAAACACTTCCATACTTCAGTTGATACACATATTTGTTGTATCAATATCATATTAAAACACTGCCATACTTCACAATAGATACACATATTTGCTGTATCAATGGAGTCCATCCCCTATCTCCTCCCAAATAATATCCGGTTTACGAGTCCATCCCCTATCTCCTCCCAAACCGTGGAGTACATCCCCTATCTCCTCCTACACAATACAATGTATATAAACACTTATCATATACAATGATCAATCAATACACATATTCGATGTATTATTCCAACCGTCATTTTCAATGACATATTCAATTGATTAGTTTTAATTCACCTAATCATTATGCAGTGTTTACAACAATCAAGACTATCCTCCACCAATAGCCCAAAGCAATTATTTCTAAACAGATAATAAATGCATCAAATAGATAAATTATCAATATTTCCAAAGGTGAGTGATTAACTTATCCAACTCCACCATTCATTCTCATAACTCCTCAATTTCATTATTTCTAACTCAATTTCATATTTTCATAACTTTCCAAAATTAATTATACAAATTAATTTATGATAACAAATTAAGGCTTTTCTCCCCCTTTCCTCAACATTGACCCAAAGGCTCAAATTTTAACAACAAACATTAATATCCTCATTTTAAGACCCAAAATACAAATGTATTGGTCAAAGAACAAAACCCCCTCTTTTCAATATTTCAAATCTCAAACCCTAACTCCCTAAATTAAACCATTTATACAAAATACCCAACATCTATGTTAAAGATCATAAAAATGAGTAGTTATCCCTACCTCAAACGGAGAGACCAAATGGAGAAGTTGAAGAAAACTCAAAGTGCTCCAAATCAAGAGATTTTCAGATCAAAGTGAAGCCCACACCAAGCACAACCTTTTTTTCAAAGGGACTAAGCTAGAAACACACTAGAACTAGATCAAACCTTAGAGAGAAGTTGAGATTTAGAGTGAGAAGCTCTCAAGTTTAGGTTTTGAAAAGGTAGAGAGAGAAAGTGAGTTAAAAAAGTGATTTAAAATGACCCAGCTGCCAACTGATATACGTTTAGTCCGCTCGAGCGTAGAATAGGACGCTCGAGCATAAGACACAAAAACTTCACCCGCTCGAGCTCAAAAATACCTGCTCGAGCGCCAAGACACAACATCAAAGCACTACCTGCTCGAGTGCAAAGGGATACGCTTGAGCGTAGATTACACTTATCCAGTACTTTTACAGACTTCGAACACCCACTCAAGCGCAAAGATACCCGCTCGAGCGCGACCCGCTCAAGCGTAATAAACTCCGCTCGAGCGTGAAAAACACGCTTGTAGTATTTTTGTAGGTGCACAAAATGCTGAAAGGATGCAGACCCTACTCGAGCGCAACAAGATCCGCTCGAGCGGATCATCAGAAATCTGGGCAACAAGAATAGAGACCAAAGCTCAACCAACCTGTTCGAAACACGCCCAAGACATTTCTAAACTCAAATTCAAAGGATTAAATGATGGAATTGAGACATATACCACAACAGACATCCACGGAACCAAGTCCGAAATACAAAACCAATGGAGGGAAAACCGAGATCGCTATAACTAAGATATAAGTGTTAGATAAACATTCAATATTTATGACCAACTTACATTCTTTCCATGACCATTCAATACTGATACCCACATCTCAATCCATTTCCATCTATTCATTTCAAGTTAATTCATTTCATTCCGAGTCATCATGAATCAAGTTCATTGTTATCTAAACAATCCAAATGAGAGTACAACTCAGTGGTTCACAATTCAATATAACCATTATTCAAATACTTTAATTTTTCATTTTATGAAATTTTCGTCCGAGGGAATCGGCACCGATATACACACAAGATTTCAAGACTTTCACCCTGGACACTTCAGCCAACTTAATTTTAATGGAGTCCATCTCCTATCTCCTCCCAAACAATGGAGTACATCCCCTATCTTATTCCAAACAATGATGCATATATAATGTATTTAAAAGTATCTTCATATACAATAACTATCCACAACACATATTCAATTATTTAATCATACCGTTATATTCAATGACATAATTTAAATGATTAGTTTCAATTCACCTAATCCTCATGTAATTTCTATAACAATCATAGTTATCCTCCACTAATAGCCCAAAATAGATATTTCTAAACAGATATACAATCTTTATAACAGATAATTTATCATACTTCCATAGGTGAGTGATTAAACAAATCCAACTGCACCATTCACTTATTCATTCCCTTAATTTCACATTTCCCATGTTAATTCTATTATTTATTCAAAATAATTATTCAACACAATTTAGGGCAAATTTCCCCTTTTTTTCAAATATCAATCTTAAGGCTAAACTCCACCATCCTAACACAAGGCAACCTCACACTCAAACCCCATTTTCATTTATAGAACCCAACATAAAAACCCCTCTTTCAATTTGAATCCAAATCCTAACTTTACCCAAATCACTCTCAAATCTCATCATTTATACATAACAACGAATTACTAGGTTAAAGATCATAACAAAGTGTAGAATATTCCTACCTCAAGAGTAGAAGCCCAAAAGAGAAATGGAAGAAACCTCAAGGACGCCCAAACTCAATTTTATTCGGATCAATAGAAAGCCCACAGGATGCTCCACATTTTTCTCAAAGGACGTAGGGTAGAGAGATCCTTAGATCTAGCTGTATTTGTAGAGAGAGAAAGAGAGAGAGAGAGAGAGAGCGAGAGAGAGAAAGGGAGAGAGAGTATTTTAGAGAAAGGATGAGCAAGCTTAGGGTTTTGAGTGAAAAGAAATAAAAAGTGATGTAAAACCGCTCTATTGCGAATTGATATATGCGAGGCTCGCTCGAGCGAAGGAGTTGTCGCTCAAGTGACCAGACACAATAAATGACCTCGCTCGAGCGAAAGAAGTGTCGCTCGAGTGAAGAAGAAAATTTCTGGGACAACAACTATTTAAATAACTAGCAACCAACCTGTTTCAAACTTGCCCAAAATACTCCAACACTCAAATTCAAAGATAAATGAGGGAAAATAAGACATGGATAACAATGTTAAACCACGAAACTCGAGTCCGGAATGTAATAAAGGTCGGGTCAAAACCAGAATCGCTATAGATTTGTTAATGATTGATGAAAATTTTTGTCACTGTATGTGTGATTATATGTAAAAGGCTCATAAAAGTAATTTTTTCAAAGTTAAAAAAAAAAAAAAAAAAAAAAAAAAAAAAAAGGTGTATTCTCAACCTGAAATTAAATCTTCATTTGTGTTATTCAAATTTATCAAAAATCATGAATTCCACTTGAATGAAATTTTTTTTTTTTGAAAAAAATAAAATAACGAAAAATTTTATAGTATAAAATTTCATTATTTTAATAAATCAATATCAAATTAGATGCTACACGTGCATGTAAATCACTTTTAAAAATACGATATCTAACATAAAATCACAATGAAGTTAACATAGTGATATTTTATATTATGATATGTGTTACAAAATAATAATATTAATTTTAATTATTTATTTTAATAATCTTAGTCTTATCGTTCTATAAAAATGTTGCTTGAATATTTGTATAGAATAATTTAGTTAAATTATTTGTTTATTTTGATAATTTTAATTCTATTGTGCTATAAAAGTGTAATAATCATATAATAATTTTATATGATATATATTAAATTATATGATAGAAAAATAAACAATCATTTTGATATTAAAAATAATAGTTATAGTAAATTATAATGAGAATTTAGTAATATAAAACTAAATCGATTCTAATTATTTATTTTTATATTTATATTTATATTTATAATTATTTAGAAAATAAAAATATGTAGAAATAGAACTACACAAAATTTATTTAAAAAATTAAATATAAATATGTTATGATTGGATTAAGAAGAAAAAACAAAAAATAATTATGTAGAGTATTGATTTTTTCTTTAATATTCTTTTTGAATTATTCATACATATTGTATATAAGTATATAAAATTTAAATTAAATATAAATAATTTGTAATAAATAATTTCATGTTAAATAAAAAATTTAATATAAATTAATATTAAGACATCAATAAGATAGAAAAAAAATATAAAATATAAAAGAAAATTAATTTGATCCATGCAATGTACATAATTAAGCACATTATGTCTTATTTATTTATATATCAACATAATTTTTTTCAAATATCATAATAATTAAATTATAATTATATATATGAAAAGTAAGTATTTCTTAAAAAGAATCCATATAAAATTAATTATTATAATTGAAATTGAGTTTGCATAGAAATTTATATGTAAATGGAAAAGGCATGCTAATTTGGTTTTTTAAGGAAAAAAAAAAATTAAACTTTGAGAATATGTTACTTAAAAAAGGAAAAAAAAAAACACTACTTATATATATATATATACAAGCAAACTAGCGTAATATCCATGCTATGCACGGTTTTAAATCAATAATTAATAATTAATTTTAAAATTAAATTAAAAAATAAAAAAAATATATAATTAATTAAATTTTAACTATTTTTATCACAATTTCGCTTATAATTTTTTTCTCCTACCATTAATGCTTGTTTTAAGTTCTAAATAACAATAACATGAATCATAATGTAATTAGTAAAAATTAAACAAAAATTATGATAAATTATAAAATTGCACTTTTTAATTTTTATTTTTAGGAACAAAAACTACACCTATGATAAAATATAAATACGTTATTTTTTTCTAAGGGTTTCATAATTTTTGTTTGTCATATATTAGATGATATCGTAAACTATGTGAAACTTAATAATTATTATTATTATTTTTAACTAATTACATTTTTTTTAGTTTGCCATATTTTATTTTATTTTATTTTATTTTTTATTTTTTTTGTGAAACTCAATCTAGCAAAATTTGTTTAAATCAAAAAATTGAATAACAAAACGAAAATGACAAACAATGAATTATCAATGACTCTTATCCTCTTATCTTTCCTGAAATCAACATTTACTTATCAAGTATAACTTTTAGATTTTTTCACATTCAGTAGTTTTGGTATCTCACATTGGGCCATTTTCTTATTCTTCTCTCTCACTCACCTTTGTTTAATGGATTTTCATAGCACAAGAATAATTTTTTAAAAGTATTTATAAACTGTAACGCCCTCAAATAATACATCATTCCCATCATTTAAATATGCATTGATATAAGAGAAATCAACCATTTCTATTCGTTAAATCAGTTCTTACAACAGTATTACATGTTAACAACAAAAGCAAATGCCCTACGGGCTTACAGCTTTCTAAGTCAACACTTGGTTACACAAAAGAAGAGTACTATCTCTATACAAAAATAAAACCCTTGGCATGATATACATGTAATACAAGCAAAATAAACAAAAAAGAGCCTTCAACTCTCATCATCATCCAAGCTATGTCCTTGGAGGTGGCATGCTACCTGTACCTGAAAATAATATCCCATATAGGGTGAGCCAATGCCCAGTAGAGATATGCTAAACACAGTATGAGCAGTAACTAAGACATTAGCAATTGATAAATAGTTAATTCTCATAAATCAATTCATAACCCATTTCCATTACTTGACCACTAAGTCCATGTTTCATTTCATTCCCATTTCTTATCACATTCACAATTCACAACAACGACTCAGAACCTGGCCAACAACTTACATGAGACAGTGACTCATATTAAACGTTTCTCACTTTACAATAGATAAGCGTACTAGCTATATCAACATCTTAACAGAGAAGCATACAAGCTATATCCACATTGCAACAGATAAGCATATGAGCTATATCAACACTTCCATAGATATGCATATGAGCTATATCAATACTTCCATAGATAAGCATATGAGCTATATCAACGTATTAACTGACAAGCATATGAGCTGTATTAGCGGAGTCCATCCCCTATCTCCTCCCAACAACATCCAGTTTAGAGGTCCATCCCCTATCTTCCCCTAAACCGTGGAGTACATCCCCTATCTCCTCCTACACACACAACGTATATACACATAGATCATATACACAATCAATTAATACATAACGTTAATGTATTCCATCAACTGTCATACTCTATGACACATCCAATTGATTAGTTTTAGTTTGCCTAATCATCATGCATTGTCTACAACAATCAAAACTACCCTCCACCGATAGCCCAAGCAATTATTTCTAAACAGATAATAAAAGCTCCAACAGATAAAATATCAATGTTTTCAAAGGTGAGTGATTAATAAATCCAACTCCACCACTTTACAATATAATGAGCCAATTTCATTATTTCCAACTCAATTCCATACAATCACCACTTTTCCAAATTAATTATGACAATTAATTTATACAACAAATTAGGGTTTCTACCCCATTTTCCAATAATGGCCCAATGGTCCATATGTCCACAACCAACCTCAATATCATTATTTTGAAACCCAAAATACACATTTTAGAATCAAAACAATAAACCCTTTTTTGTACATTTTGAAACCCTAAGTCCCAAAATCACCCAACTTCAACACTTTATCAAAACAACCAAAAATCTATGTCAAAGACCATAAAAGTGAGTAAGAATCCCTACCTCAAAAGTTGACATCCAACGAAGAAGATGAAGAAAACGGAAATGCTCCAAATCCCGAGATTCTTGGATCAAAAGATAGCCCTCGGCGATCAACAACTTTTTTGTAAAGGGCAAAGGTGAGAAAACAACTCTTGCTAGATCAATACCTAGAGAGAAGGCAAGGTTCTAGAGAGAGAGACTCAACAATGGAGTTTTGGAAAAGTATGAGAGAGAAAAGGATGTGAAAAAGTGATCCAAAAACCCGGATCTCGATTTTAGATAAAAGTCTTCCCGCTCGAGCGTCACTCACAAACTCACACTCAAGCGTCCAAACCGCTGCTCGAGCGCCAGATACACACTCCCAGAACTTTTGCAAAACCAGGTCCCCGCTCAAGCGTCACACACAAATCCCCGCTCGAGCGTCCAAACGCCCGTTCGAGCCTCCAATACTGCAGAAGAGATACTGGAAGATGGAAAATCATGCTCGAGCATCAAAACACCACCTCGAGCGGAGAAGCAACAACAAAGGGCCCGCTCGAGCGTCAAAAGCTCCGCTCGAGCGTGAAGGCAAAATTTTGGGCAACTACTTTTGGTTTTTAAGCTCAACCAACCTGTTTCAAACCTGCCCATCACAACCCAAGACTCAAATACAAAGAGCAAGGGTGTAAACAAGATATACCCAACAACCAACTCCACGGAACCTAAGTCCAGATACAACAATTAGAGACAAGGGAAACCGGGATCGCTATATAAACCCTAATAGGTTTTAAATAAATAATTAAAAATTAATTTTGAAATTAAATAATAACATAAAATTTATTAATAAGAAATAAATAAACTTTGGTAGAATTTATTTTTTTTTAAAAAAGTGTACTAAAATTACAAAAACTATATTTACAATGAAATATAAATGCATTTTATCAATTTCATTTAAATTTTAAATTACATAACATTTTATTTTAGAAATTTTTAGTTTAAGATTCCTGATATTAAGATTTTATAAAAGAAAGGACATGCAACATTTTTTTTTTTATAGTAGCTGGGGTATCTTAACATTTTCACAGAGAAATTTTAGCTCTTCAAAAAAAAAAATTACAGAAAAAATTTCATATTATTGAAGGATCTTAACTAATAAGAAAAAACATATTGGACCTCTCCCACTACCAAAAATTAGAGAGAAATGTTTTACTAATTTTCTCTTTATTCTACTCTATTAGAAGACTATCAATTTTTAACCGAACAACTATTTTATTGTATAAAATTCTAATTTTGCCATTATACTAACTAGCATATCACCCGTACTATGTACGAACTTGAATTTAAAAAAAACTATGTATGATTATGTTAAACATATTTTTAAATTGTTAGCATAAAATATACGTAATTTTAAAAGAAAATGTTGGCATTGCATAATTAAAGTAATAAAAATAAGAATTTATTATAATTGTTCGGAATTCACTGAATAAATAAAACAAAGTATAACTAAAATCTAAATTGTTGTGGATCTTCCATCAGCATTCCTGCATTGTCAATATGATAGTTAGTATTATAATTGATGAACAACACATATATTATGTATTTATAAAATGTTATACTTATATATATATATATATGTAATGACCGGTGCATAAGTTGCCTTGTTCTCTTGAGTTATGTCGGATTTGCCTTCGTTAAGTGTCGAGTTTCAAAGTGTGGTCCAATTTACAGTTGAATTCATTATTTTTGAGAACTTCTCCGCAAAAATTTATTTTCATCCTTGTTTTGTCTCAAACTTCGAGTTTTCACTTGTCCCGAAGGGAGCGGGGTTGTCTCCAGAGGGTCGAGAGTGAAGCCGCGAATATTCCGGGCTGGAGGGCCAGGACCATACGTACAGGAGAGGGGCCGCACGTGCAAGAGGCCAAGCCGCACATGCGGGAAACATGGGAGAGGTCTGTGTGCACACTACCATATATGCAAGTACGGGGGAGGACCGCACGTACAGGGATGAGAGCCGTACGTGTGGGAGAGACGCTCCGCACGTGCGGGAAAGTGCGCCGCACGTGCAGCCAAGCGCGTGTTTTGCCTCGTTTTTCGTGCATTACAGCTATATACTCATCTTTTGCCCCTTTTTCCCTCATTTCTGATTATACCTCTCTCTCTCTCTACAATATTTTCTCTCTTTTTCTCTCATCTCTCTCCACCCAAAACTTTCCAAAAACCTTGTATTTTGTTTTGATCCCAAGAATCCATTGGGATTTTGATAGTAGTTCCCTATATCAAATTGATGAGCATGTCGAGGGCTTCGTCTTGACCGGTGGAGATCGTATTCCGGCGAAGTTGATTTTTGGAATTTTTCTTCTCTTCTCTCTTGAGGTAGAGATTTCTTTGATTCTCTTCAATGCTTCACCTATAGATAGACATGTGCTATGTTTTTATTGCATAAAAACCATGTTGTTATGGATTTTTCTTGAAAATCATGATAGGAGATCTAAGGTTAAATGTTGAGCTTGAGATTTTGTGGAATAAAGGGTAGTTGAGTTAATTTGGGGGTGTGATTTAACATATTCTTGATTAGAGGGAGATAAAGCCCTAATTTTTTGTAATAATGTCTAATAGATAAAAAAAAAAAAAAAGGATTGAAATTGTGAAATAATTATGTTATAAATTTAAGAAATGCGATTAATGATTTGAAAGTTGATTTGAGACTAAACTGGGTCTTATGATTTGAGTATTAACTTGTGTTGGATTGACTATGTTTAAATATAATGAATTGATAAATTGTTAATGGTCAAAAGGGGCTTTAACCGTGAGAGTAGAATATTATTGGATTACTTTATCGTTAAATAGAAATTGAGTAAATTATAACTTTGTTAACAATGATTGGAAATCCCTTTTTTAAAATAAAGGAAGATTAAGTTGGTCATATCCTATTTGTGAAATGAAATAAATGGATGGAGGCAAAGGGTGGAGAAATATTAATGTGGAAGAGTAAAGTGATTGACCTAGAAATAGAAGAATGAAACGCCAACACTGTGTGAATTTCGGAAATTAATTTGAGATTGAGTCACAAATCTATTTTATTTTACTATTGTTGTAATTGGGTCTAAAGTTTCGTGAGAATTGGTTAATGGCAATATGTGTTTAATACATTGTTAGAGGTTTTGTCCTTGGTCATCAGTAGATGATAACATTGTAAATGTTGAAACGATTATGTGTCTGTAGTACGTTCGTGTTATTTATGAATGTGGTTTGAAGTGATGGTTGGAAAATGTGTAATGCGCTGAGAATCAGAAGTACCATTACCTTCCAGCTAGCGCCTGGAGAATTGGCAGAGGTACCATTCCCTTCCAGCTGGTGTCTGGTAAAATGGCATGTTATGGTGAAGAGATGTATCATTGGCTTACCATGTTTCAGGCGGGTAGAGCAGAGTTTATTTATCGTTGTTTTTTCAGTTTGATTATGTGTATCATGTGTTATGACGATTGTGATTTTGTTAAGTTAAATTGTCTTATATGTTGAGTAGAGGTGTTCATGTAAGTTTGGACGTGCTAGAAAGTGCTTGAGAGAGCTCCCACTATAAGTGATTTTACTGAAGGTAATTCTTTAAATTTTGAGTCTAAGTTTGAGAATGTGATGAACTTGTAGAGATGGACTATAATTACATTTGAGTCATGAATAATGTGAAGAAATCAGAATTGATGAGAGTGTTTTTAAACAAAACGGATATTAGGTGGTCTTTTCAATCATAACTGGAAAATACAGTTATCGCATAACAATTGTTTAGATGGGGAAATGGGTAGTAAAAGCAAACTTTAATGTTGTTGAATAAACTGAACGTTTTGAGAAGGTGTTTATGTAAGTATACTTTAGTTATAAAACGTCACATTATTTATATGGTATGAGATTAGCATTTCATGATCATAGCTAACTGTAAGTTGTTATTGTTGAGGATCATGTTGAGATCCCTACTGGACTTTATGTTCATCCCACGTTACTAATCTTTTTTAGGTGAATAGTGAGATGTGCTACAAGGTCATGGATCTTTCCTATTTGTTGGCCACAAGGCCTTTTTGTGTATAGGCAGAATGCCATTGATGTAAAGGGGTTAAACCCTTCCTCTTGATTTTAAATGATGTAAGCCTGCGGGCACTTTATTTAGTTATGTTCATGTTGCATTCATTTTTATATTCGAATGAGAGGGTTCTTGCTTATGTATTCCTTGTAAATATAATGAGCTTCTGTATGCTAACTCTGAAATTGAATGTATAATAATGGCTTGGTAATAGTAATCCAAGTAATAAAAAGTGGGGCGTGACAATATATATATATATTTTACCTTCTAAAAGGTATAAACATTTTTCAGACCAATCTATATTTAAAACAAAGGTTACGTACGGTGCACAATCTAGTTGACTTTGCATTTTTGGTACAGGTATGATAAATGCATAGGCACGATCTTGGCATGACACAATATAATCTTTAATCATTTTAATTCCATTATCCTGTAAAATTTTGGAAGTATAACATTGTGTTTGAAAATGTAGGAATAAGTTATTTATAATAAATTATATAGTTTCGCACCTTTGATCTCATATTCTTCAAATATAATGATTAACATCGCAAGATAAACTCTGCCCATTTATCTTGAACAATGAGATTTATTGAACCAGTATTGTCTTTGACCACAATGTTAACAGTGTATCTAATAATAAAAAAATAAAAATAAAAAACTTGTTAAAAGAAAATATTGTATTTAATAAAAAAAAATTAAAACACTTGTTAAGTTTGAATTACTATTGTACATAGCAATTATTTACCTAAACAAAATTACCTCATTATAATATCAATATCATCATGCATGCAGTGACAACAAAAAATGTGACTATAATGATATTCAACTTTTTGATAGCAAATTTTGCACAAATCAATCCAAAAGTTGTCGACATCAATTTGTTCAATGTACCAAAGTATTCGAAAATATGAAACCTACAAAATATTTGAAAAAACATAAATTAATATCTCTCTATAAATTAATATATATATATACATATCGTTTAACTTTCATTACTTGAAATGATAACAATTTTTTCCTTTGGTATAGGTGTAAAACCACATATTCGAATTCTTTTGGCATTTGATAGTATCAATGACTATGAAATTGAGAATCCATTTTTTCGATTACAAGATATCAACTTTTGTGATATCGGATTCATAGCAAGCCTAGATAGACATCTATATATATATAATTGTGAGAATTATATTGTCATATGTAATTGGTTAGGTGCCGTTTGGTAACACTTACGTTTTCAGTTTTCTGTTTATATTTACAAAAATTTTAAAAAACTCAAATAAACACTTGTTTGGTAAAATTTTTGATTTATAAATCAGTGGTCTCAGTTTATAAATTTGGCCAAAAAATGAAAACACAAAAAATGTGTTTCCAATTTGAGTTTTCAGTTTTTTTTTTTTTTTTACCACCCAACACTAGCCACCATTTTCCACCACCGTCTTCCGCCACCACCACCCACCACCCACCACTAGCCACCACCCACCACCCGCCGCCACCACCCGCCACCTACTTGCCACCACCACCCGCCACCTACTTGCCACCACCACTCACCACCCACTTGCCACCACTATCCACCACCGCCACCTACCCATCACCACCCGCCACCCACCTGCCACCACTACCCGCCACCACCACCACCACTGACTTGCTACTACCCACCACCTGCCACCGTCACCTACCCACCCACCCACCGCCACCACCCGCCACCAGCCATCTGTCACCTACCTGCCACCACCCTCTCGCTACCACCCATCACCAGCCACCATCACCCACCCACCCGCCACCAGCCCGCCGCCACTACCCACCCGCCACCACCCATTACCCGCCATCCGCCACCCACTTGCCACCACCACTCACCACCCGCCGCTACCGCCACCACCACAACCACCCACTCACTCCCACCCGCCACCATCACCCAACCACCCACCATCTACCCGCCACCACCCGCCATTCGCCACCCACTTGCCACTACCACCCGCCACCACTACCCACTCACTACCACCCGCCACCGTCACCCACTCACCCACCCGTCGCCACCCATCACCACCAGCTACCCACCACCCACCGTCACCACTTTTCACCACCGTCTTCTGCCGCCATTTGCCACCACTTTCCATTTCTCACTCTTTTTTATATTTTTAAAATTTTTAAAACATTTTGTCAATTACCAAACGTGTTTGTAGTTTATGTTTTTCTAAAAATAAATAAAAAATAAACAAAAACTAGTTTATAAAATTTTTGTAAATATAAAGTGAAAACGTAAACGTTACCAAACACACCCTTAATATTATACAATTATAACATACCACACTCAAATATGATTTGCATAACAGAATAAATGATTAGTATATAACTTGTTGTATTTGCATGTAGCGAGACATAGACCTAGAAGTTGAGAAAAGATAATTTATCAATATCAATATTTGTATATGCATCCATATATTATAAAAGTTGATGAAAAATAATCTTACCATAATAATCTTTAACTGTTAATCCAGTGGCAAATAAAATATTATCATTTTCTAAAGTATGATACAGTTGCATGCCATCAGTTGTTGCAAACATGTCCCATAGAGTTAGTCTTACTAATGTGAAAATGTTTTTACAATTAAAAAAAGAAAAGGTTAAATCATTCGTAAAGTATTTCAAATTTGGTAAAGACACATAAATATGTTATGGTATCATACCTTGTATCAAGTAGTAGAATCTCTCTTTTGTAATTATCATGATTTGTAATACATTGACATTCAGTTACACTAACAACCAAGCCAATCATATCTTCATAATTTACTATTTAGAACATTAGTATTGTTTGTCAATGTAGTGACTTATGAAACATGTTAATGGAAGTGAACACCTTCAGATGTGAAAGGTATAACAACTCCTATATTGTAAATTGCTTCAAATAAATATATTTAGTATAAAAAATAGTAAGAAATGTATATATATGAAAATGATAATACTTCAGTGCTTACTTGTGACATTTCGAACGTTGATTCTGTAATGCAATTATTTATCATGTAGAACACATGCTCTTAACCGATGTGCTTCTTTTTGAAATTGTTTTAATTTATCCTTGAATGTAGAACCATCATGATCAGCCTAGCGTGAAATGAGTAATTTTCTTTTTCGAGATAGTTGATTGACTTTAGCGGTAATTATATCACGTTCCATCCTATAAAAAAAAAGTTTCTATAACAAATCTGGAATGAATATTTAATAAATTATAAAGTAGAAAATAGAAACAGAAAAATAAAAACAAACAAATATCTTTATTGGTACCCATCTATTACTTGACTAAATAAGTTCTTAAAAAATGCAAAGATTGTCACAATTCACACAATTTTTTTTTGTTTCTCATAATGTGATCGAAACGGAGTGTCCAAAAACTCAATCACAAATTAAGTCAATTGATAGTTAAAAATACAATCATTTTTTTGTCCAAAAAACACAGTTAATTAAAGACCCAATTACAATTTTTTGCAAGACAGCATATAATTTAATCATCAAAAAACATAGAAATTGTCACAACCCAAACAAAGCAACGAAGTCTATTGGTACTTAAAAAACACAATTATTATTTTTTTTCAAAAAACGTGGTGAGTTAAAAACTCAATCTCGAATTAAGTTAATTGATAGTTACAAAGCACAACAATTTGTTTTTTTTCAAAAAATACTATGAGCTAAAAAATCCAATTACAAAATACAATCTAATCATCATCATCAATAGTGGATACTTTATGTGAACCTAATCTTGTGCTCTCAACATATACATCCATGCCCTAGTTCGGCAGAATCACCATATCTTTCCCTGCATCAAAATCCCATAGGGTGAGTATAAAGCCCAGTAGGAAATTCTTAACAAAGTATATATATTTTATACAAGGTTTACCAAATGAAATGCACATGCCATGCTTTTTGAAAGAAAATCACATTTACATCTTTTGAAAACCATCATGCTCAATGATAACTTGAAATCTCAACAATTCAAAAATTATCAATTTAGTTCATGGGGCAATAAATACGACTCAGGTAATCCCTAGGTTGGTGTCTGTAAGTAGGCATAACTAGCACTACCAAAACCCCACTTTACCGGTTGCTAACCGGAAGGGAAGTGGTACCTCCTTCACACGTGTTTTAGGTCTTTCACCCCGGACACTTAAGCCAACTTAATCAATTTCATCTACACCTCCTATCCAGACTTACCAATGTATTTATCCCAAAGTGATTCCGTGAAAATTAATTTACAAACTTTCTTTTCTCAATGTAAAAGTTTCCAAACTCAATTCAAAATGTGTAATAACCAATTGAATGGATATGCAATGCAACAATTATCAATGCCACATAACATTTATCCACTTTCGATTATCTCAAACAATAATTCCATAATAATCAAATTTTCATTTCTCTTTTCAATACTATCTCACAAGATAACCACATTTTCATTTAAATCCATCAATAAATAACCACATTTCGATATTTCATGCAATCCCAACAATTTAGTCATTTCAAAACTATAGCAACACTTGAATAACAACTTCCAATATCAACAATTCTCATATTTCATGAAACTCATCATTTATATATATAAATAAGAATTTTCCCATCCTTTACTCATTTTGGTACACAAAATAATACATTAACAATGTCAACCATGTGTTCTCAACACCTTTTAAAAACCCCCAAATTCCTAGGTTTTTTTCTCACCACAACAACACACACACCCAAATCATTTGAAAGAAACTCTCCAAAAGCATCATTTTCCAAATCAATCAAGTTCAAGACTCTTAGGAGGTTATCTCAAAGGAACAAGAGGTAAACCCACTTCCAAAATCACTCACCTTCTTGAGTCAACAATCAAGTTTCAAAGCTACCAAAAGAAATTTTGAAAATCAACTAAATCTTGCAAAAACATATATATAACTCTAAGAAAATCCTTACCTTAAGTTTGGGAAAGAAACGAGATGAAACTCCTAAAATCAACGGTGTTGAAACATGATTCTTCACCACACACAACAAAACCCTCGAGAAGTTATCCAACTTAGGTCAAAATGCAAATGGATTTGAAAAAATCAATGATCTTGTGAGGTTTTTGGTAAGAAATGTAGAGAGAATTGAGAGAAATGTGTTTTTAAAGAGAGATATAATGATAGAGTGATATACACTCCGACCAAGAAGAAGGAAAAGACAAAATTTTCAAACTCAACGGAATCCTGCATGTGCGGCACCCATTCTCGTATATGCGAAGCGTGCTTCCCGCACTTGCGACACTCACCCCCGTACGTACAGCACCCCCGCACGTGCGACACCCCTACCCCGCACCTCCATCCGCACCTGCATTTATTGCAGTAGTGCACTCGGCCATCCTCGCTTCCACACGCGGCCCTCTCCTGCGACGTAGCCAAGTCCCCTGACATGCGGCCCAAGTCCCGCACGCAAACGCCTTCACCAAGAAAAATTTTAGTTGAACCCAAGACACACCAAACCCAACCTTGCACCTTCTGAAACACATGGAACTCAGGATAGCAATAAATAAGAATGAAAATTTTAGAGAAGATGTTTTTCAAAACAACAACCCAATGGTTAATCAAAACCTTGCACTAAAACCTGACACTATAACAACGGTAAACCCAACGTTAAACAAAAAGGAACAAGACAAAAAACGTACCCGGTCATCACAATAACTGATTTACTCATGGATTTTGAAATGTTTTTCTTCCAAAATTCTCTCCCAAAGCAGCTGTCGCTGAACTCTCTCTCTCCTCCAAAAAGTTTCTAGGTTACTGTGATAGTAATGGGTAATAGGGTTTAGGTAGGTTGCTATGATAGTGATGGGTAATAATGGGTAATAGGGTTTAGGGTAATACAGAAAGGTCTCTCACTCGCCCGAATTTTTTTACGGAAAGGGTTTAGGGTAATACGAGATTTTTTTTTAAATCATAAAATTAAGAAATTATGATTGAAATAATGGAGCTCCTACAAGGTTTATGGGTTAAAAAGACTCTTTCCCTTATATAATAAATAATAGATAATATATATAGATAGATAGATAGATTTAATAAGAATTTATATTTGTTTTAGATTTTTTTTAATATACAAATTATTTTTTTTTTTAGATTTTTTATAAAAATAATTTAACAATCTCATCACTAAACATTGTGTATGAGAGAGGTTAAAAATGGTATAGCGATAGGTATGAGAGAAAACAAATAGGCTTGTAAGTTGAGAGAAATCAATAAATGTTGAGGTTTTTTTTAACCATAATGTATAGGAGAAGTTGAAAATGGTATAGCAATAGGTACGGGAGAGGAGAAAAAGGCTCGTGAGTTGGGAGAAGTCAGTAAATACTGAGGGTTTTTTTTTTAAAAAAATAAAAAATTAGAAAATTAAGATTGAGATATTGGAGCTCACACAAAGCTTGTGGCTTAGAAATCCTCTTTTCCTTATATAATATATAGATTATATTGAACAAATTTGAAATTAAAAAAACGAGTTAAAGGATAGATAAAAAAAAATTGTTAGGAAAATTTGAAATAAGTGGAACAATGAAAAAATTGTTGTACTGGATGAAATTTTTTCCGGTTCAACTCTGACATACAAAAAAGAGTTGCACCAAATATAAGAAAGACTTATACCAAGCACACAGGATATTTGCATCACCATGAATTGCAAATATCCAATCATTGTTCCATTAATTTGAAATTTCTCCTAATTTGCTTTACCCCACACCCGTTTTTGAGAGGTTTTTTAATCAATTTAATTGATTTTGATAAAAAGCGCACTTTTGCAAAATAAAAGTCTACGGGTAAAATAATAATTGAATTATCAACTAACCGTTAATATATCCTTTATTGGAAGGGATGCGAGTGTAATATTGCTAAAATTCTGGGGTTCACTGTCCTTTATCCAAATCTCGGTATGATTCACCTAATTAAAATTTAATCACTCAGGCTTGGCACCCTTAAAAAGTATGTACTATACATAAATTATATCATTTGTGAGTTGATCATTACAAATGTCATAATTCAATCATATAAGAGTTATAACTAAAAAAATGAGTTATAACCAAACACCATAAAGTATAAGAACTTTTAAATCATAATAAAATAATGTCATAACTAACACTCTGTCATAGTTAACATCACAATCAGTCATAACTGACACTTTAATAGATCATAATTAAATACCAAAAAGGTCGTTAGTAAGAATGCATATAATACACACTCCAAAAAAGTGTGTTCCATAGAAGTTTGGAAAAAAAACATGTTAGGGGCTAACTTGTAAAAAAAATAACAATTTTATGAATAAACTTATAAAATTATTTTTTAATGTTCTAAAATTTTTCATTAATATGTTATTTTTTTTTTTTACATTCCGCTTAAATGATATTTTCCCTAAAATTTTCTCTATATATATATTAAATACTTACAACTATATCTTGAACTGCAATTATTATTCGGCCCAAAAATACAAAAACCCTGTCTATTTAAAAAAAACTTATTAACATAATATCCGTGTCCATAAATAACTAATCAAACTTTAATTTTTTAAATTAAATAATAACATAATCTGTCTAAAATAAGTTTTGAATTTGATATAAAAAAAAATTATAATTTCGTTAAATATGTCAACTTTTTTATTAATTTATTTATATTCAAAATATCTTATTCAACATCCATTAATTGGTTTGAATAGCTGACCCAAAAAAGGGGGTTAGAATTTGACTTTTTCGGTCAAGTGAAGTTGCCGTATTTCACATGCTGCTTGTTAGCTAAGGATTACTTCTCGGTGAGTTCCATTTTGGCGTTCGGATCTTCCAGGGTGTTTCGGTGTTTCTGTGAACTGATTTGGTGGAGTGGTTTCACCATGGAGCGAGGGCTGTCTCACTTGAGTGATTAATGGCTGAGATTAACATCTCACCAAAACAACGTCATTTAAAAAAAAATAATAATAAAATAAAATCCTGTCAATAGAACATAGAAGAAAGGAGAGAAAGAGAACGAGGGGTTAAGGAGTCACCGCCCCACCTCTGTCCTGCCGTTGCCACCGCCGCCGAAGAGGAGAACATAGACATATTTCGTACACATTTCAGGCAAATCATTCCCTTGACTGGAAATTTCAGCCTTTTATCTTTGTTTAGTTTTTGAGAAATAAGATCATAATCTACATCAATGATGTATTGATTTTAAGATGAGTTACGCTAACGATTTTTACAGTTAAAATTTGTAGCATGTTTTGTGTGTGATAAAAGTAGGTATATTGCTCGAACTTACAAATTTCAGAAACAACAGTCTCAACCACAGGTTAATGTTACTGAGGAACCATTTGTGACTATGATTACAGATATTTTTATGGTTCAATCTGTGGAAGGGTGGTGGGCAGACTCTGGTGCCAATAAGCATGTCTGCTATGATAAAGATTGATTCAAAGATTTTACTCATTTTAATGAGGAGAAAACTGTTATGCTTGATGACTCCAGTTTAACCAAGGTACTCGGGTATGGGGATGTTGAGCTGAAATTTACCTCTGGACGTGTCCTTGTTTTAAAAGATGTGTTGTACACACCGTCCATGAGCAAAAATTTGATGTCGAGTTATTTGCTCAACAAAGCTGGTTTCAAGCAGACTATTGAATCTGACCAATATGTAATCACTAAAAAAAACATATTTGTGAGGAAAAGGTATGCCTGTGATGGAATATTTAAATTAAATGTTGAGAATAAGAAAGCACATGTTTCTATTTACATGTTGTCTTCTATAAATTTTTGGCATGATCGTCTATGTCATATTAATAGCCGATATGTGGGAGTCATGAGTAGTTTAGGATTAATTTCCAGACTAACAAATAAGTTTGAGAAATGTGAAGTTTGCAGTCAAGCAAATATAACTAAAAGGCCTCATAAAAGTGTGGTGAGAAATACTAAATTGTTAGAATTAATTCACACTGATTTATGTGAATTTGAAGGAATTTTAACACGTGGTGGAAACAGATATTTTATCACTTTTATTGATGATTTTTCAAAATACACTTATGTATACTTGTTGAAAAATAAAAATGATGATTTTGAAAAATTTAAAGAATTCCTTCTTGAAGTTGAAAATCAATTCAGTAAAAAGATTTTAAAATATAGAAGTGATAAAGACCGGAAGTATGAACCTTTTGGATTCAACTCATTTGCTCAGTCTTTGGGAATAATCCATGAAACTACTCCACTATATTCACCTGCATCTAATGGTGTAGCAGAAAGGAAAAATAGAATTTTAATTGATTTAACAAATGCTATGCTAATTGAAGCAGGTGCTCCTTCAAATTTGTGAGGAGAAGCAATTTTAACTGCATGTTATGTTTGTAATAGAATGCCATATAAAAAAAACAAAAGTTACACATTTTGAGTTGTGGAAAGGGCATAAGTCAAATTTGAGATATTTGAGGGTTTGGGGTTGTCTAGCTTTTGTTAGACTTGTGGACCCTAAAAGACCTAAATTAGATGTGAAAGCTGCCACTTGTGCTTTTCTTAGATATGCAACAAATAGTACAGCCTATAAATTTTTTGATATTGAAAACAAAATAATTTTTGAATTAGGTGATGCAATTTTTCATGAAGAAAAACTTCCTTTTAAATCTAAAAATGGTGAGGGTCAAAATTATCAAGAAAATATTTTATTTGAAACCGGTTCTTCTACTCCTCTTTTATAAAACCAAGATATTGTAGTTTTTAAACTTAGAATGAGTAAAAGAACCAGATTAGAAAAAGATTTTGGCTCTAATTATCATATTTTTAATGTGGAGGAAACTCTATTAACTTTACAAGAAACTTTGGCATCTCCTAACTCTATTTTTTGGAACGAGGCTGTAAATGATGAGATGGAATCATTATTATCTAATAAAAGTTGGATATTAGTAGATTTACCATCAGGTTGTAAAACTATTGACTGTAAATGGGTTTTGAGAAAAAAACTTAAATCGGATGGAACTATTGATAAATATAAAGTAATGCTTGTGGCAAAAGGTTTTAAACAACAAGCAGATCTTGACTTTTTTGATACATTTTCTCCTGTTACTAGAGTTACATCTATTAGATTATTAATTGTAGTGGCTACAATTCATGATCTAAAAATTCATCAAATGGATGTTAAAACAGCCTTTTTAAATGGAGATCTGGGTGAAGAAATCTATATAGATCAATCTGAGGGTTTTGTGGAACCCGGTCAAGAAAGCAAAGTGTGTAAGCTAGTTAAATCCCTATATGGCTTAAAACAGGCCCCTAAACAGTGGCATGAGAAATTTGATTCATGCATGATTAAGAATGACTATAAAACGAATGAATGTGATAAATGCATCTATTATAAATCTGAAGAAAATTCACATATCATTATTAGCCTCTATATGGATGATTTACTTATATTTGGCTCTAATTTGCATATCATCGTGGAAACTAAAATTATGCTTAGTAGCCATTTTGATATGAAAGATCTTAGTGAGGCTGATTATATTTTGGGAATGAAAATTATTAAAACCTGTGATGGTATATATCTTGATCAGTTGCATTATGTTGAGAAAATTTTCAGAAAATATAATTTTTATAAGTGCAAGCCTGTTTTTACTCCTTTTGATCCTCATGTGTGTTTATTTCCTATTGAAATGATGAGGATATAATTAATCAAAAGGGATATGCTAGTATTATTGGTAGCTTGCGTTATGCGACTGACTATACTAGACCTGGCATTGCCTATGCAATTGGAGTACTTAGCAGGTTTACTAGCAAGCCTGGTAGTGATCATTGGCTAGCCATTGAGCAGATTATGAAATATTTATCTGGTACCACAAAATATGGCTTGTTTTATAAGAGGTATCCTGCAGTACTTGAAGGTTACAGTGATACCGATTGGAATACCTTGTCAGGTGATTCATTATCAACCACTGGTTACTTATTTACATTGGGAGGTGGTGCTATAAGTTGGAAATTGAAAAAACAAACCATTATTGATAATTCAACAATGGAGGCTGAGCTTATTGCTTTAGCTACAGTTAGTGAAGAAACAAATTGGTTGAGAAATTTGTTAAATGAAATCTCTTGTTGGGAAAAATCGATTCCACATATATTGATTCATTGTGATAGCACCGCAGCAATTGGTCGAGTTAATAACTGTTATTATAACGATAAATCCAAACCTATCAGAAGAAAAAACAGTATTGTGAGATCTTATATGAATAATGGCATCATAAATGTGGATCATATTAAATCTGGTGACAATCTTGCAGATCCATTAACTAAGGCCTTAGCAAGAGATAGAGTCTGAAATACATCGAGGGGGATAGAGTTGAAGCTCATTAAATATAGCAGGAGCCATGTATAAGGATATTCAACCCAGGGACCAGAGATATGTAACTAGGTTCAATGAGAAAAACGATCATATGATGGCCGTAAGAAATGTACTAAATTACTTTTTACCCATCCCTATGATGTAAGTGCATTTATCTTATAACGTTGTAGAGGTTGAGTTATTAAAAAACTCTTAATGAATTTTTGTAGCTCTTATTGAGTGGGGTGTCATAGTTACAGGAGCACCCTTGACAAAATTCACCTATGTAAGTGTGGTAGTGGGGCCACTACCTATGAGATTTGGGCTAATTCTCAAATACACTCATGAATCTTGGGATCGCACAATGCCATAATGTGTTGGCTCTTAAAGCTTATGTGAACACCTAGAATATTATGTGTGTGCAATAATTATTTATTTCCCTTAAGCAGTCATAGTTCAATGCTGAGCATACTATTGGCTCAGGAGTAGATATTATTTTTTCACTAATGGAGGTTCAATACAGAGCACACCTACCATGATGCATAATATCCTTATTTGCCTAATAATCTCAATTTTTGTTACCTATAATATTAAAATAAGTGGAAAAATGTTATCAGATATTTTAATATTATAATGTATTATAAATTATATTATGTGATTGAGCTCCAAATAACTTGTTAATCATTTCTTTTCTTCCAAGAAAACCTGCCCACCAAGTTTCCAAGACAAGTCTTTCAAGTCTTCCATGACAAGTCTTCCAAGTCTTTTTCTCAAGTCTTCCAAGGAAATTGCTCACCAATTTCCTTTCTTATTCTTATCTTGTTTGGAAGGATTAGGGGGGTGGAATTGGACTATTAGTCCACTAATAGTCCATCGTTTGTTCATTTTTTTTGCCTCGGACTAATAGTCCCCCCGGACTATTAGTCCCACAATATGGGATTATCCTATCCCATGGGGAGGGTGGGATAGAAACTATGGGATTGGTATCCCATGGGATTATTTTGTGAAATATCTATTTTACCCCCATGCTATTACTTAGCAAATAATTAGAAAATGATAAAATAGTCTTTTGAACATTTATAAATTATTTTTTTAGTGTTGTTAATTTAAAATTATATATTAAACAAAAAATTTAAATTATAAATTAAACTTAATTAAAAATAATAAATTATAAATTATGGCCTTATAAATTAAATTTTTTTAGTGTTGTTAAAAAATTAAATTTACATATTAAATTAAATTATTTTTTTAGTGTTGTTAATTTAAAATTATATATTAAATAAAAAATATAAATTATAAATTAAATTTATTTAAAAATAATAAATTATAAATTATGGCCTTAAAATTTAATTTTTTTATATTAAATAAAATTATTTTTTATTGTCGTTAATTTAAAATTATATATTAAATAAAAAATAAAAAATATAAATTATAAATTTAATTTAATTGAAAATAATAAATTACAATAATTAAAATATTGTGCAAAAAATAAAATAAAACAAATTTTTATTTAATCTAGCTAAAAATAATCAAAATATTAAAGCTATATTTAATATCGTTATTACTTAGTAAATAATTGAAAATGATAAAATAGTCATTTGAGCATTTATCCTTCTCTATAATATCCCAAACAAAAATTGGATAATTAAAAATAGTCTAATCTAGACATCTAATCCCATAACTAAACAAACATAGAATACAAATTTAGTCTAACCAAATAGCCCCGGGACAATGTGTCCCAAGACTAATAGTCCGATAGATTACAATCCCTCCTTATTCAGTCCGTCCAAACAAACTTAGGGTGTGCTTGTTTTGAAGGATTAGGGTGTGAGATTGGACTATTAGTCCTACAGGATTAATAGTTCATTATTTGTTTCATTTTTTTTACTCCGGACTAATAGTCCCCTTGGACTATTAGTTCCATATTTGTGGGACTATCCTATCCCATAGGGGGGGATGAGATTGTTTTCATGGGATTGGTATCCCATGGGATTAGGCTCTGAAATGTCTATTTTACTCACATGCTATTACCTAGCAAACAATTAAAAAAGGGTAAAATTGTCTTTTAAACATTTATAAATTATTTTTTTAATGTTGTTAATTTAAAATTATATATTAAATAAAAAATTATAAATTATAAATTAAATTTAATTAAAAATAATAAATTATAAATTATGGCCTTATAAATTAAATTTACATATTAAATTAAATTATTTTTTTTAATGTTGTTAATTTAAAATTATATATTAAATAAAAAATATAAATTATAAGTTAATTTATTTAAAAATAATAAATTATAAATTATGGCTTTATAAATTAAATTTTTTTAGTGTTGTTGAAAATTTAATTTATATATTAAATAAAATTATTTTTTATTGTCGTTAATTCAAAATTATATATTAAATAAAAAATATAAATTATAAATTTAATTTAATTTAATTGAAAATAATAAATTAAAAATTATGTCCTTATAAATTAAATTTTTTTAGTGTTGTTAAATTATAAATTATAAATTATAGATTACAAATTTAAAATTATATATTAAATAATAATTATAAATTACAAGGGTAAAATAATCTTTTGAACATTTATCCTTATCCAGTCCGTCTAACCAAACATTAGATTCACTAAAAATAGTTCAATCCAGACATCTAATCCCATGACTAAACAAACATAGGATACAAATCCAATTCAATCAAATAGTCTGGGAACAATGTATTCCGAGACTAACAGTCTGATAGATTACAATCCTCCCTTATCCGGTCTGTCCAAAGAAACAGAGTGGCCTCCGTTTGGGAAGTGGGTTGGCTTTTTGGCTTTTTGGCTTTTTTGGCTTTTTTAGCCTGGGCTTAAAAGTTTGGTTTGGGAAGGGCTTTTTGGCTTTTTGACTTTTTTGAGTTTTTTTGTGAGAGAGGAGTGTAATGATTATGGGTTGGATGTGATGTTTTGTTTTTTGTGGCTAAAAAAACCTATTTTGTCTTTTGTGGCTAAAATAGCCAAAAAGCCCAGAAAAAGCTCTTGCCAAACTTAGCCATATATTTTGAAGGATTAAGATGTAGGATTGGAGTATTAATCCCACTACACTAATTAGGGTTTTAATGTTAGATCCATAAATGTTTCCAAGGTTCAACACTCGATTGCCTTGCTTGGACCACGTCACAAATTGTACGACGACAAAGGGAAAAGGACACGGAAAAGGAAAGACAAAACGGGAGTGAGACGGATAAATCTGCCGATCCAGACTCACTTACCTGGAATGTTTTGGGTTGATGATTGTGTTTGTGAAGTATGGGATTTATATAGGATTTATGTATAAAATAAATTGAAATTATAAGATAAAAATTTAGGATAGATTTTAGATAAGGGTGGGTTTATAGTATTACTGGAGAGTGATACAGTGTCAAGAATAATGATTAGAATATTAGAAGTGGTACATGCAACACATATGATCATTTTATTTTGAAAAAAATATAATTATAAATTGCATAAATAAATTTAAAAAAGATTTTTAATTTAAGATTTATGATATTAAGATTTTATAAGATAAAAGATATGTAATATTTTCATAGTAATTGGGGTCCCTTAATATTTTCACTAAATAATTTCGGCACTGAAAAATTTTCACACAGAGAAATTTCAGTATAGAAGAATTTGCCTTCACAGAAAAAATTCAAGAGAAATTCGTGTGAATTTTTTGTGTGACAAGTTAAAATTTCTCTAATAATATTACTAAGGGACCTTAACTAATAAGAAAAGATATATTAGACTTTTTTTAGTACCAAAAGTTTGAGAGGAATGTTTTACTACTTTTTTCAATTTAGAATCTAAAAAAAAAAAAAAATTGAAAGTATTAAAAGTTTAGAGATTTAAAAAAGAAAAAAACTAAAAATGAAACATAAGCACCAAAGTCTGATTTTCATATATATAATAGTATAAATAATAATATACAAGATAAATAGACATGCATATGTATGATGAACATTACAAAAGTTATGATTATAAATAAGGAGGTGGATTCCCCATGCTTAATCTAGATTAGAGGATACTGTTTGGATCCGTAGAATCCATTACAAGTTCTATTTTAATAATTTGAATCGTTTATTTTGTCGAGCTTTTTGTTTGTGTATATAAATTACAAAAAAAAAAAATAAAAAAAATTATGTCGATCCGATAATTGTATCCTATTCAATTTATCGCATTTGTCACCAAAAAAAAAAAAAAATGAAAGATCTATTTAAAAACACAATTGACATTCATTTTTTTATGACAGATGCAATAAATTCAATAGGTTACAATTATCATATCAATCTAATTTTTTTGTGATTGATATACATGATCCTACAAAATGAAGGGTTTAAGTTATTGAAACGAGACTCATGTTGGACTCCACAGGCCCAAACAGTGCGCTCTAGCTTGGATTAAGAATTGGAGGGGCTCTAGGTCATGTTATGACTCAATAGCACTTTAACCCCCAATTTTTAAAAATAATCACATACTTTCTATGTGATTTTGGATTAAAATGTTACAGTTACATTTTTCATTCAAACTAACAAAAAATGTATTTCACATGCCTATTTTGAGAGTGGAGAAGGAAAAAAAAATAATCAAAGTTAAATTTCAATGTGAAAAGACAAAACTAGCATTGTTTTATATATATATGTATATATTTATCTAAATTTCTTCTTAATAACATTTTAAATTAAACATATATATATATATATATAAAACAAGGGTAATGTTATAAGGTGTATACCATATGCAACCTTTGGTATTTAGTCATGACCTGTGGTGATATTAGTTATAACACATTACGATGTTAATTATGACATTATTTTAGTTATGAACCAAGAGTTCTTTAATTATACCTCATGTGATGTTTAGTTATATTTTTTTAGTTATGACCCTCATAATATTGAATTATGTCATTTGTGATAATCAAATTCACAAATGACATAACTTACATATGGTACACACCTTTTGAGGGTGTGTATCATAGAATTTCCGATATAATAAGTTAAATTAACCTAAATACCTTAATTTATTATTAAAAAATGGGATTTTATTGATAAATCCTATTTAGGAGTGTTCTAGTCCAAGAAATTCATGAAGGAAATTTATAACCCACTTAGTCCCATGTATTTATACATTTATTCCATAAGGTCATTTTTCTTGATTTATACTATTTTCTTAGACTCTTATACCCTTATATTTAATATTGATATGCATTAAATATACACCACTATTTAATGTTGATATACATTACACACAAAAATTAAAGTTGTTCTTTATTGATTGTCATTATGTTTTGATAGTTCCCATACATCTAAATGTTGATTATATGTGATGACGTGAATGTCCACATCAGCTGACGTGAATGTAAATGTGAATCTGAATGTTCACATTAAAACATATGAATGTGAATACAAATGTTAACATTCATAATGTTAATATTTATATTTCAGAATTCATGTGAACATTCACATTCATATGTTTTAGTGTGAACATTCACGTCATGTTTATATTCAAATGAAAGTTGAGATTTGTGATTGTGTAATTTAATGCAATGCTGATATGAACCTTAACATCACCTTTATCATAACATCATTTGATGTGAACATTCACATTCACATCATCTGATGTGAATATTTATATTCGCGTCATCTAATGTGAACATTCACGTCATCACATACAGTCGACATTTGAATGATTGGGAACTACCAAAACATAGTGACAATCAATGATGCATAGAAACTATCAAAACATAATGACAATCAATAAAGAATCATGTTTAATTTTTTGTGTACAATATATATCAACATTAAATAGTGGTGTGTAGTTAATGCATTTTTTTCGAGTGAAGATGTAATGACAATCAACATTAATGGGGGCATAAGAGATTTAGGGTATTTTAGTCTTCTTACCTCAAATAAGACCTAATGAAATAATAAAAAAGAATATGAGTTGAATGAAATAAAACTCTTATAGAGGGGATTTATCAAAAAAGCTTCCTTAAAAAAACTAATGATCAAACTACTTCAATCTAATTTTTACTTTCTAATCCAATTTTTTATTTAATTATAATTTAAAATAAATATAAACATATATGTTTGCTGGGATGGTGATCGTGTTTAGGGTGTGCGCAATACAGTTCGGACGGTTTGAAAGTAAAATTATAAATTGAATGGCAGATTGATAGATTGATAGAATGGCGGATTGATAGATTGACGAATTGACAAATTGTGGTTTGATTTATTTTGGACAGATTAAAGAATATTCTATCCAATTAGCAAACATTTACATAATATATAATACTAATTTGCATACTGTTATTTATATATATAATACAAACTAATTTTACATAATATATTTCATATATATAACTACTAATTTGAAACAAATTTCACATCCTAAATCTCTTTCACACTTTTTTTACTTTGATACTTTATTAGAAGTTAAAAAATATATGTGTATTAACTATATCGGAGCAGAATAATTTCAGAGACAGGTTATAAATTTTAAAATTTAATTTACAATTAACAAATAAAATAGTGTGATTTTATACAAATCAATATAATTTTAACAGATTGAATAATATCCTAATCATGTTGCACATGGATTGGCCAAATGGCGGTTAAAAATGCAATCCTGCCAGTCTGGCCGGAGGAAGTTCCTATGTTAGTATCAAGTCCGGTTATGTTTCATGTCTTAGATCTCGGTTTGTAAGATGACAGCCTTTAATTTTGTCCAATCTAAAAAAAATTAAATTAAATTAAATTAAAAAAACTTTAATTTATTATCATAAAATTAATCATAGTATCCCAATCTAATTTTTACTTTTTAGCCCAATTTGTTATTTGATAACATTTTAAATTAAACATGTCACATACACACACACATACCAACAATATTAGGTGGCCTGAAAAATCATGGTTCGAATGGCTCGAAACACCCAAAACGGCATCGTTTTGGGTGTAAAATGACGTCGTTTTGACAAATTCGAACCGCAAAAATTCAGAGCACCAAATATTTTTCTATATATATATATTTAACAAATTAAATTATAAATTAATTACAGTGTCTATATAAAGGTATATATACATGTATATCGTACTAATTAAAATTATAAATTAAGTTTGTTAAAAAAAATATGTAAAAAACTCTAGTTTCTTAAAGAATTTTTATGTTATATTTTTAATTTTTTTGTGTAGTCATGGAGGTAAATTTATTTATTCATTTACAAAGAAAGCCAATAATATAATAAGAAGACATAAAGTGTATAATTTTTATTTAGTGTAAAATTACATAGGGTATATGACTATTTTTAAAAGACAAAAAGTCAAGTACTATCAAGTTATACCATAAGAACATGAAACAAATTTTACCTTAAATAATATAAAGAAACAACGACAAATTAAATAGAAAAATCATTTTACAAGGATAAAAGGGGTACGGGACAATTATTTTGGTACATGTTTTGTGTAACTTCTATTTACACCATATACTAGTCTCATACAACTATTGAAATTTTTTGAAAAAGTTTTAAATACACTTCTTGCGATTCGTTTAAAATATAGATTGCCGGTTTAGAAAATTATAAATATTCTACTGTCAGAGTTTTTTATTTAATAGAATTAAATGAAAAAATAAAACTTTTAACTATTTATCTATACAATAATAAAATCACTTGAATATTAATTGAAATAAATTTTTGACATTTTTAAAAATTATTAATTAACTTGATGATTTATTAAGAAAATGAGTCATTTATCATGAAATTAGAAATTTCAAAAAACGAGATGTAATTTCCAAAATTATAAGAGACAATTCTTATTCTAAAAAAATTTCAAAAGATATATTTATAGTTTATATCAATTTTTTTTTATAAATATTTTATCTCTTTCATACCCATCAGTATCTTAACTCTCCTATAATCCCTAACCTCACACTTCTCTCTACACTCACCTCCTCCTCTCTCTTTCTCCTCTCCTCTTTCTCCCTGTTAGAAGTAGAGTTTCAACGAGTGAAGGCGAAGGTTTCCAAATAAGTGGAAGGAGGTGGCGTGGTCTACCAGGTGGGGTGGGGTGGGAAGGGAAAGGATGGGGTGCATCAGGGAGGGACTGGATGTGTCACAGAACGGGGGTGGCTGGAAGGGAGGAAATGATGGCACTGTTTGCTCTAGTTTTTAAATTAGGGTTATGATTTATCCCTCTTAAAAAAATAAAAATAAAAAAATCCAGAATATCACATCAGAGTGAGACCCACCTTTCATTAGAGCCATTAGAGCTTCGATATCTTAAGCATTTTTGTTTAAATTAACATTTGAAAAAAAAAAAAAAAACATGTTTAATTTATCAATTTTCAAAACTCTTTTCAAAATTATTTTTCTTCCTCCTCTCTCCTTCTCTTTTTTTATTTATTAAGAAATTAATCAATCACTTTTTCTCTCTCTTCTCTCTTATTATTCTCTCACATTTTCCACAACAATCAATTAAATTTTTTCTCATACCAATTTATTTAACTATAAAAAAAACCCGACAAATTATTAATAAATTATTTTCAAAATTCATAATCAAATAAATTTTTAATTTTAAAAACTCTTTCTAACAACTTATCTTTCAAAACACAACTCAAAATTTAATTTTTTTTTTTTTAAAAAAAACAAAACCAAAGGGAGCCTATAATTTGACCTTTTCAGATAAGGACAAAATTGTTATTTAAAAAAATTGAAAAATGAAGGATCTGATGCAATGATTTTCTATTGTCAATAGGATAGAAGTTTCCTCGGTTTCTGACTTTCCTAGTGTAAGAGAAGCTAATTTGAGTCTGCTAAATTAATTAAGCCCAATATCCCGATATTGGTGGGCCCGAATTTGTCACAAGCCCAAGATTGGTGGGCCCGGATTAATCACCATCAAACGGGCCGAATCGCTCTAAGTCTCAAAAGGGTTCGGATCCACGAACTTAGAGACTTACTCAGGCTCGGACTCGAAATGGTTCAGATCCATGAACCTAGAGAGATTCGAAGCACTTGGCTTCGAACGGATTCAGGCGCAATCTAGAAGCCGTTCCATTAATGAGTCCCAGAACACTTGCAAGCTCGGAGCTTTCCGGGATCTACGCACCAGAACCATGGGCGTAATGAAGTTCGAACAATGGACCCGATCCCGAGGACGGTGAGTGGAGATAAATTCACTCTTCGGTTAAACTAGCCTATACCCGGGTTTAGGTGGCACGACTCTATAGACACCCCATTTTTGACCGTTCTCAAGACTTGGACGTCACCGTTTGAATACTCGGTGATCATCCATGTTCGTGTTTGTTTTGAGTTCTCAGAGTTCTCGATCGCGCGCCTTGCCTCAAGATCTCTCAACTTGACTATTTTGTGCTTGGTTGTGGACCAAGCACTTGTGTTTCCGTTTTTTGAGGGAAGAGGGTGGCTTGTTGGCCATCCCCTTAGCCCATCGGCCAAGGCTTGAGGCTATCGGCCATGATTTCTTTCCATCGGCCAAAATTGTTGGCCGATCGGCACTTGATTTAGTCGGTCGGCCATTGTGTTGGTCGATCGGCCATTTTTTGCTGGCCAAACCTGTTCATCTGCTTTATGCAGATATTTTATGCCAGCTGGATTAGCTGGCATGCACATTTGCTCCCCTCCATACACGTGTATGGAGGGATTTGCCTCTTGGTTTAGCTTGCTTTAGAAGCTTTGCTATTGAACTTCTATAAAGAGGGAGCTCCTCCTCTCTCCTCAAGGGTTCAAAAAATCTCTTCTTGAGAGAATATATATACTCTTGTATTTATATTTCTTTGTTTAGCCTTGTTTTGTACTAAAAAATGTAGTATTGTCTTACTATTGCACACAAACACACACTAGAACACCATCCTCTTGGAGGTGAGGTCCCTTGAGGTTGATTTCAGAGTTCTTGGGTTGGTTTGAACTCAGAAAACCTGCTGGAGCTTTGTTCTTGAAGAGATTCTACAAGGGTGAGCTTCTTACCTTTAGATACCCCATTCTTACATAAGCTTTTAACCATTATTGCTTATTGTTTTGGGCTCATCTTTAAATTGATAAAAGTTTTGTTTTTACATGCTTTTGATCTTTGTTTGAGATCACTTTTGTGTTTGGGGTTGTTTACCTCCTCTTAGGCCTTGTGTGGCCTCATTTTTGTGCCCTTTTTGTGAGCTCCAGGACCACCTGGTATTGGCCTTCTCACCACTGAAATCCAGAGGGATTTCAGTGGTGGGGATGGTGTTTTGAGGCCATAAGAGGGAGAGGGCCACCCCTTTTCCTTGTTGTCTTCAATACTTGTCATATTTGCCTCATATGGAGCACCTTTGTTAAGTTCATGTTGGCCATGTCTTAGCTGGTATTTGTGGTTATTTTACTGTGATATACCACTGTTTTTGCCTATCTTGGTCATTCCATGCATGGTCTATACACTTGTAGTGTAAATTTTGCAAACTAGTCTTACATTCTTCATGTTTGAGCATGTCTTTCTAGCCTATGTTGACCTCATTTCAGTGGGTTTTTGGTATTGTTTTAGCATGCCATGACTCTATTTTGGGTGGGTTTAGTTGGCTCTTACATGCTTTATATACTTGCTTTGCAATCCCCTCATTTGCCTTAACATGCACCTTGTGTTTGGACCACCATGCTTACATGTTTTGGCTTAACTTTGAGAAGTTTTTAGCTTTGTTTTACCATGCTTGAGGTCTGATTTTGGTTGCTTGGGTCACATGTGCCATGCTTTGTATAGCCACCATGCAATCTAGCTTGTTAGCTTTAAGTGTTCAAGTCATTAGCATGCTCTATTTCGACCATTTCAGTGATTTGGCATCACTTGTCATGTTATTTCAGTCCATATAGTATGCTCAAATACTTGCACTTATTACTCCTTTAATGTTTTAAAGGGTTTGTGTTTTATGCCTCATAAATGGTCCATTGTGTATGCCATCATGCTTAGGCCTTTGGGATGCCATCTAAGTGGGTTTTTGAGTTCATTCTAACATGCCATAACTCTGATTTTATCGGCTTAAGTCATGCCATGTTTGGTTTTGATAGGTGTAGTGTAACACCCTTTTTGTAGCCTTGCATGCCTCATGTTTTTGGTGTTGCATCCTAGCTTGTGTTGGCTAGTTTTGAGTTTGTTTTTGGTCTTGTTTGGACCTATCTTGGGACTGTTTCAGGTCCCCTTGGCTCTTTGGGGCTTGTTTTGTGTAGCCATGGTTTGAGTCCTTTGGCTAGCCTTAGGCTTTGGGCTCTCTTGCATGCTCTGCTTGTGTAGTTTGATTGATTTGGTATCATTTCTTGCATGATTTCAGGGCTTAAAGTGTTTGTCACATGCCCATGTTTGCCTCCTTTTAAGTGTTCTTGAAGGTTGCCTTACTATGCCTAGGTGTTGGACCATTCACATGTGCATGTGTTGACTTATTCTCATGTTTCAATTTTCTTAGCATTTTGGCCACTAATTTGGGCCTATTTGAAAGCTGTCCAATTTGGTTTAAGTCCATCCATTGCATGTTGTTGCATGCTTGTCGTTGGTATTGTTGTTGCATGCCTATTACATTGTAATGCTTGCATGATTATGCTACTTTGTTAAGTTCATCATGCATGTATTACATTGGTCTAAATATACTTGTCCCTTTACATGTTGTCACATGGTTTGCCTCACATGTTGTTGCATGTTTGTCATTGGCATTGTTGTTACATGCCTTGCATGCTTATTTGTTTAGGTTGTATGCCTATTGCACATTGCTTGTTTGCATGCTCATGTTGCATTAGCTTGCTTGCATGCCTAGGTTGCATAGCATTAAGCATGCATCTCTTGCCTCTTCATCAACTATGATAGAGGTTGGGGCCCCTTATGTGTTTATGTGCATTTCATTTAATATAAATTGCACATTCGGCTCCTTTGGCCATCATGCGTTGAAATGTGTGATTGATGGCCCGAGGGTCGAGAACCATACTCTCTTGAGGTCATGACATGATAGAGAGGGTGGTCGTGCATAAATTGCTTTGAAAATGCATTGCCATGCTCTGTTTGTCCTCTACTACAGCAAAATAGCATTCTGCAGGAAGAGATGGCCGGTCGGCCATCTTCAGTGTCGATCGGCTATGCATTGTTGGCCGAGAGCCCCAATTTTGGTTAATGACCAGTTCCCCTTGGCCGATGACCATTCCTCTTGGCCGATGGCCTCTCACAACACTCGGAAGGTGATTCAGAAGCATCCTTGAGACTTGTGCAGTTTTCAGAGGTGTAGAGAAGTGTAAACAGAGGCAACATATGGCATGTCGATGGATTTCCGAGCGGAGCCGAGCATGCATGCATTCATCCCTCTTCCCGAGGCCTCTTTACTGTTTTCAGAGCTTAATTAATTTGTTTAATTAGTTAAGTAGTTTTGTAAATAATTAATTAGCTTGTTAGTTAGTTAATTTGTATTATTCTTTCGGACCCTCCGTCGAGAGGGCACCATTTTGTAATAAGTGTACGTGAGTGTGTGAATGTCTTCCAACCCCACGTCTTTCTCCCTTTTACTTATTTGCTTTTGATGGTTAGTTTAGAATCATCTTCAATTAGCATCCTTATGCTATGGATGTTTGCATCATTCATCTATCTTGCATGCACTGGGCTCGGTGCATCATACAAACTGCATTGTATTTCAATACCAAGTTGAATACGTGTATCAAATGTAGTATTCACATGCCATCTTAGAATAGCTGAGCCTATCTTAGTTGCATTTTGCATGTGTTGCATTAGCCATCTTAACATGAACTAGGATCATGCATGATGTCTAACTAGTTCTCTGTTTTGGCTCGGAGTACACTGTGAGTGTTTACGCTTTAGCATATTGCATGTGTGTTAATGTTGCCATGACAGCATGCTTGCCATGAGGCTAACTGCTTATGTGATATAACTGCCTGAATGCCAGTAGGTGAAGGTTGGATTACTTGAATTGGAACAATTCTTGAAATCCGTGTTTTAGCCTACTTGCGAGTAGCAAACTTCAAAACATTTCCAAACAAACGGATATGCGATGCTTTGTTCCAAATTAGGCGATCTAGTCTATACTTGTATGTTGTGCTCATCACATAGTAATTCTAGGTCTAATAACCGGAATAAGAACGCATGTGTTTTTCAAAAAATAAGATATCATGCTTAGTACAGATTGATCTTTGATCAAGCGAGCGGGGGTGCTCACAGATGACCTTCTCCAATCGTACCCAAGTTCCCGAGCCGAGGCAACTTTGGTGATGATGGACACGTGGCCTTAGTCAACGAGTTAGGGTTTCCTAAATTTTCTCCAAAATAAAATATTTAGGTGGTGACTCTGTATCTGGCAAAGCAGTCCATGTTTGGCACTTCTTCAGTTTTTCAAAACGATTTCCCGGATTGGGACTCTTTGATGATTTATCAATCTCACATCGCACATTGTGAGATCAGATTAAGAACTGTGACATTTGAGTCCGAACTGTAGCATGAGGCCCTCGGGACACGTCTATAGTTTCTCCGGAGGGTCCATGAGACTCGGCAATATTTAGCAGTGGGGGTATCCCCTAGGACTATCTTGGCCCTTTGGGATAATTGGGGATCATTGGTTAGGTGTGGCTAAGAAGAAGGGTTCGCCGAGAGGTTGATCTCCTCTTTGGAGTTTTCCTCATCCTCGGAGAGGTCACCTACTCGGACAAGGTAGTTAGAGAGAATATTCACTATGTGCCTTGCACATGGGCTCCATCCTACATCATGAGGTGCCTATAAATAGCAGCCACCCAAAGCTTTACAAGGGATGGATTTTGGAGATTTAACTCTTGGGAAAGAACTAATTTCCCTTCTCCATTATCAACCTTGAGAGTGAAAGTGGGAGATCCATGGGAGAGCCTTGCCATTATTCTCTCTCTTGCTGTCATGACCCAAACCTGCCCCTAAGGGTTTAGCACCGTAACCGGCTAGTAATCCGAGATTACCGAAGGCCTGCTTAACAGTAATATAGTAATACAAAGTACAGGGGCATGGCGGAAGCCAATACAGTAATAAAATAATGTCCAATGAGCTGTGATAGTCTGTATGCAAAAAGACTTTCCATACACGTATAAATACAGTCAGTGGCAAAACAGTATGTACAACATTTACATTCAGTCAGGACAGGGAGTTAATCCCTGTTTAATAGTACTGATGCTATCTGATAATACAAAAAGCGATCTGAGAGACAGAGATGGGGAAATAAAAACACCTCTAAGACATAGCTTGGCAGGCTCGGAACCTCGCAGTGAGGCACAGTGGTTGACTTGAAAAAAAGAGAAGTCTACTCCACGCTCCTAGCTCCGGTCTGGTGCCTGTACACCTACATATATATATGAGCAGTGAGCTAAAGCCCAGTGAATAACATAATGCGTAAAGGGGTTAGAATGAATGTCCTTACAGTTATGAAAACAATTCATTAAATCAGTATGTCAATCATTCAGTCATATGTGGTACATCCATTAGCATAGCAGTACAGTAAACAGTAGGTCTTAAAGACCGAACAATAAATGATGGCCATCAATCAGTAAACAGTATTGGTTCCAACGAGGGAACCGACAGAGATCTCTAATGATAACGATCGATATGATAGTTGCTAAGGATGCCTGTCTGATTGAGCAGAGGACATATATTCATTCGATTAACGATGTCGATTAGGAAGCGATGCAGTTCAGTTGTTCATAAGATAGTCATTATTGAACATATCTTTACACAATTGTTACTCACAGAGTTCTGGGCTACAATAGGCTAGAGCGTCTCCTCGAGATGCCAACCCTAAACAGTACATAATGAACACACTCTAAGCTACACATTTGAGAAGGATAATAATAGTTTAATCCCTAATTTGCCTTGGTGTGTTCTACATCTATATCCTCATTACGATGTCTTAAACTAGGCCTAAGAATGCCTAAGATGGAATGAGGATGCAAAGATGCACTTTTAAAAGCATGTTCAAAATTTTCAGAAAAACAGAGTCCCGCTCGAGCGGTCATGCAGACGAAGGTTCCCACTCGAGCGTCACTTCCCACGCTCGAGCGGTCTGCAAAACAGTCAAAAGTACTGGATGGGTGAAAATCACGCTCGACAGGGCACTAGATAGCCGCTCGAGCGTGAGACACAAGGTCCTGCTCGAGCGCCAATTACCCCGCTCGAGCAGACTGTAAAACAGTGCAAAGTACTGGGAGCACGAGTTTCCCGCTCGAGCGGAAGATCAAAATCTGGAAAATCCAGATTTGAGCTCCAAGTTCAAAATCCAACACAAATGCATCAAAATCAATTCCTTTGGGCCCCATTTCTTGGAAAACACTTGTAAATACCTAGAATATCATGATTCAAAGCTCAATTTGTAAAATCAAGGCCCAAGGGAAGATCAATTAAACTCCTTTTCAAACCAATTTTTCATGAACATGCATGAACATGCTACAATGTGACATGCATGAGGTTAAATCAAATCAAAGCTTCAAATGCTTGCTCACTTGAGCTCCTTTCTTTCAAGACATGATGGTTTCATGGACCTTAGCTAGAACTTGTATATGTATGCAGCAATTATCCATGAAATCAACTTAAAACTCAACAATTCAAACATGCATGCATGGTATGAGCTTCAATTTAACATGCTAAGACTAAAACATGACTTAGCTCTCTAATTTGGCATGAATCATGCAAGAACAACCTTAAATACAACAATGGGTGGTTGAAATTCATACCTAAGTCTTCAATCACAAGACTAGAAGCTCGAGAAGGCAAATCTCCTACAATTTCTTCAAGATCACCAAGCAATTCACAAGAACAATTCAACTCTCATTTTCTCTCTCTCTATGGCCGGTTATGCTCTCAAAATGAGCTGAGGAAAAGTTTTATGAGATCAAGTGTAGGCTCAAATATGTTATAATAAAGGGCCCACTAACAATGGCAAGGTTGTAAATAAACCTAACTCAATGGTTTAGCTTATTTTAATCTAATTAAAACATACCAAATCAATTTTCAGATAATTACACCATAAAATTACATAAATCCTAATGAACACAGAACATCAATCAATTTCAGATTCGGCCACCGATAAGGCCTTCAATTTGCAGTTTAACACAAAGACATGAACAGATAATCAAACGACCAATAGATAGAATGCAATTCAAACAGATATAGGCAATCAATTGATTTGATTTGATCGGTCGATTCGATGGTCAATCAGTTCAATTACTTTTCGTATTCGGTCTCAGTTTAGCAGTAATCGGTGATCAATCAGTCATTAATCGGTAAAGAGTGTGAGGGTTGTTACAGTCTCCCCTCCTTAAAAAGAGTTTAGTCCTCTAAACTCGAGTTACCTTCGCTTTGGAAGAAAACAGGATTCAGTGGAAACAGTTTAGGATATCTCTTGGCCATGTCATCTTCCCTTTCCCAAGTGGCATACACGCCACCGTGGTTTTGCCAGTCGACTTTCACTAATGGGATTTCTTTGTTTCTCAACTTCTTGATCCGTCTGTTCACAATCTGTATAGGCCGTTCCTCATAAGTGTAGTCATCACTCAGCACTACATGAGTAGGCTCTATCACATGAAAAGGATCCCGGAAGTAATCCCTCAACATAGAGATATGGAATACGTTGTGCATATGCTCCATTTCAGGAGGGAGCGCAACTTGATACGCCACCGGATTGATTTTCTCAACAATCTCATACGGCCCGACATATCTTGGCGCTAACTTGCCTTTGACTCCAAAACGAGTCTGGCCTTTCATCGGTGTCACTTTCACAAAAACGTGATCACCCACTTCGTATTCTCTATCTCGTCTTCTGACATTCGCATAACTTTTCTGTCGGCTTTGTGCAGTTTTCAGTCTCTGCTGTATCAGTTTCACATTTTCAGTCATTTCATATACAATCTCGGGCCCAAGCAAAGGCCCATCTCCAACTTCTGCCCAGCAAATCGGAGATCTACATTTCCTGCCATACAATGCCTCGAAAGGCGCCATACCAATACTTGAATGATAGCCGTTGTTGTAGGTGAATTCAGCCAATGGCAAATGGCTTTTCCAGTTTCCCTGAAAATCAAGGACACACATTCTCAATAAATCCTCCAGAGTCTGGATGATTCTTTCTGACTGGCCATCTGTCTGAGGATGATAGGCACTACACAGTCTCAGTTCAGTACCCAATGCAGTCTATAAGCTTTGCCAAAATCTCGATGTAAACTTCGAATCCCTGTCAGAAACAATGGACACAGGCACTCCGTGCAGTCTAACAATTTCATCAATATAGAGTATAGCCAATTTATCCGCATTATAAATTGTCTTAACAGGTAGGAAGTGAGTAGATTTAGTCAGTCTATCAACAATAACCCAAATTGAGTCCATACCTTTACTGGAGCGAGGCAATCCGATGATGAAATCCAAAGTAATATGTTCCCATTTCCATTCTGGTATTGGTAGGGGCTGCAATAAGCCTGCGGGTCATTGATGTTCAGCTTTGACTTGTTGGCAATGAAGACATTTTGATACAAAATCAACAATTTCTTTCTTCGTTCCCGGCCATCAGAAATTCAATTTCAAATCTTGATACATTTTCGTATTCCCCGGATGGATAGAAAATTTTGAGTTGTGGCCCTCTTGCAGAACCCTTCTTTTCAATTCAGAATCATTCGGTACACACAGTCTTTCTTGAAATTTCAATACATTATTCTCAAATTTGAACCCCGGTCTCGGTTTAGATTCTCGTTCATCGATGATCTTCTTCAAGAAGTCATCCTGTTGCTGTTTCTCTTTAATCTCTTCAATCAATGCCGGTTGAGCAGAAATAGCAGCTAAGGTTCCACATTGTTCTCGCAAAACAATTTCAATTTCAGATTTTTCAAGGTCACAAAGCAACTCTTTCTATACGGTGAGCAAACAGGCTAAGTTCCCAATCGATTTCTGACTCAATGCATCGGCAACGGTGTTGGCTTTTCCCGGATGGTACAAAATCTGTAAGTCATAATCTTTAATCAGTTCTAGCCATCTCCGTTGTCTCATGTTCAGTTCTTTCTGTGTGAAGAAATATTTCAGACTCTTGTGGTCGGTGTATACTTCACATGTTGCCCCATACAGATAGTGACACCAGATTTTTAGAGCAAATACCACTGCAGCAAGTTCCAGATCATGGGTCGGGTAGTTCTTCTCATGCGGTCTCAGTTGTCGGGAAGCATAAGCAATAACTCTCCCATTCTGCATTAAAACACACCCCAAACCCTTATGAGAAGCATCACTAAATACAGTATAACCATCCGTACCTGAAGGTAAGGTAAGAACTGGTGCAGTCACTAGTCGAGTTTTTAACTCCTGGAACGCTGATTTCCTTTGGTCAATCCAGTCAACAATATCCCCTTCTGAGTCAACTGAGTCAATGGTAAGGCAATTTTGGAGAAATCTTTGACGAATCTTCTGTAATATCCAGCCAATCCCAAAAAGCTTCAGACTTCTGTCACATTGGTTGGTCTAGGCCAGTTTACCACAGCTTCAATTTTCTGTGGATCAACGGAAATTCCATCTTTGCTAACAACATGCCCCAAAAACATAACATGATCAAGCCAAAATTCACATTTAGACAGTTTAGCATAGAGTTTCTATTCTCTTAGGGTCTGCAGGGCAAGTCTCAGATGTTGTTCATGTTCTTCTATACTTTTGGAATAAATCAGTATGTCATCAATGAATACAACTATAAAGTCATCAAGGTATGGTTTAAAGATTCTGTTCATGAGGTCCATAAATGCAACAGGTGCATTGGTAACTCCGAAAGGCATAACTAAAAATTCATAATGTCCATACATTGTTCGAAAAGCAGTTTTATCAATGTCTTCTGGTTTAACTTTCAATTGGTGATATCCGGATCTGAGATCGATCTTAGAAAACACTTGAGCACCCTGTAACTGATCAAATAAGTCATCAATACGAGGCAATGGGTATTTATTTTTCATGGTTACCTTGTTCAGTTCGCGGTAGTCAATACACAGTCTCAACGAGCCTTCTTTCTTCTTTACAAACAGAACAGGAGCGCCCCATGGCGAAGTACTGGGCCTGATAAACTTTTTGTCTAACAGTTCTTGCAGTTGCACTTTCAATTCTTTCAGTTCAGTTGGAGCCATTCGGTAAGGAGCTTTAGATACTGGCTGTGTTCCCGGAATCACATCAACAGTAAACTCAATCTCCCTATCAGTCAAATCCCCTGGCAAGTTATCTGGAAAAACATCTGGGAATTCTCTGACTATGGGAATACTGTTCACATTAGCATTATCATCAGTAGATACAGTCAATACAGAACACAGATATCCTTTACACCCCTTTCTAATCAATTTAACAGCTTTTACAGATGAAATCAAATACGGAGGAGGTACCACTCCACTCCCCTTAAACACAAATTCGGGCAAGCCCGGTGGACGGAAAACTACTTGTTTCGTTACACAGTCTATGGTGGCATGATATTTCATTAACCAGTCCATCCCCAATACTACATCAAAATGATCAATGTTCAATGGTAGTAAATCAATAAACAGATGCATATCCCCAACAATAATCTCACAAGCAGGATACATAAATGCACATGTCATAGATCCCCCAACAGGTGAAGATACAGCTAACAAGTAATTCATAGGTTCTAAGGGTCTATTCAATTTTCGCGAGAAAGCATGCGATACATAAGAATGTGTAGACCCCGAATCAATCAGTACATATGCATTTTGAGTACAAATAGAGAGGATACCTGACACTACGGTCTCGGTATTTTGTACGTCTCCCGATACTAGGGCGAACACTCAGCCCTACCTCATAGGCTCTTTCCCGGTAGCTTTGGGGTTTGGTTTTGGTGCAACAGTTGATGTCGCCACACTTGGTGTAGCTTTGTTATTGCCCTGAGGTGCAGAGGGGCAATCTTTCACTATGTGGCCCACCTTGCCACAACTGTAACAAGCACCATAAATTTTATAACAGACTCCCTTATGGTTTTTTCCACATTCGGAACAGGGCGGAATGGAACGGTTCCCTTGACTAGAAGTAGTCGTTGACCTTGTATTTTGGTTTTTGTTCAGCGGGTTGTTCTTGCCTTTCTTGAACTTAAAACCCTGCCTTTTACCACGCCATTCAGACGCTGGTGTTTCAAATTGTCTCACTGCTTCGATGTTCGACTCGGCCATCAATGCTTGGTCAAGAACACCTACATAGGTCGGTAGCTTTAAAACACTTATTCTGTCGATTATTGCCACATTAAAGCCACCTTCAAACTTTCTGGCTTTCTTGTAGTCAGTGTCCACCATATGTGGTGCATATCTAGCAAGCTCGGACTCGATTTGTGTCATGGTTCTTAATCTGAACCAAAGAGTCCAAATCCGGCAAATCGTTTTGAGAAAACAGATTTTTGGAAAAGAAGTGCCAAACATGGACTGCTTTGCCAAATACAGAGTCGCCACCTAAATATTTTTTAATGGGAGAATTTAGGAAACCCTGACTCGGTGCCAAAGGCCACGTGTCCGTCATCACCAAAGTTGCCTCGGCTCGGGAACTTGGATACGATTGGGGAAGGTCAGCTATGAGCACCCCCTCTCGCCTGATTCGAAGATCGGCCTCTACTAACCATGATATCCATTTTTGTAAACTTCGTGTGTTCTTATTCCAATTATTAGCCTAGAATTACTATGTTATGCGCGCAGCAAATAAGTATAGACTAAATCGCCTAATTTGGAAACAAGCATTGCATATTCGTCTTGTTTGGAAATGTTTTTGGGATTTGCTACTCGCAAGTAGGCTAAAATACGGATTTCAACGAATTGTTCCAACTCAAGCAATCCAACCTTCACCCACAGGCACTCAAGCAGTTTATCACATAAGCATCTAGCCACATGGTAAGCATGCTGTCATGGTAGCATTCACACGCATGTGGTACGCTAAAGCATAAAATACTTACATCGTACTCCGTGCCAAAACAAGAACGTGTTAGCAATCAATGCATGATCCAAGTCCATGTTAAGTGCCTAATGCATCGCATACAAAATGTCATTAGAATAGGCTGGGCTAATCTTAAGGATGACATGTGAAATGCGCAAGTAGCATGTATTCAAATTTGATTTGAAATATAATGCAATTAGCATGATGTACCGAGCCCGGTGCATGCAATACCGGTGCATGCAATACTGACGAATGATGCACGCATGCATAACATGAGGTATGCTAAAATAAACATGTCCTAATACTAACCATCATAAGCAGGTAAGTAAAAGGGAGAAAGAAGTGGGGGTTGGAAGACATGCACACACTCACCCACACTTATTAGAAATTTGCCCTCGCTCGGAGGGACTGAAAGAATATACAAATTTAATTAACCTACAAGATAATTAAATATTACAGATCACTTAATTAATTAATAAATCAATTAAGTACTGAAAGCAGTAAAAGGCCTCGGGGAGAGGGTCCGATGCATGCGCGCTTGGTTTTGCCCGGAAATCCACTACCATGCACAAGATGCCTCTGTTTTCCCTGCTCTGCTCCTCTGAGGACTGCCAAAGTCTCAGGGTTTGCTCTATGGATGCCAGAAGACACCACCGGCTAAAGGGGGACACCACCGACCATGCAGAATGGTCACTGGCCATAACTTTGATCCATCGGCCAACAATGGTGGCCGGTTGGCACTAAATGTAGCCGACCGGACAAAAATTCCTGCAGAATCTGGTTTGACAGCAGCAGAGGACAATACTTGGCATAGCAATGCATTTCAAGCAATGTATGCACCAATCACACCCCATATCATGTTTATGACTCAAAGGGACATGAACCTTGGTTCTCGGACCACCAATTGCGCATTTCCATGCATGATGGCCCAAGAAACCGAGTGTGCACATTTGATATGTAATGCAATGCACATAATCAAGCCAAGGGGGACTTAACCTCTATCATGGATAGTCAAGAGGCCAAGCATGCATGCCAATGCAATGCAACCTAAGCATGTTAACTAGGCATGCAATATGGCAATGCAAATGAGCATGCAAGATATGCAAGGCATAGAGCAATGCAACTAACAAGTGTGCAAGGCCAATGTAGGCATTCAAGCATGTAAGCCAACATGTGACTTCATTCAATCATGTGATTTCAATCATGCAACAACTCACCAATATGCTACAACATACAAGGAGAGCATGCAACAAACAAAGGGATGGACTTAAACTAAATTAGGCAACTCTAACTAGGCCTAAAACAGTGGCCAAAAACTCAAGAAAGGGGACCAAACACACTTACACACATGCACATGTTAATGGGCCTATACTTAAGCAAACAAAGGCAACTTTCAAGCACATTTAAAAGAGGCTAAGCATGGACTAATGACATGCAATGTAAGCTCTGGAATCATGTTAAGATGGTGTCGAACCAAGCAAACAAGATAGGCTAAGTATGCAATAAAGGTCCAAAACCTAAGGCTAACAAACAAAAACTGCAAAGGAGCTATGCAATACATGGCAAGTATGACTCAAGCAATTTAAAACAGAGCTAAAGCATACAAAAACATGCACTAAAGCTTCACAAAGCTAGGCCTAAAATATGCTAGAACAAGGGCTTACAACCTAAGGCATATTAAGGCAACAAAATGGCATTACAAGGCATGTATGCTAAGCAAGCATGGTGTACCAAAACCAACTCAACTCAATGCTATTTCATGGCATAATAAACATAAAAAAATAGTTAAGGCATGGCCAACATGAACCTAAACTAGGTGCTCCCTCAAGAGGCCAAAAAGTGTCCTTTTCAAAGACAACAAGGATAGGGGGTGGCCCTCTCCTTCCTAGGACCTCAAGGCACCATCCTCACCTCTGAAATCCCTCAAGATTTCAGTGGTGAGGAGGTCCAAACACTATAGTCCCGGAGCTCACACAAAATGGCACAAAACAAGGGCTAAACAAGGCTTAAGAGGGGTCAAACAACCTCAAACCACAAAACACTCTTAACAAACTATTTAGAGGCCTTAAAAATAGAACTTTTATGTGTTATATGAAAAGCCAAAAAACGGTTGCAAGATAGGTAAAAGTAGTGTGCAAAAATGGGAAATAAAAGAGAAAAGTGATTACCCTTGTAGACCTTCTTCACAAATGAAGCTCCAGTAGCTTCTTAAGCTCTAAACCAGCTCCAAAATTCTAAAAACAACCCTCAAGGGCCTCAGCTCCAAGAAAAGGTGTGATAGTGTGTGTTTGTGTACAAATCTAAGCCTAAACACACACAAGAGAGATATAGAGATGGGAGATAAGCAAACCCTAACCCTAGAACTCAAACCTTAAAAAGCTGTCTAAAAATGTCTAACCCCCTGAAGAGGGAGAGAAGCCCCCCCTCTTATAGACCATTCCATCTTGTAAAGCTTGCAAAGGAAGCTAAATAGAAGGAGATCCCTTGTAACAACGCCCGCGGGGGACCTCGCTACAGTTCGGACTCGATTTTGTTGCGGTTCTCAATCTTGAATCAAAGAGTCCAAATCCGGCAAATCGTTTTTGAGAAAAACAGATTTTTGAAAGAAGTGCCAAACATGGATCTTTGCGGATATGAGTCGCCACCTAAATATTTTTTAAAATGGGAAATTTAGGAAACCCTAACTCAGTGCCAAAGGCCACGTGTCCGTCATCACCAAAGTTGGCTCAGGAACTTGGGTACGATTAGGGAAGGTCACATCGTGAGCACCCCCGCTCGCCCGGTCAAAGACCAGCCTCTACTAACCATGATATCTATTTTTGAAAACTTTGTGCGTTCTTATTCCGGTTATTAGCCTAGATTACTATGTGATGCTCATGACAAACAAGTATAAATGGGCGTCGAATTGGAACAAAACATTTCATGTTTGTTTGTTTGAAAATTGTGTGAAGGTGCTACCCGCAGGTAGGCTAAAATGCGAATTTGCCACCCTCAGGTGGGCTTAGAAAACATGATTTTGCCACTATCTAGTGGGCTTAAAACAAACAGTCAATGATTTGTCCAATTCAGATAACTCAACCTCCACCCACAGGCATTCAAGGCAGTTATATCACATAAGCACATAGCCTCATGGCAAGCATGCTATCATGGCAACACTCACACGCATGCAAGGATGCTAAAGCATAAAACTCACCTAGTACTCCAAGCCAAAATAGGAAACTGATTAGAAATCCATGCATGATCCTAAATACACAGAATTGCCTAATGCAACACATGCAAAGATGCAATTATAGCAGGCTCGGCTATTCTAAACATGGTATGTGAAATGCTACAGCTAACATGTATTCAACTCGGAATTGAAATACAGATGCAGTTTGTATGATGCGCCGAGCCCGGTGCGTGCAAAACAGATGAATGATGCAAACATGCTGTCATACTGTATGCTAAATGAAATATGCCCTATATCTAACCATCGTAAGCGGGTAAATAAAAGGGAGAAAGAAATGGGGGTTGGAAGACATGCATCACACTCACACACCCTTATTACAGTTATGCCCTCGCGCAGAGGGTCCAATAAATATACAATATCTGATAATACAAATTCAATAAAAAGAATATACAGTCCGGAAATAAATATACAAATTTCTAATTAATTGACAAATTAATTAATAAAAAGCGTTAAAACTGGCGTGCAAGCCGGGGCGCCTTATGCTTCGATAGATGCCTTTGTTAAATTTGCTGCGAAATCCACTGGGATGCCCCGATTAGCCTCTGTTGGCGATATTTCTTGAAATGCGCGTCCGACTCTGAAAGTTGCTAAACTCTGAATTTTGCTGCAACAGAGAGCAGGAAAAGGGCACAGCAGTGTATTTCACAAATATATGCATGCCTCGATCCTCGTGCCACCAATCACGCATACCAATGCATGATGGCCGAGGAGTCGAATTGCACAACTCAATATAGGGATGAATGTAGGTGAATGCTATAACAAAACCTAACTCCATCATGGGTAATCCGGAGTGTCGGTAACTTGGGAATTGAGGCCCGTTCCGTTACTCGGAGTATGAAACGTGCCTCGTTTCCCGTGCAATATGCATGATATGCATGAAATGTAGCTGATATGTGATATAGCATGCACAATGTTATGGGAATGAGATGCCTCGAAGTGCGTGCACTCAGGCACGCAAACCGAGAAAATGCATGAATGCAATCTAAGATACAACCTAGTCTGCACTATGCTGTGAAAATGAGATGAAAATGAGACGCCTCGAAAAGCGTGCACACGGGCACGCAAACCGAGGCGATGTCATGAAATGCAAAGCGGATGAAACAGAGTGCCTCAAAATGCGTGCACACGGGCACGCAAACCGAGGCGATGACAAAATGAAAATCGGATACAACCGAAGTGCCTCGAAACGCGCGCCCACAGACACGCAAACCGAGGCAATGATAAAATGAGAAAATCGGATACAACCGAAGTGCCTCGAAATGCGCGCCCACAGGCACGCAAATCGAGGCGATGATAAAATGAGAAAATCGGATACAACCGAAGTGCCTCAAAATGCGCGCCCACAGGCACGCAAATCGAGGCGATGATGAAAGATGAAAATCGGGTAAAACTGAAGTGCCTCGAAACGCGTGTCCACAGGCGCGCAAATCGAGGCAATGATGAAAGATGAGAATCGGATAAAATCGAAGTGCCTCGAAACGCGTGCCCACAGGCGCGCAAATCGAGGCGATGATGAAAGATGATAATCGGATAAAACCGAAGTGCCTCGAAACGCGTGCCCGCAAGCGCGCAAATCGAGGCGATGACAAAAGATGAGAATCGGATAAAACCAAAGTGCCTCGAAACGCGTGCCCACAGGCGCGCAAATCGAGGCAATGATGAAAGATGAAAATCAGATAAAGCTGAAGTGCCTCGAAACGCGTGCCCACAGGCGCGCAAATCGAGGCAATGATGAAATGCAATGAAATGACACATGGAATGACGCGATGGGCTTACACCAACATGGGAGAGCCTCAGCTCACTCACATAGGAGACCGTCGGATAAAACGGAGGTGCCTCGAAGTGCGTGCCCACATGCACGCAAACCGAGGCAATGGATTAAGGCATAAAATGACATGGGAAATGATATGCAAGCATGGAAATGGAATTTCAGCACTCACAAATGATATAAAACAACCCCGAAATGATACGAAATGACAAACGAAGCGTGAAATCATCCCAAAATGTGAAATTAGACACCCGAAATGGCCTATAGCCATACTAAACATGCAAAATCAGCACATGAAAGAAAAACCAGTGGCAAGGCAGTCCCAAATATGGAATTTTTCAGTAACAAACATGGCCAAAATGCAAGCATAGATAGGTCAACATTAGCATGCAAGAATAAGGGCCAAAAGAGGGGTATTGAAGCAAGTAGTATGTAGAAAATTCAAATGGAAAAACTTTCTTCTACAATACTGAAAAGGGCCCAAAAATAAGCATATATTCAGTTTATGGATGCCCCAAAATCAATATGCAAACATGCTAATAATTCCATTCAAAATGGAGCTCAAAAGAGGTTATAACAAGAGACATGCAAAGCATACACCAAACAACAAAACTCTCTTCATGAAACATGTATAGGGGGTCAAAATAAGACCCCTTTCAGTTCTTACCAAGAGCTAAAACCAAAAGCGCAAAAGGATACAAAACATGCAAGAATTAGGGCCTAAAGTGGATTTCAAAGGGAGGTGGTATATAGAATGGCAAAATGAGGTTGAGCCCTTCTACAATGTTGTAGAGGGGCTCAATATAAGCACAAAACCATTAGGGGTCGGAGCCCCAAAAACAAATGCAAATAGGCTAAAAATAGCATGCAAGATTATGACATACAAACTAGATATTGAAACAAGTGTATCATAGAGACTCCAAATGAAGTTGAGCCCTTCTACAAAGTTGTAGAGGGGCTCAAAATAAGCACAAAACCAGTATGGGTCAAGGCCCAAAAACTGAAAGGAAATAGGGTAGAAATAGGAAGCAAAAATATGCTACAAAAAGAGATTTGGAGACTTACCCTTGAAGATCCGGTTGTTGCTACCTCTTGGCCTGAATTTGGTGCTTCTTAGCCACTGGAGAACACTTCCTTGCTGCTGGAATGGTAGTGGGGATGGTGGAGCTAAGGGTTGATGAAGAGAAGAGCTTTGACACTTGAAGCTTTTTCTTGAGTTTTGGCTATGGAGATGGAGGATTTGGGAGAGGTGTTCTTGAGAGCAAAATTTCTAACCTAGGCAAAGGAGATGGCCAGCCCTTTAAATAAGGGAGAAAAGGTGTAAAAGGGGAGGGAAAAGCACCCAAGCTTTCCCTCCCAAAATATCCCCCGGATGGGGTGATATTTCAGCAAAAATATCCGGACAGCTGTACTGAGCTGGAAAGCAGGAAGCTGGCCGGCCAGGTGGTTTTCTCCAAGGTGGCCGGCCGGCCACCCCACCTGGTCGGCCAGCCACTCACCATGGCCGGTCGGCCACCCCCAAAAATGAAGTCAATATTTGCTGGCCGACCACCATGCCAAGGTGTCCTCCCAAGTGTGTAGAATAAGGGCCTGTGGAATCAAGCAACTCTGAGCAGAGCCCCAACATAGAGCTTGAAGGAGAGGCCCAAAATGAACTTTTGAATTTCTGGCCGACCACCAACTTTTAGGGTCCTCCCAGATGTGTGCAACAAGGTTCCAAGGTCGGAAATTGGCAACACTGAAGCAGGAGCCACAACATAGAGCTTGAAGGAGAGGCCCAAAAATGAACTTCCAATTTTCTGGCCGACCATGCTTGTTTAGGGTCCTCCCATGTCCCCTGATCACAGATATGTAGCTTTGGTTGGGAGAAAATACCCCCAGGGTGTTCAACATTGGCCCGGAAGTGAGAAAAACGGGCGCCGGAGGAGCGAAACTGGCTATCTGGGATAATTGCTGGCCTCCCACCCCCCAGTGATCTTCCTGGTGTTGAAACAGTACTGCCAAATTTGAACAAAAACTAATGAGAAATGAACGTCGGGGCCAAAAGCGAGCAATTGGGATCCCAAAATGAATTCACTTAGCATCTGGCGGCAAAGTGGATATCAACTGTCCTCTGAATGACAAAACAGAGGTTCCTGCCAAAAATCAGAGAAAACCAATGCAAAATGAATGCTCGGGGCCAAAACCGCGCGGTTCGGGATCCGAAAAATGGTCAGACACCTAAGTGGTGTTCGTGCAAGTGGGCATCAGAGGCCCCAGTGTTCCTTGGAATGATAAAACAGAGGTGCATGCCAAAAACCGGAGAACTCGGAGATGGTTGAGCGGTCCCGAGCCAAGGCACACGGCTCCGACGGCCCGAAACCGGAACCGCTCCGAAATGGGCAAAATGGCCTACGGCCACGAAACATAGCTCACGGCCACCGGGAGATAGTCTACAGGACCACTCTCTTCCCTCAGGAAAGAAAACAGAGAAAACCGAGCCTGGTTCGCAAACCGAGACAAGGCATAAAAGAGAATTCGGAAGTCCGGAGGCAGGGCGCGCGGCCGCGACTCTGAGACTTCTGAATAAGCACAGTATGTAACATCACCGAGCGCTCAATCGGTGACGTCTGAGTCTTAAGGTCGGTCAAAAATGGGGTGTCTACATCCCTCCATACACGTGTATGGAGGGGAGCCAAATGCATGCCAGCTGTGCCAAAATATCTGCAAAAGCAGATGCACAGTAGTCAGCCGGCCAAAAGTACAATTGACCAAAAAAAGATAGTTGGCTGGCCATCTATAGTGCCGGTCGGCCAAACATTTGGCCGGTGGCCACAAAACACAGCCGGTGGCCTCAAGCCCTAGCCGGTGATGGGTGGGGATGGTCTACAAGCCCTACCCTGCCTCTCAAAGGCAAAACACAAGTGTTTGGTGCAAAACCAGACACAAAACAGTCGAGTCGAGAGATCCTGGGGCAAGGCGCGTAGCCGAAACCTTCGGGAACTCAAGACGAACATCAACATAGGTGATCACCGAGTGTTCAAGCAGTGACGTCAAAGTCTTGAGGACGGTCAAAAATGGGGTGTCTACAAGATTCATTTGCAATTCTTGCATTATCCATTTCACTATAAGTAGTGATATCAATTATAAACATAAACAGTTGCATACTTAAACAGTTTAACACATGAGCATATATTCAGTCATGTCATAGCCACACGCTTTTCATGCTCATGTAATGCCCTATCACTTCCTAGGACACCGTATAGCTCATTTGGACATGTGTGTGTGGTATAACTCGTGATTACGTATCGCTCTGATACCACTCTGTCACGACCCAAACCCGCCCCTATGGGTTTAGCACCGTAACCGGCCAGTAATCCGAGATTATCGAAGGCCTACTTAACAGTAATACAACAATACAGAGTACAGGGGCATGGCGGAAGCCAATACAGTAATAAAATAATGTCCAATGAGCTGTGATATTCTGTATGCAAAAAGACTTTCCATACACGTATAAATACAGTCAGTGGCAAAACAGTATGTACAACATTTACATTCAATCAGGGGAGGAAGTTAATCCCTGTTTAACAGTACGGTATAGTGCTATACAGTAATACAAAACAGTACAGAGACAGACAGGGAAATAAAAACACCCCTAAGCCATAGCTTGGCAGGCTCGGAACCTCGCAGTGAGGCACAGTGGTTGGCTTGACAAAAAGAGAAGTCTACTCCACGCTCCTAGCTCCGGTCTGGTGCCTGTACACCTACATATATGTATGAGCAGTGAGCTAAAGCCCAGTGAATAACATAATGCGTAAAGGGGTTAGAATGAATGTCCTTACAGTTATGAAAACAGTTCATTAAATCAGTATGTCAATCATTCAGTCATTCAGTCATATGTGGTACATCCATTAGCATAGCGATAAGATGTGATGAGGTCTTAAAGACCTAACGATAAATGATGGCCATCAATCAAGTGAGTGGTTCCAACGAGGAACCGACAGAGATCTCTATGTGATAACAAGAATGATGAGTTGCTAAGGATGCCATAATACAGTTCAGAGCAGAGGACATATATTCATTCAATTAACAGTATCAGTTCGGAAAGCAGTACAATTCAGTTGTTCATAAGATAGTCATTATTGAACATATCTTTACACAATTGCTACTCACAGAGTTCTGGGCTACAATAGGCTAGAGCGTCTCCTCGAAATGCCAACCCTAAACAGTATAGAATGAACACACTCTAAGCTACACATTTGAGAAGGATAATAATAGTTTAATCCCTAATTTGCCTTGGTGTGTTCTACATCGATATCCTCATTACGATGTCTTAAACTAGGCCTAAGAATGCCTAAGATGGAATGAGGATGCAAAGATGCACTTTTAAAAGCATTTTCAGATTTTTCAGAAAAACAGAGTCCCGCTCGAGCGTAGGTTACTCCGCTCGAGTGGTCATGCAGACGAAGGTTCCTTTCGCCGTCACTTCCCACGCCGAGCGTCGCAAATCAAAAATCTTGGATGGGTGAAAATCACGCTCGACAGGGCGCTCGATAGCTGCTCGAGCGTGAGACACAAGGTCCCGCTCGAGCACCAATTACCCCGCTCGAGCGGACTGTAAAATAGTGCAAAGTACTGGGAGCACGAGTTTCCCGCTCGAGCGCCGTTCTTCCCGCTCGAGCGGAAGATCAAAATCTGGAAAATCCATATTTGAGCTCCAAGTTCAAAATCCAACACAAATGCATCAAAATCAATTCCTTTGGGCCCCATTTCTTGGAAAACACTTGTAGATACCTAGAATATCATGATTCAAAGCTCAATTTGTAAAATCAAGGCCCAAGGGAAGATCAATTAAACTCCTTTTCGAACCAATTTTTCATGAACATGCTACAATGTGACATGCATGAGGTTAAATCAAATCAAAGCTTCAAATGCTTGCTCACTTGAGCTCCTTTCTTTCAAGACATGATGGTTTCATGGACCTTAGCTAGAACTTGTATATGCATGCAGCAATTATCCATGAAATCAACTTAAAACTCAACAATTCAAACATGCATGCATGGTATGAGCTTCAATTTAACATGCTAAGACTAAAACATGACTTAGCTCTCTAATTTGGCATGAATCATGCAAGAACAACCTTAAATACAACAATGGGTGGTTGAAATTCATACCTAAGTCTTCAATCACAAGACTAGAAGCTCGAGAAGGCAAATCTCCTACAATTTCTTCAAGATCACCAAGTAATTCACAAGAACAATTCAACTCTCACTTTCTCTCTCTCTATGGCCGGTTATGCTCTCAAAATGAGCTGAGGAAAAGTTTTATGAGATCAAGTGTAGGCTCAAATATGTTATAATAAAGGGCCCACTAACAATGGCAAGGTTGTAAATAAACCTAACTCAATGGTTTAGCTTATTTTAATCTAATTAAAACATACCAAATCAATTTTCAGATACACCATAAAATCACATAAATCCTAATGAACACAGAACATCAATCAATTTCAGATTCGGCCGCCGATAAGGCCTTCAATTTGCAGTTTAACACAAAGACATGAACATATAATCAAACGACCAACAGATAGAATGCAATTCAAACAGACTGAGCAATCAATTGATTTGATTTGATTTCAAATCGATTCGATAATTGATCAGTTCAATTACTTTTTCAGATTCGGTCTCGGTTTAGCGATGTCGGTAATCAATCAGTCATTAATCGGTAAACAGTGTGAGGGTTGTTACACTAGCCACTTTGCCTTCGTCTTCATCCAATCTCTTATCTCCGTCATCTCCTTTACTTTTGTGTTCTTAAGTTGAGACTATTGAAGAATCTAAGCCTCTCATCATCTTCTAGAGACTTTGAAGTTGTTCTTCAAGGATTTTCGAAGATCCTCGAATTTTCTAACTACTTTCTTGAACCTTCTCATACATTTGGCGACTCTGCTGGGAAGGCGGATTGGTTAATGGTCTCAATGAGATCTGGAATCCACACAACTCCAACAAGGATGGCGGGAGAAGATGAAGTTCACCAACAAGGATCCTCTAATGGTGGTGATAACAGGACCATGGCTTCAGATCAATCACTTTTGCTTGAAGCCATTCAAGGACTTCAAAATACTCAGTAGGAGATTCTTACCACTCTTCAGAATCTCACTCACACCATGTAGGTGATGAGTTCTAATTTTGCACCGGCGCCAAACAAAAATCAAACTGGTGGTGGAGTTATTCCCGTCGGAGCACAAAATCAAATCTAAGGAGAAGTAGGCCCTAGTCAGCCTATGGCTTATGGCAACACGGCCACATAACACATGCTCAAACCACAGTAGGCGGCAGCAGTTTGCCTACGCTCGGGCTCTATGGCATGCCAAGACAAGAGCCAATGGTGACTAGGGGAGGTTCTAATGTAATGAATGGCGCTCCGGCGACTATTGGTGTCCAGGCAAATATAAGGGGCATGATGGCGCAAAAGGGAGCTCTGCCCGTACCTAATCTTGTTACGCCACCAATAAATGTTACTCAAGCACCAAGCGGGCCTCCTTTGGTGCCGACAACAAATCTACAAGCACAACCCCATATAGCGGCATTGTGCGGTGGACTTTACGGGCCTCAATTCAATGTCCCATCACCAACTAGCTTGTCTATAGGCGCTGATGGCCAGTATCATCAAATGTCCTCACCAATGATGAATTCGCAGCATCAAAATGGCCAAGTCGCCCCTAGCTCAGTCTTCAAGTCCATAAGCCAAGTTCCGGGAATACCACCATCAAACTCTCTCCCTCAACAGTTTCTCACTCTTGCTGATGTGCAAGCCATGTTCGATCTCGAACGGGGCAAGAGGACTTTACCCTCTTTGCCTGATCCGGATGTCAAACCGCCTTACCCTATTGAGGTGCTAAGCTATCCATACCCCGAGGGGTATACAGTGCCGAAGTTTATCAAATTCGATGGCAAACAAGGAAATGCTCGAGAACATGTTGTGCGATTCATCGAGACTCTAGGTATTCATGGTTCAAACCACGTCCTCCGGCTGAAAGAATTCTCTAAGTCCCTCACTGACCGAGCATATAGTTGGTATGTTAATTTGGCCCCAAATTCTGTCCGAAGTTGGGGGGAAATGGTTAACAAATTCCACTCCAAGTTCTTTCAAGTGGCGGAGAAAATGACCACACTTACATTGTATAAAGAAAAGTAGCAAGAAAGTGAAGACATCCTTGGCTACATCAAAAGGTTTCAGGACAAGGCTGTGGATTGCCATGAAGCATTGGAGGAGAGTTATTTGGTTCAAATCTGTCTAGAGGGGGCATTGAGCAGGTACAAAATGTTTTTAGTTAATCACAAGCTACCCACCTTCTCGGCACTAATAGAAGCAGCTCGGAACATTAGCACTCCTCAGGCTTAGGAGTCCGGATTTAAGGCCAGTCACAAGACTAGCTTCAAATCATCTCGTGGACCTATTGTTGCTGCTGTATCTGCCCCAGATACCCAAAAGTCACAAGGATGGAGTCATAGAGGCCAGAAGAGAAAGAAATATAATAGTGAAAAGGGGAATGTTTCTTATCCATGTGAAATCAAGGAGGTAAAGCTTTAGTTAAAGAATGGGTGGCCGACGGAGAGCTAAAATTGCGTTATGTCAAAGAAATGCCATCAAAGAAGGACCGCGAGAGCCCCGAATTTTGCGTCTATCATCGCACATTGAAACATCCGACAGAGAAGTGTTGGACTCTCAGGAAAATCTTCAGAGAAAAAGTCGAGGCAGACGAATTAAGGTTCAAAAAGCAAGAGACTCAAGACATCCGAGAACAACCATATCCTCAACACCGAGACAAGGGCAAGAATGTTGCTATGATAGCTCATGAGGGCCCAATGATTGAGGCTATCACCAATCTAGATGACGATGATTGTTATCTAGACGACATCCTCGAGCCCGAGGGTGAGCAAGTTTACTATGGAAGTGCTTTCGATCCAGAAGGCAGAACCTTTATTACTCATGTCGAACATCCCTTTGATCTAGAAGGAGGAGAAGAGCACCATAGAAGAGGAGGACACCATGTTTATGTGGCATCTTATTTTGAAGAGACTGAGGAGATGGTTAACTACGAGCCTCCAAGAGTGGAAAAAGATCCAGATCACTATGCCAAAACCCTGCAAGGCTGTGTAAAGTTCAAGCAATTCTTCGACTAGCTTGGACTTTCCAGGGAGGCAAGAACAGAAATCACCAAGTCTATCATTAATATAGCCGAGGCACACCATGAGGAATGCATATCGACTGAGGGATCTATCCCGAGAAAGGGAAAAGAGCAATCTAGTGCCATTACTTTCTCTGAGGCTGATCGAAAGTATCCTTTTTCTCACAATCGCCCGCTTTATGTGACTGCATTTATTAACGGGGTTGAGTTCAAAAGGGCCTTTCTAGATAGTGGAGCCTCTATCAACATTATGACTCGCGTTACTCTAGAAAAGGCCGGAATCTTTGAAGAACGCATTGTGAAGCAGCCGATAGTCATCACTGGCTTCGATGGAGAAAGGAGAGTTACTATCAGATGCGTAACAGTTGATTTAGCCGTCAGAGAGATTTGCTCGGCCACCAAGTTCCATATTATCGATTCTGAGGCAAACTATCACATCATCCTAGGGAGGACCTGGATGCATAGATATGGGGTTGTACCATCGAGTTATCATCAATGTGTTAAGGCTAAATGGGGAAAGAAGACGGTGATAATTCAGGCTACAGAAAGGCCTTTCAAGACCCATGAAGCTCATTACTCTGATGCCATCTACTTCACCGAACTGGCTGTCGAAGAAATTCCTACCACCTCTAAGCCTCGGGGGGTCAAAATTCCTCAATGGAAGGATATCAAAGATGACAAGGAGCCAAGGGCAGAATCAAGTAAACGGGCGATCTCTAGACCAGAAAGTCCGCCTATTCTTCGGAAGGTGATGAAAGTTTGAGAAGGGGGCAAGATGGTGTACTATTTATGAAGGTGCGGGGAGTCAGTTTCTTCAGTCACCGACTCCGAGTCAAAAGAAGAGCCTCCTGACAATGACATAGTGATAAAGCCTGAAGTGGCTCCAGAATGCATGCAAGATGGGCCGAAGCCTCAGCCCGAACAACTTATTGAAATAGATTTGAGTGGTGGACAAGATGCTCCAAGGCCGATATTCATTAGTTCGAGCCTTAGCCCAGAGAAACGGGAACAGTTGTTAAAGTTGATAAGCCGATATTCAGATGTGTTCGCTTGGTCATATAAGGAAATGCCCAGACTAAATCCTGACCTAGTCTCCCATTATCTTGATGTGTTCCCAAACTCCAAGCCAATTAAGCAAGTTGCTCGAAAATATCACCCGGATCTCGAAGAGAAGATTAAGGAGGAGATTGAAAAACTTCAACAAGCAGGTTTCATCCGGCCAATACAGTTGCTCACATGGTTGGCAAACATAGTGCCAGTAAAGAAAAAGAATGGTCAAATCAGAGTATGTGTAGACTTTCGAGATTTGAACAAATCTTGCCCGAAGGATGAATTCCCTCTACCACACATCAACACCCTCGTGGATGCGACCTCGGGACACAAGATGTTCTCGTTCATGGATGGATTCATCGGATACAATCAGATTAAGATGGCTGAAGAAGACGCAGAAAAGACTGCTCTTAGAACACCTCTCGGAAACTTCTTCTATACGATCATGCCTTTTGGACTTAAGAATGCTGGAGCAACTTACCAAAGGGCTATGACTGCAATCTTTCATGACATGATCTATCATGAGGTGGAAGATTATGTTGATGATCTAGTGGTGAAATCCAAGAAAGAAGAGGACCATCTCCGAGACCTTGAGAAAGTATTCAAGAGCTGCCAGAAATTCAAAATAAGCATGAATCCTCTCAAATGTGCTTTTGGGGTAACAGCCGGGAAGTTCCTTGGGTTTCTTGTACATAGGCATGGTATCGAGGCAGATGAAGACAATGTCAAATCTATCAGAGCAATGTCGTCCCCATATTCTCAGGAGTTAAAGAAGTTCCTTGGGAAGGTGTCTTATATTCGGAGGTTTACCCCAGTACTTGCAGAGATCTCTGCCCCTTTTGGCTCATTATTAAAAGGAGATACCAAGTTCGAGTGGAACCAGGAGCACCAAAAGGCCTTCGAGAGAATCAAGGCAGCTTTGACCTCGCCTCAGACCATGATAGCCCCGCAGCCCGGGATGCCTCTAACGTTGTACCTAACCTCAACCCCCAAGTCCATAGGGGCATTATTGGTCCAAGATGTAGATAGAGCAGAACGCCCAGTGTGTTACATCAGCCGGAAGATTCGAAGAGCAGAAGTCCGATATACTCCGGTAGAGAGACATTGTTTAGCTTTGGTATTCACCGCCCAAAAGCTCAGACATTACTTCTTAGCACATCAGATTCAGATTGTTACTAGAAGTGATCCAATCTGATACCTCCTCAGCAAACCTGCTCTAACCGGGAAGGTGGCAAGATGGTTGTTAGCACTGGGTGAATTCGAGATCACATGTGTAGCTCCCAAGGGAATCAAAAGCCAAGCCTTAGCCGATCTTCTTGCCTAATTTCCAAATGGTGACTATGAACCAGTGAATGAAGAATTAAGAGGAGAGGTGCATGCAGCTATGGCTTCCGAGGAAAGCTTTTGGACATTGAGCTTTGACAGAGCAGTAGCCGAAGGGAAAGTAGGAACCGGGATAGTCCTTACAAGCAAAAGTGGGGAAAAGTTATATTTGTCTTATAAACTGGATTTCCATTGTTTGAATAATGAAGCCGAGTATAAGGCTCTTATTTTAGGTTTGATAGCAGCTGAGAAGCACAGTATTAAAAAGATTCGGATTCGGGAGGACTCAAAGCTAATAGTGAAGCAAGTTTCAGGATAGCTTATCTTAAAGGAGCCTGCCTTGGCCACATATCGAACAACAGTCCAGAGGCTTCTTGACAAATTTCAGAAGGTCGAAATAAAGCATGTGCCTCACTCTGACAACAAGTTTTCAGATGCCTTCGCAACATTAAGGGCAAGAGTTGACATTCCAGAGGAGGAGGCGACAATTATTATCAAGAAGAGAACAGAGCCTTCAATAATATCCGAAGACAAAGGCCGTCCGGAGGACTGGAGAGGAGAAGTCCTCGAACAACTCAGAAGCAAAGTTGGAAAATTGACTATGGCCAAGCTTGCCCAATTCATAATTATTCAAGGTGAACTTTACTTCCGATGAGGTACTGGATTCCTAGCCCGGTGTGTTGGCCAGCAAGAAGCAACCTTCCGACTACAACAGATCCATGAAAAGTCCTACGGGGATGGGAATATCAGTCTGTACAGAAGGATCCAAAGACAAGGCTATTATTGGCCTGAGATAGAGAAGGCCTCGAATCAACTACAGAGAGAATTCCCCAAGTGTCAGTCATACATCCGGGAGGATGAGAGTTGCTTTGAAATTGATACCCCTGACTGGAGACAAGTCTACATTGACTATCTCAGAGAGGGAACACTACATGAGAGCCCGAGGGACATTGCACACCTCAAGAGGAGAGTGAGGTGGTATTTTCTTGATTAGGACAAGCTTTACAGAAGAAGTATTGAGGGCACTCCCTTGAGGTGTCTCTCAAAGGAGGAGTCGGATCTAGTCCTCGGAAGAGCCCACGAGGTTGAGCATCAAGGAGGGGTTCGGCTGTTCGAGCAACTTATACACCTTGGGTATTACTGGCTGACCATGGAGTCAGATGTGTCCCATCATGTGAAGAAGTGCCAGACTTATCAGAAACACAAAATTTGATCCATGCTCCAATCGTAGACCTGCATAGCATCCGAACGCCATGGCCATTCCATACCTGGGATTTTGATCTAATAGGGCCCATTTCCACACCTTCTAAGGGGTACAAGTGGATTCTCTTAGCTACAGAATTAAGCACAAAGTGGGTCAAAGCAATCCCTCTAAAGAAAGCTACGGGTCCCGCAGTCTCGAACTTCATCAAGGAAAATATCATTTGCCGGTTTGGAGTACCAAACACCATCCTCTCGGACAATGGCACTCCCTTCATAAACAAATATGTGAAGAGACTCCTAGAGACTTACCTAGTGAAACATCACAAATCCACACCCTACTATCCAAAAGGGAATGGGCAAGTGGAGGCCATAAACAAGACACTGATAAGGATTCTGAGCAAGATGATGGATGAGTTTGGGGGGGGGGGGACTTGGTCCAAACAGTTGATAGTAGCCCTATGGGTGTATCACACTTCAAAGAGAAAGCCAACTCAAGCAACTCCTTACTCCCTTGTGTATGGGTCCAAGGCAGTGTTACCTATAGAGTTGGAAATACCATCTGCTCGAATGGCTCTCGCCTCGGGGATGGTACTGGAGCCTCGAACCACCAGATTGGAAGCATTAGAGGAAAAGCATGACAGAGCTGCAAAAGTCATGGAAAGGTATCATGACTCCATCGCTCGAGCCTATAATCAGACTGTGGTGCCACGAAAGTTCGAAGAAGGTGATCTAGTATAGAAGATTGTAGACCCAATCATGCGAGGACAACCCTTGCCCAAGTTTTCTCCAAAATGGGAAGGGCCCTACAGGGTGGTTCAGGAAAGCTCAAGCAGGTACTACAAGCTTGTAAGGGTTGAAGATGGCTTCCGAACTGGCCCGCTCAATGCAAAGTTTGTCAAGCATTACTACCTACAGTTAGACTCATCTATGTTGAAATTCATTTTTCATTTTTCTTACTTTGTCTAAAGTTGTATTTCCCTTACGTTATGAAGAAGCTGGTTTTCTTTATGGAGTATGTTTATCCCATCACTTGCAATGAATATATTATACTTTTGTCAAGAAAGTTGAAAAATTAATGAGAATATTTCATTTTTTATAAACATGTGCATATGATTGTTCTTTCCATTGTATCATTCGAAATAAATATTTTATCAAGTAGAATGAGAAAACAATGCGAAAATATCCAAACAGCAAAGATTTTGTCATTTCATTGCATTGTCCTAGATAAAACATTTTTATCGAAAGGGGCAAGAAAGTAATTAAAAAAAAAAACTCAATCTCTCCTAAAAACACCCTCGAAGAAGCTGCCCGTCACATATACATCCTGAGGACAAACAGCAGAGTGTGCCTCTAAAGTCTCCAAGGCTCGAGCATAGCCTGACTCAAGTTCATGAAGAGTTGCCTTTGTCTCATCTATAGAGGTCCGATAAGAGGCAAGCACAGACAAAATTTCCTCTCGATAACTGGAGTTTGAAGCTACATCTAGGCGCTTCCAAAGCCATGATAAATCCACTTGGTGACGCTCCATGTCAAAGATCCCCTGCTACGCTGTCTCGACTACTTTCCCATTAGGGTCACACAGCCATTGCCTGTCTAAGCTATATAAGATAGTGGCAAAAGACTCGAGAAGAGTAGTTTGAATGAGTGGACATTGGCAAGCAAATGAAGTAAAGGTCTCCCGGTAACTCGAATGCACAAGCTGTAGAACTGAAGGAAACTCAGGAGCTACCCAATAATGGAGAAATGATACTTTGCCAGAAGCCGAAGAAGGAATTGGAGTGTCACGCCCCAAACCTGCCCTAAAAGTTTGGGCATGACCCATTCGAAAACAGACACTAAACCTGTTATACATATCATATGGGGCCTGAACGGAAGCATCCAACAATATAAAATACATAAAATAACATCCATTGAGCTATTCCTAACATGCCAGGATCTCAACATCACACTGAATATTATACAAAAAGTTTACACACATATGCCTCGACTCATTTCTACAAATAGGCGTATAACAAAAATATTAATGAAAAAGGAATTAAATACAATCAACTATCAACAGACGTCCAGAGTGTAAATCAGCACTCAACAAGACTGTACATGATGCACGGCTTCAGGTGGTGCCTGGGCACATTAATGTTGACAAGAGGAACACAAGTCTCAAAGGTTAGGATTGATCTCCTGGTTGGCTACCTACAAGAGACAGACAAAATATAGAATGAGCGAACTCAGTGAATAATAGTACATAAATAATGTGATATTTAACCTGAATAACCAAACGTGTAACTGTAGATACATATGATTAACTACATGCCGTGATTATTTCCAAAATAGCCATAGTCCAATTTCCTTAACAGAATGGCTTTAAGCCCAGTTTATCTGAGAACAACCATAGGCCTCTGATCAGAGCGACCATGGGTCGAATACGATAATAAAGAAACAACGGAAATAGCAGAAATAACAGAAATCACGAAAATAACAGAACGCATAAGCGTGGTAACAGAAATAACAGATGTATGGACTCAAGAGGTGGCTCGTACGGATTCCAGAGGTGGCTCCCACCAAAGTGTAGCACTTCGTTCAGACAAAGACTTTGTTCCATACCGGAAAATATTCATATCTGAAACATAGTCTTATCGAAGCGAGTCTTATGCATTTCAGTTCAAACCATTTTCGTAATCATTTTCATAATCATTTCCATATTGATTTTGCATAAGATTATGTGGTACACCCGTTAGCCATCGGATCGGGTAAGTCCAAGACCACAATGTAGGTCCGAAGACCACAACAGGTAGGTCCAAAGACCACAACAGGTAGGTCCGAAGACCACAACAGTAGGTCCAAAGACCACAACAGGTAGGTCCGAAGACCACAACAGTAGGTCCAAAGACCACAAAGTTGATACCAACCACACGGTATTGTTACCCGGGCGAGGCCATAGGCCCGCAGTATTGTTACCCAGGCGGGCCATCCGGACTAAGGGTGCCACAAATACTTTTTAGAAACTGGATATTCATTCGTTCATTTTCAACATATCATAGCCTTTCAAAAATCAATCATTTCGTTTCATGGTATACTGAAAACATATAACTTAAGTTTACAGAACGTTGCTGATAACGGAATGGTAACATTAATTATCAATAGCAAACAAATCATATGGTACAATGTTTCCTTATGGTTCTTTGTACATAGATATGCTTGTTTCGTAATTAGCAGAATCTTAACATTACCCACAATCCGGTAAATCGCGGACCAATTCATAAATCAACTTCACGGTGTTAATAGTTGTATGCAATTCTTATGCGAGAGTATAGGTAATTCTTAGGATGGTACATTGACAATAATCATTAACCATAACCCAAAATACAGAATAAGTTCAGAATCATACCGATGTGTGATCACTCTTTTAACGTTCACCTCAATTCTCAACCAACACACATGTTAACACATTAACTCACGGAGGATAGAATGTCAATAACAATAATGACTAACGGTAAATAACATATGGTCGAGGTACTATTACTCACAGTGTTTGGCTGTTTGGTCTGCCCCTGTCGTTGTCCCTACACAATTTGTAATACACAAAGAAATCGGATCACAAAACTTATTTCGTTCTTAATTAATTCTCTTTATCCAAATTACACATCACTTTGCACTTCCACATAATTCAACCTAAATCTTTGAATCTCATTTCAACACTCCACAATTGAGTTCATGTCATCCAGATTCTTACTAAATCAATTCCCTAATTTTTCCTTTACATTATTACATGAATTCCAACATAATTCAAACACAACTTATTATGATCCCACACAATTCAATTGAGCATTATTAACATAATTTAACATAATCAACATAATCCCACATATTCGTCACCATCCACTAGAATCCATATTATTTAATTCAATGCCACCAAATATAAGTCAACATAATTCAAAGCAAGTTGCCAAAGCTCATTTCAACATTTCATAGCCAAGTTTACATCATCCCTCATCAACAAATCTTTCCCCAATTTCCTTTCTCATTGAAACATGATTTACAATACTCCCAACAAAGTTCATTCGCCAATTTTAAACATTATTTTCAAACATTTCCAATTTCTAATTAAACTTGAACACATATAATTCAATACCTCAATTTCATTATTCTATTTCCAATTTGGGCCAAATCCTTGATTACCATCCTTAATCAACCTAGGGTTTCATGAAATTTCAAATAAAATTCAACCTTATGAACCCATCACTCTTTGTTCCAATTTTCTCATTGATTAAACACTTAAGATTCATAATCCAACATTTAAACCCATTAATTGAACCCCAATGCTCCAACCCGAAATCCCCAAAATCTCATAATTTTTTCTATATACTTCAATAAGGAAATTTGTACAATTATACAATGGAAATACTTCAAATCTACCTATAGATGTCGTATTGAAGAGTAATAGAACCCTTACCTCAAAAATCAAACATAGGAACAAGCTTTAAGCGAATTTTCGCAAATTCAATTCCAATCGGGTAAAACGTTAGTCCTCTCTTGCTCTCCATCCTTGAGGCAAAAACCATGGTAGATTGTTGGTAAAAAATGGGTGAAATCAAAGGTTTTGGGGCTAGGGTTTTGACTAAGGCGTAGAGGAAGGAAGAGGAAGAAGAAACATCTAAGAAATGATCCAAAATCCCGATTTTAAAGCTGCTGTCCCGTAATTCCCGCTCGAGCGGACTGATTTCCGCTCGAGCGGACCTGCCCTCAGCACAGATTTCGAAACTTTGAACATGTATAACTCTCCCATCCGGACTCCGTTTTAGGTCGTTCTTGTGTCCAAATTGAAGCCCCGAAAATAAGCTTTCCAATGGTTCAAACCTCACATCCAAATTCAAAGTGTGGAAAAAGAAAAGGGCAAAAGAGTGGTAGCTGTTCGTAAAATAACTATCCAAATTAAATTCTTTGATCCAATCTTACTTTACCATCATATCACCACCTCAACCAATACTCCAAAATAAGATAAGAACATTCCAAATACATTAATAAAGGATAAAAAACGAGCCTACGTGCCTCAGAAGTACAACTCAACCTGGAGGCCCGCTCGAGCGTCAACTCTTCCGCTCGAGCGTACAGACCAACAAAGCCGTCCACTCGAGCGTAAACTCCCCCGCTCGAGCGGAGAATCACAACCCCCAGAATCTCAGGCCGTCTGCACAATTGCTGGAAATTCCAAAAGTCCGCTCGAGCGTCAACTCTTCCGCTCGAGCGGAGGGAAGAATTCTGGGTCGTCACATGGAGCCGAAAAGCTGCTAGTCTCAAGAATCTCCCCAATGTCTATCGGGTTAGATGAACCACCCGGAGAGGTAACTTCCGGCAGAGGTCCCGAGCCTGAGAATGCGGAGCGATAAGGGAAAAGACCAAAATCATCACTATCAAAGTGGAAATCACTAAGATTCAAATCCAAAATATTTGAAGGCACTTGCGATGAAGAACCTCTAGCAGTCGTCTCAAAGGCAGGTGTCCCCCCTTGAGAAGGAGAACCGTGAGGAGTCACAAAGAGAGTCGAAGCAGAGTCCGAGGCAGGTGAAGGCAGGACCCTGGTAGCAGCTAAGTCTGAGGCAGGTGAAGGTAGGACCCCGGTATCAACTAACACTAAAGAAAAGATAAGGAACTCTTATTAGGGTTAGGGAATAGTAAAGCCATTTGAGTAAAGATTTCTCACAGATAGAAGTACATGACAAACTTCAGAAAGAAAGATTACCAGAGGGAGAATCCTTATACAAAGCCGGAGCAACTGAAGGACTCCTAACATCAACAAAGTCACTTGGCCGTACAGGGAGCACCTGATCGATCTCAATGTCTGATGAAGCTTGAACAGTAGCAGTCATCCCTGAAGAAGGAAGGAAGACCGGAGGATGAGAATCACCATAAGTGCCGGAGCGAGTCTCAGAGATTTCTAGCACTTCCACCTCCACACCATTCCCAGAGGCGCACCTCATCTCTATATTGCTTCTAGAAGCATGGCCTACAGCATCAATTTCTGTGGCATCAGTCCTTTCAGCAATCTCAACATCAGAACGGTGAGCCCTGATAATGTCGTCACCAAGATAGCGCTCCTCTTGAGTTACAGTAGGACGGTGACGATGTATGCATGGGATAAGGTCACAAAAATGATCAGAGGACTCAGCCTCATCATCATCATCATCTATAATTGCTATACGAGGGGTGCACATCTTCACAAGTGTTGCAGACAAAGGGAGGGTGTCGTCTACGTCTGAGTCCGACCTGGTGGAGGCAGCATGGCCAGTAGCCATGGTACTGAGAACGTTAACAACCGTAGGGTCCTACACAATAGGGGCAAATAAAAAGTGTTCATTTAAGAAGGTATAGTCACAAGAAGGAAGGTAACTTCAAATCAAAAAAATTCGGGTACCTAATGGAGCATTTTGGAAAGGTGATGAGTTGATGGACTGGCATCAGAAGCCCTCTTATGAGCCATCTTCTTAAGGCAGGTCGTTCGAGGACTAGAGGCCTTATTCAAAAGGACTGGCTCTGGAGAAGCAATTGCCAAGCTAGAAGTAGACGCCCGAGCCGGAGGGTCAGTTGAAGCAGATGAAGTAAAGAAACTCTCGTACATGTGATCAGATTTTCGGCTCTCGGGCAGCCGAACAGAAGAGTTCTTTTTATAAATCGGCGGAGGCAAACATATGGTCAGTCTGCTCTGGACAAATTCAATAAATGCATCGATAGTCTTCCGCCAATATCGCCTAAAAGAGGGGGTGAAACCCCCTACTCGGCTCAAGCCTAGCATCGTCAAAGAGCCGGATATAGGAAGCATGGTGTGTACAGGTCCGCGACTGAAGCGCCCGTAGCTCTCCGAAAATGATAATAAAGGAGGTGCTAGCCGCGGGGCACATTGATCAAACTCGAATTGACATGCTACATGGTCAGGTCTATAAATGGCACTATTAACGCTGTCCTCATGCCATACCGGTAGCGAACTGGGACGGATCATTATCAACATATCAACAAAGTGTGTAGGGATGTTCCTCCGCAAAGAAAAGGACACCGAGCGGGAGGAACCATGATAGATAAGTGGTGTTGCCATACCCACCGGTGGGCATACATATAGTCTTGCCACAAAGCGCCGGGGATCGTCCACCAAAGTATTCAAGGATAAGGTGGAAATGGTACGTGACCAACGTGTAATCAACGGCTGGCAAGACTTCGCTTTCTCAAATGTCTGAGACCTGTCAGTACTGAGCACGGGGATACCATCTTTATCTACTATCTCCTGAAGAACCTCTGCCTCGAATACAGTCGGAGTAGGGGCAAACTTTGGGAACCTCTCAAAGAAGAAACAAAGTAGGAACTGGCTGTGAATAAAGGAGATAGGCTCATATCGACCCACAGAACGAACCATGTATCGATGTAGTAGATCTAGACTGTAATAAAGATTCACGAGAAATAGCGAAGCTAAAGGAATCCGATCTCCTCTAAAGAGCCTAACTGCCAAGGGGAAGACAAAAGAATTGAGAGAATCTGGAGGTGTGCTCGGAAGAATGAAGAATGAAAGGAAGCAAGCCAGAAATCCCAAAAAATAGAGCCTAGAGCCATACATCAGGCCGGCCTTATACTCCCGAGAATCAGGGTCAGCATCTCTAGCCAGGGGCTGAAGATCTCTGAAGAAGTGACGGATCCATGCAGTATAGGAGGCACGGTCCGTCCTCACTCGATTGGTCCTCCTCGCTGAACCATCAAATACGGAACTCCACCGACCACAAGCTTGAAGATTTAGCTTTAGAGATTGGATCAAAGAGTCATCCTCAGGGCGTATCTGCTCAGGGTAGAAGACATTAGGGCCGGTCATTTCCAGACGCAACAACATGAACACATCCTCGAGGGATCGAGATATTTTCACCGGGATCAATAGTCGGGCCTTCTAAAGCCACTGACAAAGGCTCCTGTCCGAGAGGACATCATCCACCCACTCCTGCCAACCAGAAGGAGGGTTCGAGAAGGCCTTGAACTGGGGATAGCAGTATGGAAAGTCCCATCGCTCAATCCTAAAACATAACACCGAAAAAGGGGAAATGAGGGCCTCTTGTCTGGGGTCAGTGTCCTCAGAGAGACATAATGGAGCTCCCTTCGGAGACAGAAGAGAAGTGGTAGAGGTAGTTGCTCGCCAGAACGGGTCCTTCCGACCAAAATAAGGAGATTTCCTCCACTCGGACGCCAGAGGTACATCCCTCTCCTTCATGAGAGCCGGTTCTGATGACCCCGAGACAACGGGTTTCTTTCGAGAAGACATATGGCTGAAATAACAGGTATAAATAGCAAGGAGTTAACCATATTAAAATTCAGAATATTGGAATTGAAGGAACACATTCAAATGAAATTTCGGCATCAACTATTCGTTTCTCAGAGAATCCATGAATTCAACAAATTCTACGAGGAATTTTTTTTTTTTTTTACACCAAGAATTCAGGCACGATGTCTACTATTCTAAAGATCGCAACAATCAGTCATTTGATAATAAGATTTACATGCAACATGATGGGTTTATCAACAAATTCAACCTCGGATATCATCAACAATTCATTTTCTCGGGGTATCCATGAGCCTAATGAATGACCATATATGGTTCTAAGAGTTATCATGACGTAATTATTTCAAGTAAAGTGTTTACAAGATTCAAAGTGCTGGAGTATTTTTTGGTCAAGTATATATGGTTAGAGTATTTCATTATCTTCCTCAACACTACAATGATCAAATACTCGGCAACAAAATTTATGCTCAACATTATGAGTTTCATTACTGAAATCATTCCATCGAGCATCAACAACAACAAATTTTTTTGTTTATTCTACTCCTTTCAATACTATCAAACATGAAGTGATAAAAATATGTATATATATATATCAGCAGCAAAGCTACAAAGTTTAAGTTATGGGTTCAAGATTCAATGGATCGTTATGCAACTTACAAGAATGTCCTTTCTAAAGTCCATATTCATAGGCCTAGGGTTTTCTCTCTCTCTCTCTATGTCAAAAATGGAGCTCAATACTAGTCAACAAGTTATATTCGGCCTTTTCTCAGTGATAAAGTTCAACAAATTATATTCAAGCCAAGCCCCTCAATAAGGTTTCAAGTGCCATTGCATATTTCAATATGGCCAAAATCACAGTGCTTGAGCTAAAAAAATATGTCATTGGGATTTTAGATTTTTTTTTTTTTTTGAAATAACGCTTTTCACAAAAATTGCCACAAAAAAATATATTTATATATATATACAAGAGGAAGAGGGAGCCGAATTTCATACTCACAAATTTGGGCAATTAGAGGGGTGAAGTCCGAAGTCGATGTTGGAAATTTAAGCTGAAATCATAGAGGCTTTACAGACTGTAATCAACAAGACTGAGCTAGGCTGGGCAAGACCACACACGTTGCGTTGAGAGGGTGAACATACGTGGTCGGCATTGGACAAGTTGAGGCCGGAGGCAACAATGGTGTCAGAAAGAAGTTGGCAACCACCCATGTCGCGTTGAGTGGGCAACGGGTGTGGTCGATGCTGGAATAGTTGAAGCCGGTGACGAACTTGCAGCAGAGCAAAGCCAACTGTGTTCAACGGTGGACAGTTGATGCGGGCGACATAGATTGCAGCAGAGGACCGATGGTGAGGTGGGGGAATCAGCATCACAGTGTTGTTGCAGTGACATCACAAAGGAGCAGTACGTTGCCGGTAGTAGCTCGCGAAAGCTGGAGTTCACAAATTCAAAATGTATCAAAGCATGGATTCTGTAGCGACCCTAATTTTCTTAAGTCATTATTTAATATTATTATGATTATTCTTGTCTTATTTTATTTTTGGCTTCATTAATTGCCTGATTACATGAGAATTTAATGTGTTGTTTAGTTAAATTAATGTGTTATTTAATTAATTTAATGTGGTATTCAATTAAATATAATTAATCAGAATAGTAATATTTATATATTCAAAAAAAAAAAAAAAAGAGGAGGGTATTACATGTATTGTTTTTATAAAATATATTTATATATGTTGTACTTATTTAATAACATAAAATGTATATATATATATATATATCATATTTATTTAGGTTGTATTTAAATTATATTTGTATTATATAATATAATAACTATTAGGTATATAACAAGTGTTTTAGGTTATAAATCAAATTAAGGAAAAGTGAATCAGCACAGCAGCTTCGGCTCCCAGAGAGAGAGGGAGAGAGAGAGAGAGAACAAAGCCACGGGAAGAAAAGAAAAAAAAAAAAAAAGAAAAAAAAGGGAGACGACGGGGGAGAGATAGAGGAGAGGAAAAAATAAAAGGATTAGGGTTTTGTTTTGGTGGTTCTTTTAGTTCTCTAAATATTTTATTGATCTTTAAAATAATATTGTGGGTAAAAAATCTACTTCCCTTGATTTATGTTTAATTCTTGTTTTTGTTTATTTATTTGATATTAGTTTGATTTTATATTTACATAAAGATGATAGATTAATTTTAATTATTTTGACTAGTAGTGTATGTAAAGTTTAGGGTTCTTAGATAATTGATTTATTTTAATTATTTTGTTTAGTTGTGTATGTAAGGTTTAGGGTTTTTAGTTGATTGATTGATTTTAATTATTTTAATTAGTTATGTATGTCAAATTTAGGGTTTTTATATGAATTATTTTATTGTTGTAATCACACTCATGATTATATGAAATTAAAATTAATTAAGAACTCATAGATAAATTCCTTATACTCCACCATGACTCAATGGATTGTTGTTTTATTTGAGTGACGGTGAGAAATAGTGTATAAAAAAAAAAAAAAAAGTGAGGATTATGAGATTTATTTGAATGCCTTAGACTTGGCATTGTTATGTTGTTCACGCAAGAGAGATGTTTTGTATATGTATATTGTTGCCTCGTTCTCATGAGTAGACGAGTGCTTTGATTTACGCACGTACGTATATGCTAACCATCCGGGGAGTGTGAGTCAAACTCGGAACGATATTCCCGTGCAAGTTTGGCTTCAGAACGGTGTTATGTATACGGGAGGCACATGTGATATATGTGTAGGCCGGAAGTGGAGGGCCAAAGGGGTGGAGTTAAGGTACAAAAAATTTAATTATGAGTTTATTTCTATAGTGTGAATTGTATTAATTTGTTCATGTTGAAAAATAGTAAATGACCTCGATAAATTATGAAATTTGAACAGAGACATGTATACGTAATTCTAGACAACTTTTGTGTTTTAACTTTTTATTAAAAAGATTGATTATAACCTATAATCGGATGATCTTGATTATTGTCGATTTGATTCATTTTAGCAATGCAAATTTTAAAGGCTGTTTTAACCTACGAAACGAGCTCATTTTTATTGGTTTCACGTAAATTAAAGTAAAATATTATTCTGCACACTTTTCATGTTTTGAATTTTTCTGAAAAAAATCATCTTAGGGAATTTTTTGTTCGTTTTCAGTTTCAGATTTTTCGATTGAATTCCGTCTAGGTTTTTCTATCAAGTTTTTCTCTCAACCAGTTCAATTTTTGTTAAATTCATTTTTACTGACTTTTAGGAAATTTGATTCTGTACAACTTTCATTCTTTGAGTTTTGATCAATTCGAATTATTTAAGTATGAAACGGTACATTTTTATACTTTTTCAGCAAGTTACTTATGATTAGATTATACTAACTTTATTTGTTTTGCAGGATGGTGGGTCTTACTATTTTTTTTTTTATGCAGGGCTGACCCATCATATATTTTATTTTTATTTTCTTTATTCTATACTTAATTTATATATTTTGTTGTGTACGGGAAAGAAACTAAATGTCACCGTATCTCGAGAAACTACACATTCGTCTCAGTGCGGATGGAACTACTTGTCTTGTCCCGTAACAAGAATTAAATGTTTTTTTGTTTGTGTCTGGTGGACACATAGGTGTTAAATCTTGTACTCATACCAGTATACCTGTATACTAACCCGTTTTGTCTCTTGGCAACTCGGGTGCGTTTTGTTTGAGCGCAGCCGAGCTTCCTTTGCAGGATTAGTTGAAACTACGATGGTGACGAGAAGTAACTATAGTTTTTGGGCGTATCTCTTGGATTTCTTTTGTTTTCTTGAGCTTAGGATTGTTAGTAGTTTATGTATTTATTATTTTTTTTTTATGACTTTAGTATTGAAATAATTTGGCATGATTTGTAACCGTACATTGTTTAAGTTGTTTTGACTAGTTGTTGTTACTTTAATGTTGGAGATATTTGATAGTTATAAAATTATGATAGATGGTTTGGTTGGCGTATTAGTTTTTTGTTTCACCCCTAAGATTTGAATGATGGAATATTATTGGGGTTAGTCCTAATTTAATATTTAATTGTCTAAATTTTGGGGCGTGACAGATTCATTTTTTAAGCACAGAAGTTCATTAAAATAATAAGAGAGAATGGGTTTTCCACAAAAAGCTTCCACCAAAATTTAAAAAAATTCTAAAATGCTAATCCAGTGGTCTGAGAAAGCAAAAAAGTAGATACAAAGCAAGCAACAATGATCAAGAAAGAGATGGTGAGTATTATGATGCAAAGTTGAACGATGCTAGGTAGGACTACACATGGGGTTGAGTGGGCAAACGTGCATAGTCGGCGTTGGACAAGCGAGGCCAGAACCAGCAGTGATGTCGCAGCGAAGTTGGTGACCACACACGACGCGTTGAAAGGGCGACGTGTGTGGTTGGCACTGGAGCAAGCAGCGGCGTCGATGCTGGTCAGTTGAGGTCGACAATAGTAGTAGGGCCACGGAAGAGTCTGGTGTTAACTTGACAATGTTGTCACGGCATCGATAGTAGCCGAGGTTGTAGCCGCCAACGGTGTGCAAGATGACGCTGGACAGACGAAATAGGAGCTTGGTCGAAGTTGGGACAAGCTGATGGCTGGGTTATGACGCTAGGACAAGTCGGTGACGGGTCTGTGACGTCTGTGGTAATCGGAGCTGCGCCTTCAGTGACGACGGCGGCAACGGAGCCTAGAGTTGCAATGAAGGTCAGTGCGCAAGCAGAGCCATGTGGTTTGTTGAAGAAGGAGAGCACGGCGGTGGCCTTTGGTAGTGTAGAAATGAAGCCTTCTTGAAGAAGAAGAAACTTGGCCTCTCAGTCTAGAAAGAGAGAGCGCCGCAACGGCTATGCCACAAAAAGAATGATGAGCTATAGAATAGGGTTTTGCCCTTTCCTTAAATAGAAAAAAAGGGGAGCATTAACCTTTGAATATGCCCTCAGGATATTCTAAATATGTGTATATATGTAATTGGTCTGCTGTGTTTGCCAAACAACAACAACAAAAAAAACGTATGTGAGCCTTGTATTCTATTTGTTAAGAATATATATATATAGGGTAATGCTATAGTGTGCAACTTACACCTTACACCTTTTTGTGTTCACTTACACCTTACACTTACACCTTTTTTCCCTTGCACTTACACCTTTTGTGTAAGTGGCACATGGTGTGCAACTTATACATTTCATTTATACCTTCCACTTACACTTACACCTTACACTTACACATTTTGTGTGAGTGGCACATGGTGTGCAACCCACTTACACCTTTTGTGGGTTGCACACCTAAGAAAACTCCATATATATATATATATAAGATTTTATTATTCTTTGGTTACAATAAAAAATATATATCTATTTTTCTTAGATGTTATAAAAATATATTTTAATGGGACGAAAAAAAAAGGCCAAATTTTTTTTTTTTAGCTTGTTAATTTTATCCGTAAATTATAGTGTGTCATTAACTTTATCCATAGGCTCTGTCAAGACAACATTTTTTTTGGGATGTGATGCGAAGCAGGGCTGAAGAAATAACAATATGCGTGTCCGAGAAATTTAAAATTTCTCATACACGCAAGGGGCAAATGTAAGAGGAGCTAATTTGAGTCCGCTAAATTAATTAGGCCCAATTGCCTGAGATTGGTGGGCCCGAATTTATCGCAAGCCCAAGATTGGTGGGCCCGGATTAATCACCATCAAACGGGCCGAATCGCTCTAAGCCTCGTAAGGGTTTGGATTCACAAACTTAGAGACTTACTCGGGCTCAGACTCGAAATGGTTCAGATCCATGAACTTAGAGAGATCCGAAGCACTTGGCTTCGAACAGATTCAGACGCAATCTAGAAGCCGCTCCATTAATGAGTCCCAGAACACTTGCAGGCTTGGAGCTTTCCGGGAACTACGCACCAAAACCATAGGCGTAATGGAGTTCGACAAAGGACCCAATCCCAAGGACAATGAGTGGAGATAAATTCACTATTCGGTTAAACTAGCCTATACCCGGGTCTATGTGGCACGACTCCGGGGGGTCCATGAGACTCGGCAATATTTAGCGGCGGGGGATCCTCTAGAACTACCTCGGCCCTTTGGGATGATTGGGGATCATTGGTTAGGTATGGCTAAGAAGAAGGGTTCACCGAGAGGTTGATCTCTTCTTCGAGGTTTTCCTCATCCTCGCAGAGGTCACCTCTTCGGACAAGATGGTTAGAAAGAATATTCCTCATGTGCCTTACACATGGGCTCCATCCTGCATCATGAGGTGCCTATAAATAGCACCCACCCATAACTTTACAATGGATGAATTTTGGAGATTTAACTCTTGGGAAAGAACTAATTTCCCTTATCCATTATCAACCTTGAGAGTGAAAGTGAGAGATTCATGGGAGAGCCTTGTCATTATTCTCTCTCTGGCCACTTTCCTTTCTTCTTCACCCAATCTCTTATCTCCATCATCTCATTTACTCTTATGTTCTTAAGTTGAGACTATTGAAAAATTTAAGCTTCTCATCATCTTCTAGAGACTTCGAAGTTGTTCTTCAAAGATCTTCAAAAATCTTCGAATTTTCCAACTATTTTCTTGAACCCTCTCATACACCCAGAAGGCAAGTTCACCAAAAATTATTTATCGGGTAATATTAAAAAAATTGAAAAATGAAGGATCCGATGCAATGATTTTCTAGTGTCAATAGAAGTATCCTTGGTTTCTGACTTTCCCATAAGGCAAGTTCACCAAAAATTATTTATGGAGTAATTCAAATCACTGCGACAGTTAAAAAGTCATTTATATTTTTATAGTAGTATAATTTTATTGTGTATATGGTACAAATTCTTCATACGTACAGTCCGAATCCTTTTTTTGTGTATCAAAATTGCATTACAAAAAATTTCATTTCTAAAGCAATAATTTGTTCACTGTCCCTCTGGTTTGATATTTCCCTCTTCTCGAGGTTGTTTTTTTTTTTTTTTTTTTTTTTTTTTTTTTTTTGAAGTAGTTGAGTTTAATTTCCCAAAAACTTGCTTCTAGAAAAATAAATATCTTTGTCAAAGTTCCAACGTACGTGTCCTATAAATGTCGTCCTTTTTCCTATTGCAGAGTCTAAGCCATATTGTGTAGTTTCTTCTCAAGTTTAAACGAGCAAACAAAACTAAGCCCTCTCCCTAGACCTACCAACCATGTCTGCTAGCAACATGCTTCTAGTTTCGTCTGGTGGCTCATTTACAACAAGCAAATCCACAGGCTGTTCTGCTCCGAGCTTAGCCATGGCATCAGCACACATATTTCCCTCCTCCATAGTATGCTGGACTGTGCACTCACATCCTCTAAGTGTGAATGTTGAATCCTCAATCAATCCTCTGAAGGGAAAGTTCACACCTGGGCCTTCTTCTAGCAGGCTTACCACTTGTTCAGCACCTGTTTCAATGATTACTCTGTTCAGTTCCTTTTGGAGTAGAATGGTGAGTCCCTTGTAAACTGCCTACAATTCCGCCTCTAAGCTTGTGCACATCTCTAGTTCCCATAATATCCACACTCCCAAGCTCCCGTTTCATCACGGAACAGCCCTCCAAATCCTCCTTGACCTGTCTTCCATCAGCGTTTCGTTTGATCCTACCTAAGTAGGGGAAAACCATTGAATAAGAGAGTATAATAAGCAGGTCTCGGATTAATGATGCATAGATTGAAAGCTTGGTTTATTCATTTGAATAATCCCTAATAAACTTCACACTTTAAAAGGTACTGGTGTCTTTAACATCAAAGGAAATAAAAAAACAGCGTTCCAAGAAATATGATCATTGAAACGTTTTTTGGGTTTCGGAATTACTCTTGACCCAATCCATCAAGGGTCTATCAACCATCTCTAGATACCAATGGTTGCTCGGAATTGCAGACCACACCTCCTTAGCTGTTTAGAGTTCTCCAAACCACCACAACTGAGCCTGAGGTAGTGGGGGTCATTATAGTAATGCCTCTGGTCATTCTCATGCAATTCGTAAGTACCCTTCCTATGTAGTAGGGTCCAAAGAAACCCTTTAATCTTCTGTTGCATTCACATTCTTAGTTTCCATATCCATTGCCAATAACCCTCTTGATGATGGGAATTTTTCTACCTCCTCTGCTGAGGTCTCCCTCTTCAGTATATTGCTTTGTAGTCCATTTGTTAATCTTTTTTGCATATTGGATAGAAAAATGGAAAATAAGCCCGTGAAGGTTACTGCTGAAGTCAGTGAAGGTTATTATTCTTCAAAGGCTTTTAGATTTGTCTTTAAAAACAGTTCCTAGTAAGAAGTTTGCTCATTTTTTCTTTATATATATATATATATATTTTTAAATTTGGGTAGGGGAGGTTGGAAAAAAACTTAAATGTAAGGGTGATACTATATCCAATAATTTCTCATCATTTATCTTTCAATGTATGTGTGATACTTATAAAGTGGAGGCTAACCCTTTACCTGTGAGATTTATTGTGTGTTGCCATATCATCGGTATTTCCGTTTATACTGAATTTTTACTCGAGAGGTTGGGGAGAGAATTTTTTTAGTATATTGAATCGAAACCTTAACAAAATGGATTGTCTTTTTATGGACTTATCATAAAAGTATAAAGTAAAATTATTATTATTATTATTAAAGAAAGAAAAAAATGGTAAACAAATAATTTCCGATCCAATTGTTGTAAAATCTTTGAAATCCTCTTATGAACAAAACGTTTTACAGATCATCCGCAGCCCGGGCTTGTCGGGTCAGGTTAGTCAATTCTTCGAACAGCCCTTCCTATAACTATTTCATCAATTGTTTCTAGGTTCACTTATAATTATTAGCTTCCATATCAATCATCCGTGGGTTGATTTACATGTTGGGTATATTTATTTGGGCATACATTATTTTGGAATTGGACTAATAATCTCTCCGCTGTAGCACATCTGGAATGATCATCAAATTGGACTAATAATCTCACATGTATAATTTGATTTTTGGCAGTTTTTTTTTTTTTTTTTGGAGATCTGGATTAATAGTTTATCCAGACATAATATTTCATATGGTGTTATTGAATTCTAAATGAGAGTGAAATGCAAAATGGAAGACTAAAGAGAAGTTCAAATTAATTAGTCAAATTACAAAATTAATCACTCTGTTAAGTTTTCAATTTTAAAAAATAATTTTTTGAGTTTCAATTTGTATTTTCAACTCCAATAATGGGATTTTTTTGTTCGTATAAAATAAATATATTAGATTTATTAATTTCTTGAAAAACACTAAATTTATTTATCCTTCTAGGTTTAATATTCTTATATTAGTAGTAAAGATATTAATGCTAACAAGACTCTATATTTGGTTCATATATTTGGAGAAGGGTTTAGAAATGAAAAGAAAAAATGTATGTTAAACTAAGTGAAATGTAGATATATTTATTCACATTTCACTTACATTTTTTCTTTCCATTTTCAAATCCTTCCATCAAACATAGCCTAAATAAACATATGATCATGTTAATGACAACCCTAAGCACCACAAAATTTATTATATTTATAATTTCAATGCACTTCTACAATTTTTTACATATTTTTTCAATACTAATGACAGCCCTAAAAGACTCTATAATATTTTCCATAAAAGATCTGCCATGCATGCATGCAGCTACACCAAATCCAATAATTTGATTAATTAATATTTATTTCCCATTCCATATTGACAGAAAAGTCTACCATACGCTAAGGCGGTTCCTTTCTCTTTCCGAAAACCTCGATCTGCAATCAGACCTAGTGGATTTCACAATGTAAGTCAAGTCTGTTTGATACCATTTATGTTTTCAGTTTATATTTATAAAAATTTTATAAATTGATTTTTTTTTTAATTTTTAAAAAAACATAAATTACAAACACATTTAGTAATTGACAAAATGTTTAAAAATTTTAAAAATATAAAAAAAAGTGAGAAATGACAAGTGGTAGCAAGTGACAGCGAAAGATGGTGACGGAAAGTGGTGACGGTGGATGGTGGATAGCGGGTGGTGGTGGGTGGTGGCTGGCGGGTGGGTGGTGGTGGTGGGTGGATGGGTGACAGTGGCGGGTGGTGGGTGGTAGCGAATGGGTGGTGGTGGTGGTGGATGGTGGTGGCAGTGGGTGGTGGTGGTGGTGGCGGTGGTGGTGTTGGTGGGTGGGTGGGCAGTGGCAATTGGTGGTGGTGGTGGTGGCGGTGGTGGCGTGGTGGTGGGTGGTGGTGGCGGCATGGCGTGGTGGTGGTGGGTAGTGGCGGTGGTAGTGGTGGTGGATGGGTGGGTGGCGTGTGGTGGTGGTGGCAGGTGGGTGGCGGATTGCGGGTGGTGGTGGTTGGTGGTGGCATGTAGGTGGTGGGTGGTGGTGGTGGTGGTGGATGGGTGGGTGACGGTGGCGGATGGTGGGTGGTGGTGCGAAGTGGGGGGGAAGTGAGTGGTGGGGGATGGTGGAGGTGGTGGACAGTGGTGGGTAGTGAGTGGTAGTGGTGGTGGGTAGGTGGCGGGCGGTGGATGGTAGTAGCGAGTAGCGGGTGGTGGCGGGTAGATGGCAGGTTGGTGGTGGTGGTGGTGGCGAGGGGTGGGTAGTGGTGGCGAGTGGGTGGCAGGTGGGTGGTGGCTGGTGGGTGGGTGGTGGTGGTAGCGGGTGGGTGGTGAGTGGTGGTGGCAGGTGGGTGGTGGTGACGAAAGACGGTGGTGGAAAATGGTGGCGGGTGGTGACTAGTGTTGGGTGGTAAAAAAAAAAAAAATTGAAAACTCAAAACGAAAACACATTTTTTTAATTTACATTTTTTGGCCAAATTTATAAACTGAGACCACTGATTTATAAATTAAAAATTTACCAAACAAGTTTTTATTTGAATTTTTAAAATTTTTGTAAATATAAATAAAAAACTAAAAACATAAGTGTTACCAAACCGCTCCTATCTATTTGGTTTGTGAACTTTGGTGATTAATTTTGTTCACATAGTTTGCATTTGGTGCCACACAACTCCTGACTACCCCCCCTAAAAAAAATAAAAATAAAAAATAAAAAATAAAAAATAAAAATCCTGACTAATAACTCATCAAAGTAAAAATAATTCCTAATAAATTATTGAAATTCGTCTAGTCTCAAATAAACTGGTAAATGGACCAAAAAAAAAAAAGAAAAAAAGAAAAAAAAAGAAGCATGAATAACTCTGTTGGTCACCTAATTTGAATGAATTTCACTTTTGGTTCTCATAATTGTAATTTCTTCAATTTAAATTTTACACTTTCAATCACGTTTCAATGTAATCTCTCTCTCAATTGATGTTAGCATTTTGAAAAAAGTTGGAAAACTCTATTTATACATAAAATTCATATAAAATTTTTTACAAGAATGATGTAACAATAATATTTTTGTAATAAATCTAACTTAATGAGTGTTTTGTTTTAGAATGAAAGATTCTCATTAATCACGTTATTATATAAAAAAATTCGATATGAATTTTCTGTTTATATATTATAAATTACATTGGTAGCCACCATAGTTTCTTCCAAATTTTATTTAGGTCTCTCTAGTTTAGCATGTGTTGTTTTTTCATTAAAAAAGCTAACAATAATTAATAGAGGGTAACACATTGAAATGGAATTGAAAGTGTAGTGTTTGAATTGATGAAATTGGAATGAGAATCAAAGTCAAATTTTGCTCAAACTAAAATGACAAATAATGTAATTTATCAAATATATATATGTAATATGTATATATTAAGGGTGATAATTGGAAGAAAAAAAAAGAAAAAAAGAGAGGTTAGGGTTAATACACCCATGCACATTACCGCATTTTCCTCATTTGTCCCTTATTTTTAATCGAAATAGTATGATTATTTCTAAGTTCTAACCAAACTGTTGATCAATTTTCAGAACTCTTTTTCAATGGCAACTAGCTTTCTCTTCGAAATACCATATTTTCCACAAACTATTTTTCTCCAAAACCATTTTTTTTCACTGTCAAACCTCCACTACCATTTCAATAATAAAGCCAAATTCTTCAACCTTATTGAACAAAATCCCAAACCCCCTTGTTTTCTCCTAGAGTACTACAATAAAATGAATAACAATGTCCTACTGAAGCAATGTTTTGTATCATGCAGTTCAGATTATAGTGGATTGCAAAACTAAAATAGATAACAAATAACATAATGCTAAATTTTGCTTGTCTCTCGGTTCCATCTAGGGCAAGGAAAATAATGCTCCGAAAAACGGTTTCGATGTGACACCCATAGGTCCTACAGGTCAACGAAATATTCAAGGTACATAATATGTGCACATAACATCTAATGTTTCACTTCCTTGCTCATGTTTCCCAAGGTAAACTTCCTCAACAGCAATTCACATTTTACTTTGCCTTAATGTTGTCATATTTCCACTATACAATACAGTCTAGCAATAAATAGATTTGGACACTTTTTTTTTATTTATTGACAAATGTTAGTTGTTAATTAGTTATTAGATTAACACATATGGGAGAAAATCTTCCCACCCATGGCAAAGCACCTAAGTGCTTGCACTCTCTTAATTCAACATCTTAAAGGGAATTGAATCCATTACTTCCTTAGGACTAAACCTAATGAAGGCATGATGACCAATTAGGCTAGGCCTACTTGGTTTAAATAGATTTAGACATATCTTTTACACTTAAACCAAATCCATGGATCATGTTGGTAAGTCACATGTCTTCATTGATATATTCAAACAATTCCCAGCGGTGAGGTACACTACAACATTTTCTTAGTTTAGTGACATTTGAAAGTGCCACAAAACTATTCTTCTAATGACATTTTTTGGTCTTGTGGCATTTTGAACAAGTGCCACTTCTATCGGTGCCACAGTGCCACGGTAGATACTTGCAAGTGCCACTGCACCATCATGGCTGAAAACTTTCAATGACATTTTAATGTCATGGTAGATATTATTTGTAGCACTATCAAGCGCCATTAAAAAAAGAGTTAGTAACACTTGTAAGTGTCATTACACCATTAAGACTAAAACCTTTCAGTGACATTTCAATGTCATGGTAGGCACTATTTGTGACGCTATCAAGTGCCATTCATGACGATAATTAATTTGTAGAACAATTTGATCTGCTCTTGCGGAGGCTCGAACCGCCAACCTTCCGCACCATAAACCTTATATACCACACTCTTCCCACTACACCTCTATAGCACCACATGATTATATATGCAACATATATTATTTATATAGTACATACATCCATATTAATATAAAAGTATATGTATAAACATAATTATTTTATTGAACATAATTTATGTAAAATAAACTATTTACTACCAAAATAAAAAAAAGACCCCTTTTGGTGACTAAAAATATTTTTTAGTCGCCAATTTTATACTTTTGGCTACTAATTATTTTTTAGTTGCTAAAAAACTTAACTTTTGTCGACCAAAATCGGATTTGGTAGCCGAAGATGCACTTTCAGGTACCAAAATTTTGGTCACAATAAATTTTATTCCCGCCTTAGGATTTTAGTTCTCCCGCACTAAAAATGACCATTTTTGGCGACTAAACTTATTTTTTAGTCGCCAATTGTAGACTTTTGGCTACTAAAATTTTTTTGGGCACCAAAAAGCTTTACTTTTGACTACTAAAATTTTTTTAGTCGGTAAAACCCATATAATCAGCGACCAAACTTATTTTTAGTCGCCAATTGTAGACTTTTGGCTACTAAATTTTTTTAGTCGTCAAAAAGCTTTACTTTGGGCTACTAAAATTTTTTTAGTCACTAAAACCCATATAATCAACGACCAAACTTAGTTTTAGTCGCTAATTGTAGACTTTTGGCTACTGAAATTGTTTAGTCGCTAAAAAGCTTTACTTTTGGCAACTAATGCTGTTTTGGTCGCTGAAAGCTATACTTTCAGCGACCAAATTTTTTTATTCAGGAAATTTTGTCGCCGAATATGCTTTTTCCTGTAGTGTGTATTGAGTTTAATTCATTTATTTTTAATCATTTACTGCATTTTAAAAATTTAGAAAATATATTGGCATTTTTTGTTTTTTCAAAAATGTCATTATAAGCTTGGAAAGTTTTTGGCTTAGTGGCATTTCTCAAAATGCTATAAAATATTTGTTTATGACACTTTTCACCTAAGTGCCATAAAAAATAATTTGCACCTACCTACTGTCCTGACATTTTTTAAAAAATGCCATTGCAACTAAAGTTTAGTGGCATTTGTTGGTAAATGTCACGAACATAATTTTTCGTGTCATTATTTTATAAAATGTCATAAAATTGATGTGACATTTCTTTATTGAAATGCCACTAGAGCCTTATATGTTTTGTGGTTCTGTGGCATTTTTCTAAAACATTTAATGCCAATTTTTATTTTTGTGGCATTTTCTAAAAACATGCTACTAGTGTAGTGTCACTAAAGTGTAAATTTGTTGTAGTGACATTTTTGTTGTAGTGAAGTGACACTTTTTTTAATTGAAATACCACTAGAGCCTTGTATGTTTGTGGCTCTATGACATTTTTCTAAAAAATGCCACAAAATATTCTTTTTGTGACATTTTTTAAGAACATGCCACTAGTATGGTGTCACGAAAATATGTTTTTGTTGTAGTGTTGTGACATTTGTTCATTGAAATGTCACTAGAGCCTTTTATGTTTGTCGTTTTGTGGCATTTTTCAAAAACGTGCCACTAAATATCATTTTTGTGGCATTTTCTAAAAATATGCCACTAGTGTAGTGCCACTAAAGTATGTTTTTGTTGTAGTTTTGTGACACTTGTTCATTGAAATGTCACTAGAGCCTTTTATGTTTGTCGTTTTGTGGCATTTTTCAAAAACGTGTCACTAAATATCATTTTTTGTGGCATTTTCTAAAAATATGCCACTAGTGTAATGCTACTAAAGTATGTTTTTGTTGTAGTTTTGTGACACTTGTTCATTGAAATGTCACTAGAGCCTTTTATGTTTGTCGTTTTGTGGCATTTTTAAAAAACGTGTCACTAAATATCATTTTTTGTGGCATTTTCTAAAAATATGCCACTAGTGTAGTGCCACTAAAGTATGTTTTTGTTGTAGTGGTATAACCGTATAACTATTAGAGAACTACCAACATTCTTCACAGTACAAAGACATGATTATTGTTCTTCAATGCCAAAGAGTTAGAAAGAGATTATCTTTTGCAGAAAAATATTCGGTTAAAACTCATTCTCTAATATATAATACATAAAGAGGGATATAATCACCCACAACTCTATCTCTCTAGGAGATGAGATTGTAGGTTATTCACCATGATCTCCAAGATAAGGTGGTTTAAAATTTAAATTGATAAGATCATTTAATGAGTCGTGGATCATGCCATCATAGACGCCCAAACTCGGGTACAAAACGCATCTCGATTTCTATTAAGTGTCAGAAAACTGGAAATGCTCAGACAGTTTTATTTTGTTTGCCATCCTCTTCCTAATTCCATTTATTTTGACAAAAAAAAATATTTCTTTCAAAACATATTTTTCATAAAAACTATTCGCCTATAATTGCTAGCAACCTTAATTGTTACAACATATTTTCATAAAAAAATATTTTCTTTCAAAACATACTTTTCATAAAAATATTTGCTAGTTGTTGTATTAATGATCATTACAACAGATAAGAGTTTTAGAAGTCAAATATTTTAGTATTTAAAATTGAAAATTTTGTTGCAAAAAATATTTAAGGATCAATTTTTATTGTCGTGAGGATAGTCACTAAAAAGTCGTTTCGAAAAATAAAAAATAAAGCTTTTAACGACAAAATTTTAAAACTGTCACTAATAAATAGACTTTTATGGACAAAATAATTTGGTTCTAAAATGATTTATTTTTTGAGACAACAAAATTTGGTTCCAAAATGATAATAATTCATCACAAATGTCTAATTTTCGTTGCTAAAAATATTATAATAATATTTTTCGTAACAAAAATATTTAATCCTTAAAAAATAATTTTACCCTTAAATTTTGATTTCTAAATTTTTAATTTTTTTGTAGTGGATTGTGATGGTGGTGATGGTGGAATCAAGGTGGTGGTGGTGTGGTACTGTTAGTTTGGTACAATTTTTGTCCCAAATATTTATTGACTCTCAATAGTGAAAGGGTTTATTATACTTTTTCCTTTTAAATTATTCCGAATTATCCATTTAGTCCATAAACTATTCAATCCTTAAAATATATAAATTAAAATTTATTTAATTTTTAAACTATCGATTGAATTTATTAAGTCTCTAAAGTATTTGATTCAAACCTATCTAGTCACTTAAAGGATTATAAAAATAAAATATATGTCCATAAATATAATAGATTAGTAAAAGAAAAAATTAGTGAAACATCCATCTACAACTTTGTGTAATAGGAGAGTTCCAAGATTTTTTTTTTTTATTAGCTATGGACTCTCAACATTAAAAATTAAAATTTCTTTAAGTCGGGCAAAATTTCTCCGAGTCAAATTTTTTGTGTGAAAATGTTTAGAGATCTTAACTACTATGAAAATATTATATGTCATTTATCTTATAAAATCTTAATATCAAGGACTTTAAAAAAATTCCCTTAGTAAAAGACCCTATCTAGTTAAAATATTATTTTAAAAAAATATTAAATTTTTATTCTGCTTTTGAAAATGTTTTATTTCGTTGTGTAAATTAGTATTAGAGTCTTGTTTTTTAATTCTGCCAATAAAATTATATGAGTATTAGATATACTGAATAAGTAGAATTCAATAATTTAAATAATAATACTTTGTTACAAAAAATAATATATTAATTAAGTTATAAAAAGAACTTGGAGAAAAACTTAAAACAATCAATTATAAATAAAACCTGATTTATAATACTAAATAAAAGCAAACACGTAATCACGGTAAAAGATAATTAAGAAAATACTATAGATAATTACTCTTACCCTTACCTTTTATAAACACTCACCATAAAAACTGACTCCAACTTTTCAAAGGCAAAATAAAAATTTAACTAGATATGGTCTTTTACTAATCTATAATACTTATGGACTTATATTTTATTTTTGTAACTTTTTCAGGGATTAAATTTGAATTAAATATTTTAGGAACTTAAATATTTTAAGGTCTAAATAGATTTTGATTTATATATATTTTAAGGATTCAGTAGACTCAATCGATAGTTCAAGAACTAAATAGATAATTTTGTGATAGGTTAGGAATATAACATGTAATAAATCCATAGTGAAAAATATTTTTAATTTAAATAAAATTATTTTTTTATGGACCATAAAAAATAATTTCTGCTATATTTTTGTTTTCCGTCATATTAAACATAAAAAAAAATATGAAAAAGTGTACCCTAAAAAAAAAGATACATATGTTTGAAATGGGTGGGAGCAATTTGTTGACTATTTATCTTAACGTAGAAAAAACGAAAAAGTGTACTCTAAAAAAAAGATAAATTATAAATACACTTTCTGAAATTTATTTAAAATATGAATTGTCTATATAGTTTTGAAAATTATAAATATTCCTTTATTAGAATTTTTTATTTAACAGAAAAAATAAAATTCCTAACTACTATCATATATATCAATAAAATTACTTGAATTATTAATTAAAATATATTTTTGATATCATTAAAAATTATTAATTGACTTGATTAATTTTTATAAAAGAGATAATTTATTATGTAATTAGAAACTTGAAGGAATGAGATGTATTTTCTAAAATCATGAGAGATAATCTGTATTTTAGATAAACTTTGGGGGTGTATTTATAATTTATTAAAAAAAAATACATGTGTTTTAATTGGGTGGGAGCAATTTATTGACTATTTATTTTATTAATTTTCAACATTTTCTTAAGAAACTATTCAGAATTACTTTTGGGAAGAAAACTCCCGTTGCTTTACCATTTTAATTCGATAACGGGATTCAGCTGACAATAGAAGAGCCGATCGACCAATCACCCTCATCCTGTTCAACCTCCTTAACAAATACCTTTCTACTCTCAAATTTATCTCTCTATTTATTCGATCTCTATATTTTAAACGAAAAATGTTTGAGACCCCTTTTTTAGGATTGCATGACTCCAATTTGATCTTGGCCCTTGATATGTGTGTGGGGTCCATCCATATATGTGTAGGCCTTACATTATGAGTGGTTCGGATGAGAGTGGAGGTTATGGGAATCATGTATGTATAGAGGTCTCTATCACAATTAATTTTAAACACACACAAAATCTATATTTTGAATTTGCATAAAATTCGCATTATGCACGTTTTAAATAATAACTTAAAATTTTATTTTGCAATTAAATAGAAATAATTTATTTATTTATTATTTAAAAAAGACTTTAAGTTCAAGTAAGTTTCAACTATTTTTATCTAGTTACACTAAAAAAAAAATTAACTAAGTTCTTGTTCTAAGGATGACACACGTAAGGTGCCCCTTTCATGTTGATCGGGCAAAGCCCATGGACATTGCCCAAGGAGTTAATGGTAGTGCACCCCCAAGGGAGTTGAATTCGAAACTTAGAGGGAGCACAGCCCCAGTTCCAGCCTCAAACTACAACCTTTAGGTCAATTCCTTGAGGTTATTTTGTTCTAAACAGTATGTACGAAAACAAATGGGAGAATTTTTTTTTAAATTCTTGATATTAAGATTTTATAAGATGAATGACAAACAATATTTTCATAATAGTTAAAATTCCTCAACATTTCTACAGAGAAAATTCGATTTAGAGAAATTTTGCCAAACTCAGATAAATTTCCCTCCAACTCAAAGAAATTTTAATTTTCACAGAGAAAATTCTCTGATTTCAAAAAGAAATTTTGAAATTTCTCTGTGATCATATTAAAGAAATTTCGAAAGGACCAAAATTTTTCTGAGTCGGGCAAAATTTCTCTGAATGAAATTTTCTCTGTGAAAATGTTAAGAGGCCTTAGCTAATAAAAAAAAAAAAAAAAAATCTTAGACCTCTCTTACTACACAAAATTGGAAAGAGATGTTTCACTAATTTTCTCAAATACATGTGTCATTGTTCTATAGGTAAAATTTAAACAAATAAATTTGTACAAATTACAAAATTACACTTTCTGTACAACATATTACATTCTATTTATGAAATTGTCATAATTATAATTCGGCAAGATTTTTTGTAGGACAAGATTTTTTGGGTTTGGCAAGATTTTTTTTTGGGTTTTTTTTATTTTTATTTTTTCCACTAAAAGACAGTTTTTGTAAAATAAAAAAAAAAACAAATTTAAACAAAATATCACATCCAACTCCATAATCATTTCATTTTTTTTTTCTCACAAATATCATATCCAATTACAAAAAAAATCCAACTATCTTCTCAAACACCAAAAAAAATTTTCTCCAATAATATCCTACAACTAAAAAAATTTACATAAAAACTCACTTTCCAAACACCCACAATGTATCACATCAAATTTTGTAGGACACATATCAATCTTATATATATATATATATTTGTCTCTCTCCCTCTTTCTCTAAGATATATATATATATATATAATTTTAAAAAACTTCATATGTAATTTTGATTGTAATGATAGATTTTAAACTTAAAAGGAATTTGGCGTCATGGTAGTGGTTTATTGGTGGTCAAAGGAAGGTTTTGGTTTTGGTTTTGGTTTTGGTGTTGAGGCGTTTGTTGTGGCCCAAAAAAAATAAAATAAAAAATTAATTGATTTTTATATTTATTTCAATCATCTTAAATTTTATTTTAAATTTTCATCTTTTTATTTTTAATAAAAATGAAGTTCATATATTATGAAAAAATATTAGGGGAATTTTTTTTTTTGAGATCTCCGATATTAAGATTTTATAAGATAAATGATATATAATATTGTCATAATAGTTAAGGTCATTCAACATTTTTACAAAGAAAATTCGACTCAGAGAAATTTTACTAGATTCAGAGAAATTTCACACCGACTAAGAGAAATTTCAATTTTCACCGAGAAATTGAAATTTTTCTGAGTCAGGACCGAAGAAAATTGAAATTTCTCTGAGTTGGACAAAATTTCTCCCAGTCGAATGTTTTCTATAAAAATGTTAAGGGATTTTAGCTAATAAAAAAAAAAAAAAAAAAAAAACACTTTGGACCTCTCTTACTACACAAAGTTGAAGAGGGATGTTTCACTAATTTTCTCAAAATATTACTTGTATTAGTAAAATTTGGTTTTTTGTTCCTAAAATTTTTTATTTTGTTTCCTAAATTTTTGTTTACAAAACGTTAATTATTTTAGTTGTCTTATGATGTACTAATTTACAATAAATTGGTGACGTGGCAGAATCTAAGATTTTATTTATTTATTGTCCTACTCAATTTTAATACCAGAAACAAGTCAATCTCATTCCAAAAGAACAATGCTAAGCTACACAGAATTTCCACATAAAAAATGTCGCATTAGTATACTTCTGAGTGTATTTTTATTCATACATTCTATGTATATATCTTTATTGGTTGCAAAAATGGGCCCATTGGTTTTTGCGGTAGCTTTTCTTAAAGATTGACCAAACACTTTTGTGAAACTATTGACTTCCCCATTTCTTTATTTACAACAAATTAAAGTAAATAAAACTCGAACTATTGGACCAATTCAATTGACACTTTTTTTTAAAAAAAATAAAATAAATGAACCATAAAATAACATGATTGTTTATGTCTAGTGTTCTTGTAATAATCATCTTTCTAATTTGTTTTCATCTGATTTTGGTTCTCTGCGCATTAGTGATTACCAAGGTGGAAGCAGTTTGTAAGGTTTGTTTTAAGGGATTAGAGGTAGGGAGAGCCATAAAGTCAGAATGTACATGCACAAAAAATGCCTTCGCCCATGAAAAATGCGCACCTACGTGGTCAAGTAGACAGCAAGGTCACATCTGTGGTAATTGTAAGGGTAAGATTCAGAACATACATGTTGATTTGACTCCAGTGAAGTGACGAGTTCTGCTTGACAGAAATGAAAATGGCTTTCTTGATTGACAAGGTAATGGACTTCTGATAAAAAAGTATTTTAAAGCTTTAATTCTTGAATTTTAAAATCAATTCTAATGAATTGATAGGGCTCTGAATTATCATGTTGTTAGTGTTTCATTAAAATAATAAAATTACTGCTATGAATTATTAGTATAAATGATAACAGGATTGTAGCAAAATCCGTGATATCCAACTTTGCTATAGACATTGATTAATTAAGGCATTTGAATTTTGAACTTTTAGGTTAAGTTTGGGAACTTGTAAAAAAGTCAAAAAGTTACTCAAAAAGTTAAAAAGTTAACACTATTCACCAAAAGTCAACAATTACGGCTGCACAACTCCCAATTCGAATTTTTCCTTGCAAATCAATTTTTACAATTTTTTATTACACATTTTTTCATAAAAAATCAAAAAGTTAACCTAAACATCCATATTTTCAACCTCAATTTTTTAATTCAAAAAGATAAAAAATACACTTATTTAGGATACTCCAAACAATCCCTTAACATCATGACTTGTTTGCAATTTGTAACCCCTCAATCTATCTAGCTAGTCCTCATGGTTGAATTTTTGACACGTCAAGTTGAGTAAACATGGACAAATTAAAATGGGCGTTTGTTTGGGAAATTAGTTATTTTAATTTTTAGTTATTTTAGTAGATTGAAATAGTTATATTTGGGAAGAAGATTAGATTTTTTTTTATAGTTAAATATGATATTTGTGAGAAAAAAATTTAAAAAATTATAAATTTTATATGACATTTTATGTTATTAATTATTTTAATTTATTTTATCTTTTAATATAATTTTAGCCAATTTTTTATTTTAAAAACAGCTTCCCAAACACTCTCAAAATCTCCTTAATTTTTCATACCTCAAAAGACGCATCAATCTACCTCAGCTCATGCAAGTTAAGGCCAAGTTTGGGTACTCCTAAATAATTCAAAAAGTCAAAAAGTTACTCAAAAAGTTAAAAAGTTAACACTATTCACCAAAAGTCAACAATTACGGCTGCACAACTCCCAATTCAAATTTTCCTCTAAAAACTAATTTTCACAATTTTTTATTACACATTTTTCTATAAAAAGTCAAAAAGTTAACCCAAACATTTATATTTTCAACCTCAATTTTTTTGTCCAAAAAGACAAAAAGTGCACTTATTTAGTCTTTCCAAACAAGGCCTAAATATAAAAAAAGATAAATTACACTAGTGCTCTCAGTATTTTGTTTATTATGTCATTTTAATTCTTATATTTTTAATAGGTTTAATTTTAATTTTTAATTTTAAATTTTGTGTCAATTTAGTCCAATTGATAATATTATTAGTATTTTTGATGAAAAATAATTACTGAATTGGTTGAGATTAATACACTGAATTAAGTAAATTTATAATTCTGCTCTCAAAACTATAACACATGCCACTTATGTGTATATTTCACGAAAAAAATGTTAAAAATTGTAATCAATTTGACCAAATTGAAACAAAGTCATAAATTTTTAATCAAAATCGAACCAATTGAAATTACAAAAATTAAAATGACACAAGAACAAACATACATGACTACAATCATAGTTTGCCCATAAAAAAATTAATCAACAAATTTGGGTCTCGGCTACAATTTGATGCGAAGCATATCTGCATGACTGCAATTGACAACCTTATCGTCACTGTTCGTTTTGTTTTCTCCTTCAATGATAGTTGTTTGTAGATTTTCATTTATTTATTTATTCAACCGTGCTAGAGAGCTCGAAATTGAGTCTCCCCGAATTCCCCTAATTACGAAACGACGTCGTTTCGTCGTTCAATTTTTTTTTTTTTTTTTTTTTTTGAATCAGAAAATCAGAATCAGACGCAGAAGGAAGAGAAGAAGAAAGAAGAAGAAAGAAGAGAAGGCAGAGGCGGAGGAAGAAGGCAGACGCGGAGCTCGACGATCGGCGGAGCTCGACGATCGGACGGAGCTGCGACGATCGGATGGAGGACGATCGGGACGCCATTTGTGTGTGTGTGTGTCTCCCTCCTCTCTTCTCTCCCTCTCTTTCCCGCTCTGCTCTCCCTCTCCCTCTCCCTCTCCCTCTCCCTCTCCCCTGCGTTTCAGCTCAAAAAATGGTCGAAAATGGAGGAAAAAAAAGGAAAAAAAAAAAAAAAAACCTAATGCCCAAAACGACGTCGTTTTGGGCATTAGGGGGATTCGGGGGAGCAATATTTCGAGCTCTCAAACATTATTCTTATTTATTTTCATTTCTTTGCATAGCTCGTTTCACCAAGTTTTGCTTCAAATTTTGATCACATATTTTTTCATGCTTGGCAGGCCATGACATTGTGGTTCTCGAATGTTGCAATAACTTATGTCTTTCCCGTGAGCGCGATCCTGTTAGGGAAAGAGCCATTGGCGAATGATGTAATTTTATTTCTAGTTTCTTTTGAGTTTTCTTAGACTGTCCTCTCTGCACCTTTGCTTTGATATGTCTTATGTCCTCCTCAATTTCGGTACAATAAATTTTCTTCAAGGACACCAAAATATATATTTATATTACTAATAGGTGCAAACATAATGCATCTGAAATTTCATGTCTAAACTTTTTGAGTGATTTGATGAATCAAGAACAATGGGTTAAATTTGACAATTGTGTAAGTTTTATGCTTAAATTGATTCACTGAAATGAGATAGAATGATTATTTTTTTAAAATTGTGAATAATGATTTTACTTGTAATGTATTTTGTCATCATTTTTTTAGTTAACCAAATATAGAAATGGACATTTTGATCGAATACATTATATTTTGTTTCAATGAATCAAACACTACTTTATTACAATATAACTGTTTAACCCCAATTCTATGGGCATTTTGAAAAAAGGAAAAAAGCTTGATAAAATTTGATTTTTTTTTTTAGATAGAGATAAAGTTTCATCTTTAGTTATAAGGCGTGTGTTTTACATAGTTAAAATAAATCTACAAAGAAATTTGGGTAAATTATATGATTAGTCCCTCTTATTTGAGTAAAATTTTACTTTGATCCTTGTAGTTTTTAATTTGAATAATTTGATCCTCATATTTTCAATTTTGTTATAAAGTAGCCCCTCTGTCATGTATTGTGAACATTTTGAACCCAAAAAAACTAGCAAAACTAAAGGAAGTTAAGTGGAATTCAAAATAAATTATAGGGACCATCAATTGAATTTTATTTTAGCCCCTCTAATTTTACACATAATCTTACGTTAATAGTTCTTGTAGTGTAACGCTCCCAAAATAATACAATAAATACATCCCATAAGCATATATAGAACATCATTAATCAGAGTGTAAATAGCCCTTTCATTACATAAAGTTCATAATACAAAAAGAGTCTATCATGAATAAATGCCCTTCGGGGCTTACACATTTCCAAGTCTGGACTTGGTTACAACAAAACTAGGACTAGCCCTTACGAATTTAGCCCTACGCTATACAAAAATGAAAGAAAACAATAAGCTCTTACTTTTCAAAGATCCCTCCAATGCTATTATCTTGGTGGAGGCATGCCATCATTACTTGAAAATGGTTTTTTCCAAATAGGGTGAGCCACACCCCAGTAGGAACAATTTAACACAGTATATGAGGTTTAACAAAGATATAAGTGGAATGTGCATATACAATGCTAAGGATATAACATTGACATTTATATACTCATAAACATACCAAGTCCATATTCCATTTTGTTTTCCTTCAATTCATTTCAATATATGAACCGATTTTTTTATTTTTCAATAACCTAAATGAGACTACAACTCAACGGTTCAACAATTTCACAATCAACACATAAACATTTCCAATTGCCATTTTACGGATATTTTGTCTGCGAGATCGGTACCCATGTATAGATTTTGGGACTTTCACCCAAGACACTCCGGCTAACTTAATTATAATGGAGTCCATCCCCTTTCTCCTCCCAAACAATCATACATATATAATATATTTAAACACATAATCACACATGGAGTACATCCCCTTTCTCCTCCCAAATAAACATACATATATAATGTATCTACAACATGATCATAGTCAATGATAATCAATCATGGAATAGTTTCAATTCACCTAGTCACATGCAATTTGTACAACAATCAAAACTATCCTCCACTAATAGCCCAATACAGTTATTTCTAAACAGATATACAATCTCAAGACAAATTATTTATTCAAAATTTCTAAAGATAAGACACATCATCTATTCAATTTCACCATCATTTCAATACTTATCCAATTTCAAGTTTATAACATCAATTTCATTTATTTATACAAAATAAACATAATACTCATTCTAGGGCAAACCCCATCTTTTTCTTAAATCTCAACCAAGTACCAAAATCAACCATTTTGACACCGTATAACATCATTTTTAAACCCCACAATCATTTTCTTCATTTCCACCAAAAACCCTCTTTTATATTTCACCCAAACCCTAGGTTTGTCTACATTATTATCCCAAATACCACCATTGTTACACAATCGACAAATAACTAAGTTAAAAACCATATTAAAGTGTAGAAAATCTCTACCTCAAAGAGAGAAGATGAGCCAAGTAAGAGTGAAACTCCAAGAGCACCGAAACCCACTTCTATTCGGATCAAAATGAAAATCTTGAAGCACTCTACCTTTTTCTCAAAGGCACTAAGGTGAAGAGATCAACGGATCTAGATGAAATCAAAGAGAGAATGTGAGCTTTAGAGAGAGAATATGTAGATCTAGGTTTTTAGAAGGTTTTAGAGAGAGATATGAAAAAGTGAACAAAAACATCATCTTCACGGACTATTATACACGATCCACTCGGCGTGAAAGCCCCGCCGAGTGTCGGAACAAAGTTCTCGCTTGCGCGAAAAGTGGCGCTCGGCGTAGGATATGCACTTCCAAGTTTTGCGGACAAAGGGCCTGTTCGGCGTGAGATCGACACTCGGCGTCTAATGCACTCTCCTAGTATTTGCAGAGCAAAAAGAAAATGCCGAGAGTTGACAAATCTGTAAGCGAAGAATGGCCGCTTGAGCGGATGATCAAAATTTGTGAAGCTCGCCGAGCGAGAAGCCAAAATCTGAGCAACACAGGTTTTGAAAAATAAGCAACCAATCTGTTCCAAACTGACTATTACAACCCGATAACCCAAGAGGGGAGATAAGGGAAACAAGATATGAAACACCAGTCAAAACCATACAACCCGAGTCCAGAATACCACAAGAGACAGTTCAAAACCGGAATCGCTAAGTATAGTTTATTTTGAATTTTATTTAGGTCCTTCTAATTTTATACATAGCCTTTTTTCGTCTTAAATTCTGGCAATAAATAATGAAACGACACTATTATAAAAAATTAAATATTTAAAGATTAAATTATTTAAAGTAAAACTATTAAAATTGAAATAACACTTCACTTAAACTATTAAAACTAATGATATAATTTGACGGAAACAATCTTTAAAGATGATGTTGCGCACGCACTTGTATATATTAGAGATTGACCCCTGTGATGTGATGCACCGAATAGAAGAAATGTTTTCAAAGTAATGTTTAGTGGTGGTTTGGGTTTGTTTATTTAGAAATTTTTTGATTATATATATATATATATATAAAAGTAGAGAGTTGATGTGATAATTTATATCAAATAAGCTGTTTTAGTTAAATTATGAAAGTCATAACTGAATCATCAAAATATGTGTACCATATACAAGTTATGATATTTATGAGTTTAAATGTCATAACTCAATCCTATAGAAATCAAAATTATAATAATTGTGTGTGTCAATTTCCGACCACACTGCCAAATTAGTACTTAGCTAGAGAGCATTGACAGAATATTAAGCCCGAACGACCTGCAACAAAAAGAAGAGATTCCGGCAGTGGTTCGTCCACCCGGGGGCACTCTGACGATCAAGTCAGTTATCTCTCAAAGATAGCAAAAATGCTTAACTCACTATTCAAGATACAAATTTCGTACCTTAGATCCATGGGGGCGCCTCCCTTTTATAGCCAACACAATCCTAGTCCCAATAGAAGTCTAGCTTCAATGGACTTAGGATTACTGTTGATCTTGGACTCCCAGTAAGATTGGGATAAACTCTCTAAAAGTCTTATCCTTACCCAAACTAAAGTCTTCTCTCATTTTAGGACTCTTGTCCCTTATCCGCTTATCCCGGATTCCAGTATTCTCGTAGATAACCTCGGCCTAGCTGAGATCACTTCGGTGTCATGTCCAGGACACGTGGCACCTCGGCTGACACTTCAGTGCCACCTCGGCCACGTGTTGTCACTCAAAAATTATGTCCCCACAACTGCCCCTTAGGTTCTATTACCTCGACATACTGAAGTGATCGAACCTATATCATTTCTTCCATCTTGCATGTCGGTTAAGTTCGTTTCAACATTTATTGCCGAAGTCATAACTTGTCGGCTCAATATGTCCAAGACCTATAGCCTACTTTCACCAATGTCTCAGAACCATTAACCAGGTTCATTCAAGTTTCTTAGCCGAGATCATCCTCCAAACCAAGGTACTGCTCCATTAAATCAAGAACTTCAAGAGCTCCTTTACGCCAGATAATTTGTCACACATAACAACTCAACCGTTCTTGCCGTGTTTTTCTTTCTTCGGTCGCACCTTGACACGCACCTATAAGTCGCCTTGTGTCTGGTGTGCTTCGACAAGCACGCCGCCTAGACGCATTGATGGTATTTTGCCGCCATTCTCCATGTTTAATTAAAATCAATTTTCTCTCTCTCTGTCTCTTCACTTTTGCATCCTCGTTCTCAAGCTCCTAACTCGTTCTCTCTAACTTCTCTCTCCAATCGCCATTGTTCCAGATCTTCAAGCTTTGTAACCACTTTTATTCCTCTCCTACGGTGAAGATTTCGCTGTCCTCTTCAGATTGTAACCGCCTCCTGACTCCGGCGTCTTCAACTTCAGCTTCACTCCTCTGGTAAGCTATTGTTTTCATCCTGGTTCCAGTTCTTGGTTCTTTTTGAATTACATTACATTCGTGTTTCTATTATCTGGTTTCAGATATATTTTTTACAAATCTGTGTATGTGAACTCAATCATGTATTTGGGCATATTTACATCGTGATTTTATTTTTGGCCCAATCCACTCTTGATTATTCACACACTGCTTACATATCTGTTGATCTTTGCCACTGTTCTTGGCCTCACACACCTGCACAAACTTTGTCAGTGTTCTTGACGACTTCGTCACTGTTCTTGATTCTGATTCACGTTCTTGTTTCTGCTTGTCGTGTTTTTTTCCGGATTCTTGCCTTTAATCTTCACTTGCCTAGACTTAGGAAAAACTGACACGAATTCCCTTTAGATCCATACAAACTTTTACCATAGTACATTTTTAGGTTTTAGCCAAGGTCCCTCAAACCCTTCCAAAACACTTCCTTCTGAAATTCAACTCCTCAAATTAAGCCGATATCATGGGTATGTGGAAGCATAGGGTAGAAACCCCAACTAAGTTAGAGTACTTTAGGCAGGAGTTTTCCATTCCTGCCGACGTCCACCTCAGGTTGGCAGGGGAAGAGGATTCCATTATGCCTGACGTGGACCTCATGCCTTTCCCAGTAGTGGACTTTATTGAGTGTGGACTTAGGTTTCCACTTGACACCCTTTTTCAAGAAGTCCTCCACTACTACAAATTGAACCCAATGCAACTTGCCATAAACTCTTATCGAGTTATCAATGGTATAATCGCCTAGCCAAGAAAAGAAAATACAAGGGTTACCCTTGCCGACATCGATCTTGCTACACCATGTGTCGCCTAAAATCGGAAAAAAGGCCATATCTATTACCTCAAGCCGAGGTCCACGGAGTACAAGCTTATTACCGATCTCCCAGGCTCAAACAAGGGTGCTGGAGACGATTACTTCATCATCTCGGGCAACTGGGAGTTTCAACCAAACGATGACCTCCACCTTTATCCCCTAAGCCGAACAGTTTTCAGGGAAGGAGATGGTAAGAGCCAAGTGTCACTTTTCCTTGCTTTTTTTTTTTTTTTTTTCCAAGTTTTCAATACTTTGTTCTAACGTATATGTTCTTCTTTTTACAGTTCTTCCACAACCACCAAAGGGCTTTCGCAAGTCCTTCTTCCCCAGCAAGGACTTGAAGAAGCTACTGGACCTGCCACTTCACAAGCGGAGAGCCCCTTTGCTACTTAACTTCATTCCCACTTACAAGTTGGTTTTTCCTGACATTCCAAAGAAGAAGAAGAGTTAGTCTCCTCCGTCCGCCACTACTCCTCCCATAACTTCATCATCTCGCCAGATCAGGGGTCAACCTCTGATCCAGCAGAGCAGCCATCTACCTTGGCTCTATAACTGATCCCACCATCTCAATGTCGTCGCCGAGATGGGTCAGAAGAAAGCGATCGAAGATCTCTTGCCTGACATCCCATCCACCGTCGACGCCCAACTAGCGCAGTCCCAGCCTCCACCAAAGTCAAAGCCAAAAAGATTGAAGAAGGCTTAGCCAAAGGCAACGGTGACTCAAATTGATACTGAGGACACCTTGCCAATTTCAAAATTGGCTAAGAGTGAAAAGACCTCTTTGGCTGCCGAGAAGAGGCCCATCGAGTGAACCATCCCAATCAACTCGAAAAAGGCCGAGGTCCGTGTGCCACAACCTCGGGGCCCATGAAACCAGATGCCCCAGGCTCCCTCACCACCATCGAGGACAACCCGGTGAGAGCGGGCGATAGTGCAACTGACCTCGAAGTCGGCGTTGCCCTCTCTACAGCTTTGCTCCTCCCAAATGATCTCAACCGAAACGCCGAGATGAGCGAGTACGAAAACTTTGCTTTGATGCTCCAGCATTCTGTTCAAGTAAGTCTTTCACACTTGGTATTTTTCTTTCTCTATTCCTTCATACTCAGAGAATTTTACTAACTTTTGTTTTGTTCATTTTCTTTCAGGCGATCCAACATGCCCACTCCTTCTCAATGCAAGCTTTTGAGATGAGGAAGGGGTTAGCCGACAAGATGAGGGAGGTAGCTGGTTTGCAAAAGACCCTAAAAAAGGCCGAGGCAAAAATGAAAACCTTGGTAGACCAGGCTGAGGCTGCTGTTAAAGCTAAAGATGAGGCCGAAGAAAAAGCGGACACTGCCGAGGCTATCGCCAAGGTCCTCACGGCTGAAAAGAAAGAGGTCGAGACAAAGATGGCCGAGACCCAAAAAGAACTACAAGATGCCTTGGCCATAAAAGCTATCAAGATCAAGGCCGCAGATGAAAAGGCATACAATAAAGGGGTGGTCGATGTCACGGCGGACTACAAGAGTCAGGTGAAGCAGGCATGCAACAAGGGTTTCACCCTTGGTTGGATGGATGCTCTAAAAAAGCTTGATGTCCCCGAGGACTCCCCCCTCAAGAATGCCGACGTCCTCCCCCTGCCATTTCCCCCTACTCCAAGCCAATCCGAAGATGATTATGAGTCTGAGGAGGAAGCTTTGGTGAGGAAATCGGCGAAGTCATTGGGGCCAAGACCCCTCCTCCAAAGGAGCAAGTCCTAGCCTTGACTCAGGATGAGGGGGGTGAGGTCTCCAAAAATGACACTCCTGAGAAGACAACATCGGACGTGCACATTGCTGAGAAGAGCATCGACCAGACTCTCAAAGAGATCGATGCCGAGCTCGCTGTTGAGAAGGATGCCGAGAATAATTCTCAAATGTCTTCGGAGCCCCATCCTACTGCTGATGCCCAATAGTCTTGGCTTTTTGCTTCGTACTTTGTACTTTGTCTTACTTTTTGAATCAATGTAAGGTTGGATCTAGCCGAAGTGCCACTTTTGTAATTTCTGAACAACTACTCTTTTGGTAGGCCGAAGTGCCCTCTTCTTTTTGAACTGATTCTTCTGAATGCAAGTACAATTTCCTTTGTATGACTCTTGTATGTTTCTGTACTTAGAATAATTTTGCATGCTTTCAAGCATACATCTTATCTGTGTAATCTTCTCGGGGTACATACCTCGGTTTGTACAAACCAATGCTTTCATCTCGGCAAGTATGTAAGTACTTCTTTCGTTTCAACCTTGGCTTAACTTGTAAATTTTTCTAAAAAATTTCAACAAGTGTTTTAAACCAATCTTCCTTTGAGACAACCTCGGTTTAACTTCAACTTGTAAATTTTTTTCAAATTTCAACAAGTGTTAAACATGACCTCGGTTTAATTTCAACTTGTAAATTTTTCTCAAATTTCAACAAGTGTTAAACATGACCTCGGTTTAATGTCAACTTGTAAATTTTTCTCAAATTTCAACAAGTGTTAAACCAATCTTCCAAGCATCAATTTCTAGCCCTAGCCCTCCACCCCCTAATGTGAACCTAAGTTCCACTTGGGTTCTCATTTAAGACTGGGGCTTTGACCTTGTTGCAGAGGTCAGATTCAGATAAAGACTGGCCGAGGTAACTAACCTCGGCCTTTTTGTTAATCTGACTGATACATATTTAGTTCCAATCTGAGTTTGATTCTGCCAATATAACCAGCCCAGGTTATCCCAACTTAGTTCAACTCTATTATATGCAAGTAAAAGTTTTACTCTGCCATATAATAAGTCTAAGTTATTCGTCATGTTTCGCTTAGAAACATCGCCAACTTAGTTCAACTCTATCACATGCAAGTAAAAGTTCTACTCTACCATATAATAAGTCTAAGTTATTCGTCATGTTTCGCTTAGAAACATCGCCAACTTAGTTCAACTCTATTATATGCAAGTAAAAGTTCTACTCTGCCATATAATAAGTCTAAGTTATTCGTCATGATTCACTTAGAAACATCGTCAAGTATCCGATCAATCACATTACACAAGTTTAAAGATCAAGCTAAAACTTTATTACTTCTGCTAATAACAAGATAAAAAGAAATATTAGAAAACGAGAAAATCTAGTGGTAGAAAAACTTTAGATTGTAAGGATTCCAGGGTCTTGGCAATTCTTTGCCTTCACAGTCCTCAAGCCAATATGCATCATTGCCCAAGACCGAGATGATTCTATAGGGTCCCTCCCAATTTGGGCCAAGCTTGCTCTCTCTGCGATCCTTCTTGCTGCCGACGACCTTTCTTAAGACGAGGTCACCAACTTGGAACTCTCGCGGGTTCACCTTCTTATTATAAGCCCGCAAGTCATTGGTATGCCCCCACCGAATTGTCGCTTTCTCCCTTCTCTCTTCTAGTAGATCCAGATCTCAGGCTATAAATACATCATTAGTTCCATTCTCTACTTCCTGGGTTCTGATCCCTGGGATGCCGACCTCCAGAGGAATGACTGCTTCTATACCATACACCATGGCAAATGGGGATTCCCCAGTTGATCTTCTCGGCGTAGTCTGATATGCTCAGAGTACACTTGGCAGTTCATCCACCCACTTTCCCTTTGTTGCTTGCAGCCTCTTCTTAATCCCATCCAAGATGACTTTGTTGGATGCTTCTGCTTGTCCATTGCTTTGAGGAAAACTTGGAGTGGAAAAATAATTCTTGATTTTGAACTTTGCACAGAAGCTCTTGATTAGTTTACTATCAAACTGTGTGCCATTGTCAGTTATTATTGCTTTTGGGATTCCAAACCTGGTGATGATGTTCTTCCATATGAAGTTCTTCACATCAACGTCTCGAATCTTGGCAAGGGGTTCATCTTCTACCCACTTGGTGAAATAATCTGTTGCTACCAGCAGGTACTTCCTTTGTCCAGTTGCTTGGGGCAGTTTTCCAACAAGATCTATGCCCCATTGGGCAAATGGCCAAGGGCTGGACACTGGGTTCAAGTCTGCTACTGGTTAGTGTATCAAGGGTGCAAACCTTTGGCACTTCTCACACTTCTTGACATAGGTTTCAGCATCTTTCTGCATATAGGGCCACCAATACCCTTGTGTAATGGCCCTATGAGCAAGTGACCTGCTCCCCGGCGTGGCTTCCACATACTTTTTCATGTATTTCGTACAGAAAGTCTTCAACCTATGCAGGATGCATACACCTCAGAAGGGGTCCAGTAAAGGATCTTCTGTAGAGATGGTCTTCTACTGTCAAACTGAATCTTGCCGACTTCAGTCTAATCTTATGCGCTTCTTTACGGTCGTCTGGCAATTTTCCTTCTTTAAGGAATGCTACTATTGTATCTATCCAACTTGGTCCCATCTCCACACACATTGCTTCACGCTTTGTGCTCAGTGGTTCTATGCTTGGACCTGACAAGTAGTCAACCATTATTGTTCTTGTCTCACCAGGCTTCATTGCACTAGCCAAGTTGGCCAGAGCATCGGCATGGCTGTTGTCATCTCGGTTTACCTGCTGTAGTCGGCAATTTTGAAATAAGGCTACCACCGCTTACTTTGCATAGGCCGACATCCGTTCATCTCGGGTTGCAAATTCCCCTGTTGCCTAATTGACTATATGCTGGGAGTCACAAAAGACTATTACCTCATCGGCTTCCATGGCTACTGCCAGCTTTAGTCTTGTGATCAGCGCTTCATACTCTGCTTCATTGTTTGAGGCCTTAAACCCCAAACGAATGGATTGTTCCAGTATCTGCCCATCTGGCGATACTAGTACTACTCCTGCCTCCGTTCCTTGTTGGTTTGAACTCCCATCCACAAACAACCGGAAGGAGTCGCCGATGTAAATACTGCAGGGTCTGAGTTTCTCTTTGTTCCTTTGCTTTGTTGTCCCTTGATGGGTTTTTTCTTGCTCACCGAGACATCGCACACCTTGGCTTAACAGAGCCTGATATGTGATGGACCCTGGTGTGAACTTGGCCATGAAGTCGGCCAAAACTTGGCCTTTGATTGCTATTCTAGGTCTGAATTCCAAGTCATATTGGCCTAAGGCCACTGCCCATCTGGCTATTCTGCCTGTCAGATCTCCTTGCTGCAACAGGGACTTCAAGGGGTGTCCAGTTAACACTACAATTTTGTGGGCTTGAAAGTAATGATTCAGTTTCTTGGAAGCCATTACTAAAGCCAGTGTTAACTTCTCTATGGGTAGATATCTGGTCTCTACATCTATAAGGGTTTTACTTACGTAGTAAATAGCCCTTTGTTCTCCCTTTTCTTCTCGAATTACCACTGCACTTACTGCATGTTCTGAAACTGCCAAGTATAAGAACAGCTCCTCTCTAGGTACTAGATTTGAGAGAACTGGAGCTGTGGTCAAATATTTCCTTAAGTCGGTCAAGGCGGCTTCGCATTCGTCGGTCCATAAGAAGTCTGTGGCAAGTGACCTCGGGGTCAATGCTAGGTATCTCATAAGGCGTCCAGGAAAACACCTCAATGTTTATTCTCAAGAACGCCTCCAGTTCTTTTTCTTCTTCCTCGGCCAAGCCCGAGCCGAGAAGGAAGAAGCATTCTTTGTCCCCTTGCTGGACAAGGACTTTCTTCAGGGCTTCTTCACTCTTCTCGGCTGGCTTTTTGCCGACGTCCTCCAGGACTTCCATGTCTTCATCCTCAACCTCTGCTGGTTTTGCTTCCCGAATGTTGCAGGTAGATTTCATTGCTGCCATGGAGCAATTCTTTGCTTGCACTTGATCCCCTCTAACCTCCTCTATCTCATGCTCTATTGGGAATCGCAGCAGCTGGTGCAATGTTGAGGGAACAAACCCCATTGCATGCAGCCATGGTCTTTCCAGAATTGCATTGTAAGGGGAGGGGGTGTCAATTATGGTGAACTTTGTCTTCACCCTCTTGGTGCCAGCATGCACCTCTAAGCTTGCTGCTCCCAGGGGCTATGTCGGCATTCCATTGAACCCAACCATTGGGTCGTTGGATTGTTCCAAGTTATCTTGGTGAAGGCCAAGCTCCTTGTAACACTTGACATACATGATGTCACAAGAGCTGCCCTGGTCGACTAAGATGCGCTTCACTTGGCACTCTCCAATCTGGAGGGATATTACTAAGGCATCGTTGTGTGGATGCTGCACCATCTCCAGGTCTTCCTCAGTAAAGGACACAACTGGTCCTTGGCTCTCGCCTGCCCTAGGTCTCTTTTTCCCGACCTGATATATATGTTGCAGGTGTTTTACCTTTTGGGTTTCCCCCCTTATCTCATTTTCATTTACCTTTGAGTGGATCACATTGATCACTCGAGGTCTGCCTGCTTGTGGTTGTGGTCTTTGGTGGGGTGGTGTCATGGTGTCTGGGGTAGTCTTGCTTGCCCTTCCCTTGTTCTGGCTTCATCTACCTTGTCCCTTAAATGACCCTGTCTTACCAGGTCTTCCAGATGTGTCTTCAGGGCTCTGCACCGAAGTCGATGTCCAAATTTCATTATGGTAAAAATAGTGCTTGTCAAGGCTTTTTTCCCATAAACTCGCCCGTACCCTTTGCCGGTGCTCTGTAGTAGGGCCGATTATGGATTTTCTAAGACTTTATAAACCGAATTAATCTGGTTGTGATTGCTGAGCGTTTCTTAATCCGATTTCGGTTTATTGTAGCCACCATCACCTCGAACCTCACTTTCACTGAAATGTTTTTCTTCTCTGGTTTCGACGCCTTTGTTCCCGACGTATCCTCCTTGGCTCTGGCGTACTTCTCTATTCTGGCCATTAATTCCTCCATACTTTTTGGCAGTGTTTTTGCCAATGATATTCGGAGTAGACAATTATCTTTTAGGCCGTTCTTAAATGATACGACCGCCACCTCTTGGTTGCATTCTGGTATCTGGTTGAATACCTTATAGTACCTTTTGGCATAGGCCCTCAGGCTTTCGTCCTCGCCAATTTTCAGAGCCATCAGGGCATCCACCCTTAATGGCTGTAGTTTGTTCGTCATGAACCTAGCCACAAACATCTCGACCAGGCTTTCCCAGGTTTTCATAGTTCTTTTCGGCAACTTGTGAAACTAGTCTGATGCAATTTCTTCGAAGGATGAGGGGAACACCTTGCAAAGTAACGGCTCGTTCCTGGTGTATAACGCCATCGAGTTCAGGTACAAACCGACGTGAAAGTTGGGGTCCGACTTCCTGTCGTAGATCTGGAATCTCGGCATGCTAAAGCTCTTCGGGGCTTCGAATTTGTCCAATTCTACTGAGAATGGCGTTCTCGGCTTGACCGGGGAGGTTACCTCGGCATCTTGTTGCCTCCTCTGTAGGTAATCCCTTAGGTCTTCCTTGGTCCGACTAAGAGCTTGGTTATCTCCTGACTTCAGCCTTTTAGGTGTACTACTCTCAGCTTCGCTGTGAGCCCTCTTCGACTTTTCTCCATTAGTTGCGTCGAAGCACAACTCCTGCCTTTGAACATACCGATGTTCTTTGGGGTCTACTTCCGTGGTGCAATGTGTCCTTCGAGATTCTTCCCTTCTTGACACTCCTCGTCCGACCTCCCTTGAAGGCCGGTGAGAGTGTTTTTCACTCCTGGTGTATTGGGGGATTGTAGGGACTGTTTTTTGTCCATCTTGTCGGGCATCTTTCTTAGCCGCTAGAATCGGTGTATCTTGTAACAGAACGGTGGTGCATGACGTTGTTCTCGCATCATGAAATTGACGACCGCTTATGTGTCCGCCAATTTGTTTGCCATTCCTTTACCTCATCGTCCTCCGTAGGTATCTATCCTTCCATACCAAGGTCGTCCTCGTTGTAATACCCGCTTTGGTCCATTTTCTTTAGTACGTCGCCTTCCTGGCCAACGTCCTTTCCCCTATGATTCTGATCACGAGTCTCTTCATTACAGTTGTCTTCTTCGACGTCAAGGTCAACAGGTTTCCCACTCTCAATAGGAGTGTCATCCCCAATCTTCTATTTCTGTCCGTCGTTGGTCATCTATTCTCCTTTCTTTCCCACAGACGGCGCCAAATTGTGTGTCAATTTCCGACCACACTGCTAAATTAGTACTTAGCTGGAGAGCACTAGCAGAATAGATTAAGCCCGAACGACCTGCAACAGAAAGAAGAGATTTCGGCGGTGGTTCGTCCACCCGGGGGCACTCCGATGATCAAGTCAGTTATCTCTAAAAAATAGCAAAAATGCTTAACTCACTATTCAGAATACAAATTTGGTACCTTAGACCCATGGGGGCGCCTCCATTTTATAGCCAACACAATCCTAGTCCCAATAGAAGCCTAGCTTCAATGGACTTAGGATTACTGTTAATCTTGGACTCCCAGTAGGATTGGGATAAACTCTCTAGGAGTCTTATCTTTATCCAAACTGAAATCTTCTCTCATTTTAGGACTCTTGTCCCTTATCCGCTTATCCCATATTGGATGAATCATTTTTGCTTTTTTTTTTAGAGATATACATAGAATGTCTTACAAAATGAACAGGTCAAATTACCGAAATAGATCAACTTGAGATAAATCCATATTTAGTATTACATCTCCAGTCTGATACCATCATAATAATAATCCCATCAGTTAATCCCCACATAAATTATAATTTTACGCAATATCAGTTTCCAAACATGGCCATTGTGGTGTTGGTTAGTTATGTGATTATTGATATAGCACAAGTGGTGTAGCTGATGGAAGAAGGCCCAAGGGACAAGTTCCCATTCAAAGGTCTAGTGGAAGATGCAAAGATCATTCTCAGGGGCGACAAATTTATTGTGAAACATGTCTTGAAGGAGGAAAACTTATGTGTAGATGCATTGGCAAAGTTGAGAGTTGAATAACCTTGGGAAGATATTTTGGACGTGAACGACCACCGGCTAAAATTACTACCATCGGTAGCAGACATGATAGGAATCTCTAGAGAACGTGTAGGCCCTTTGTCGTTTTCTTTCCTATGTACCCCAAAAAAATATGAGGTAAATTGTGGCATAACTTTGTTGTTTGTAAAGTGTACGCTATAACTTCTTTATTCGTAACTTTTATCATAAAGTGACATAAAAAACACTATAAACATTCATATCTTTCACCACAAAAATCGTAACTTTTCTAAGAGTGCACATTGTAAGAAGAGACTATTTATATGTTGTTGGTTTGGCCCTCTCTAACAATAATGGGGATGAGGAAGGGTTGAAAACTCTCCAGTAAAAAGAAGAGACTGTTTATATGTTTTCCTGTCACAATTGAAGTATGTTAGGAAAGACAGCAAATACAGTTTGTGTCAAAGTGAGTAGAAGTAATAGCAAGGCATCTAGAATTGAAATGAATGCCCAAGGGCTATTCAAATAGTTCTGATTTAAGTTTGTTATCGACTGATTCGTGCGTTTGCTGTAATGTGTGTTCACCTTGTTGAACACATCAGTGTATCAGAAATGTTCACCTGGCCCTGTGACACCATCGCTAATCTTGTTAAATATCCTGGCACCACTTCATCATCACCTTGCCAATTATCAATGATTCCATGATGACAAAGTATTTCGACATCTTTTGGAGTCTCAATGAGGCAATCCAAAAATTTCACATAATCAGTGACATAGTTGTGCCAATTATCAAGACAATTTTGCTCAGATGCAATGAGGTTTCAAGAATGACTCATCGTCCTCAATGGTTAAAGTTGGAATCAATTATCCCACTTTTGAACTTGATATTAAACAACTTATCTCCCACCTTCGCTAGTTTGACTCGCCCTTGAAGTTCCGTGTTTTAGAAATGAAACGCCAATTCCTTTTTTATTTAAGCCATCTTCATTAGGATCTAAATGGAGCCATTATTGTGTATCAACCCGAGCAAATGGTCATTGTGTGAAATACCCATAACAAGGTCTCAATGACCTCAATCTAGTAAAACATCGCGAAAAAACACAAGGCAAGATGAATGAGTCTATTATGTTTGTTTGGAACCTCGATCAAATTAAATAACTTGCAGAGTATAGAGAAGGCTTGGTCTTCAAATAACATTAAATTATGCTGCAAGCTATTGATGATCTACCCATTTTAAAAATAGGATCATTCCTATCTCTAAGGCATGGAGTCTCAAAGTTCCACATCAGTTCAATGATAAAGCAACCGTTCAATATCAACATTTCAATCATATCACCGGACTAAGGCTTATTGGTTCTAAGATAACATCTACGTGCTTCTTGTTCTAGTGATCTAATAGCGAAGACGTATCTTCTCGGATCGCCTCATTTTTGTTCAAGAAGTAATTGCAAATAGCTCAACTTGTGCTCTTCTATCATTTGTAGGCTATCTTTACCATGGTGATAAGGACCTATTGCAACAATGTCTAGGTCATAGGCATTCTCGTTTACTCCCCAAAGTTCTTCATGTATTCTAAATATTCAACACTCTGATGGTGAAGAAGAGAGATGAGAAAGCTTCTAACAAACACTAATGCTCTTTTAGTCAGATTTAGGAGAAATTTGGAGGAAAGGAAAAGGTATGTGAAACTAGGTAAAATGTAGGTATATTTTATTCACATTTTACCTACCTTTTCTATTCCCTTTCAAATCCCTCCTCGAATCTCCCAACCAAATATAGCATAATAGAAACACAATCTGGTCCACCATTGGGTTGTATCATGGGAGAAGAGAGAGGTTGGCCAGGAAGTTCCATGGCCCCTCAAATTTTTTTAAAATATCGCCATGTTTTATTAGAATTTCATTAACATCTTATATAATATGAAACTATTTCAAAATTCTAGCTTCGCCCTTGGTTGCATGTTTACTTTAACGGTATGTTTGGTTAAGAGATTTGAGAAGGGATTTGAAAAGGAAAAAGGGGAAAATAGGTGAAATGTGAATAAAATATATCTACATTTCACCTAATTTTACATCCCTTTTCTCTTTCCCTTTCCAAATCATTTCTCAAATTCTCCAACCAAACACAACGTAAAAGAAACACACCGTGTGCATACCTTGTTCCAAACAAACACTAAGAATTTGTTAAAAACTAAACTCCAATGAATGTCGTTGTCACCCACCTAGCATGGTCAATTTTTATTTTCTAGTTTCATTTTTTGACAATTAGCTATTTAGAATCTTATAGAACATGTATTTATCATACACTTTGAAGGATTCAGCCAAAATCATTTGGAGAGAGACAACAACATTGTAGTGTGATTATAGTTATACTTTTATTCGAATTGTCAAATCGGATATCTAATTGAGACATATATTTGTATTTTCTAACTCTGGAGGGTTCAAATCTAGCCCAAATTATGTCCATCACTACAAAGTGAATGGAGTGCCTAAATGACATGAGGTACCTCTTCCCTTTCCCCTCCATCCGGTAGGTCTGGCTAGAAGCTTCAATAATGTCTTGATTTCAGAATTTTTTTACTTTCAGTAGTTTTTTAATTTGTATTTAATATTTTTTTAATTCAAAAATATATTACTATTTCAATAAATCTAAATTAAGTGCATCTATATATAGGAAAAATTACTGGTAAATCCCAAATTGGGGAATGTTGATCCATTTAGTCCTGCGTTTTTTCTTATGAACCATTTGGTCCTATTTAATTGGCAAGGAATATTTTCCTTTGATTTAGCATGTGTGGAGTTTACATATTTACCCTTTGGTGGGATTTGGTGTGATTCTTTTTGCTGATGTGTGTGTAATGATATAGAGGGTAATGTTTTACATTTCCATTTGTGTGTGTGTGTTTTTGTAGAGTGATCTACGGTGGGTTGATTGGTAACGCCCCCAAAATATAATATAAATAATCAATTCCATAAGATCTATGAACATAATAGAAATGAAAGACTTTCATTCATCAGAGTTTATATTACAAAAGATATTACATGCATTATACTTTCATAAATGTTCATTCTGAAACTACAGCATGTAACACTAATTAATAACAACAAAATAAATGCCCTATGAGCTTACATCTTTCCAAGACATAACTTGGTTACAACAAAAGAGAGAGTCATAAGCTCTATACATTTAAAGCCCTCGGCTTGAATAAACAATTAAACACAAAAATAACAAAAAAAATAGTGCCTCCAGCTCCTAAGTCCTCCCAAGCTATGTTCTTGGAGGAAGCATATCACATGTACCTGAAAATGGTTTCTCAAGTAAGGTGAGCCAAAGCCTAGTAAAGATAGACTAACACAATATATGAGATTTAACTAAGATATAAGTGTCAAGTACACATTCAATATTTATGACCAATGTACATTCTTCTCATGAATATTCAATACTGACACTCACGTCACAATCCATTTCCATTCATTCATTTCAAGTTAATTCATGTCACTTCAATTCATATGCCAAGTGTATAATTTTCCAAATAACCCAACTGAGACTACAACTCAGTGGTTTTCAATCAACAAAACAATCATATAAACACTTCAATCTTGCCATTTTACGAAAATTTCGTCCGCGGGATTGACACCCATGTATGCATAAGATTTCGGAACTTTCACCCTAGACACTCCAGCCAACTTAATTTTCAATGGAGTCTATCCCCTATCTCCTCCCTAAACATGGTGTACATCCATTTTCTACTCCAAAACATTATACATATACAATGTATTTAAAGATACAGTCATATTCAATGACACTCAATTACACATATTCAATATCTCAACATACCGTCATATTCAATGACATAATTAAATGATTAGTTTCAATTCACCTAATCATCATGCAATTTCTACAAGAATCATAGCTATCCTCCACCGATAGCCCAATACAAATATCTCTAACATGTAATTTATCAAATTTCCATAAGTGAGTGATTTAATAAATCCAACTACACCATTCATTTATACATCCTCCCAATTTCACATTTCCCATGTCAATTTCATTATTTATACAAATAATTATTCAACACAAATTAGGGCAAATTTCCCTCATTTTCTCAAATATCAACCTCAAGGCCAAATTTCACCATTTTAACCCAAGGTGACCTCATATTCAAAACCCTATTTTCATTTATAGAACCCAACATAGAAAACCCCTCTTTTAATTTGAGCTCAAACCCTAGTTTACTCAAATCACTCTCAATTCTCATCATTTATACATAACAACAAATATCTAGGTTAAAAATCATATTAAAGTGTAGAATATCCCTACCTCAAGTGTAGATGCCTAAAGGAGAAAAAGAAGAATTTCGAAAATACCCCAAACTCGTTTCTATTTGGATCAATAAGAAGCCCACGAGATGCTCCACCTTTTTCTCAAAGGAAGTAGGGTAGGGATGCTTAGATCTTGAAGTATTTGAAAAGAGAGAGAGTTCCAGATTAGGGTTTTGAGAAAAAAGGAGATCAAAAAGTGATATAAAACTGCTCTGCTACGAACTGATATACGCAAGGCTCGCTTGAGCGAAGGAGTTGTTGGTCGAGCGACCATACACAATAAATGGCCTCGCTGGAGCGCAAGAAGCGTCGCTCGAGCGCAGAATACATACCTTCAGAAGTTTTACAAACGCACAGTGCAGGAAGCCTCGCTCGAGCGAAGAACAATACCCTCTTAGAATCTCTGTAGGTCTGGGGAAAAAAATACTGGGAACTCTCAAAGGTCGCTCGAGCGCAAGAATCCTCGCTCGAGCGAAGAAGCAAATTCCACAAGGCTCGCTCGAGCGTAAGAAGCAATTTTCTGGGCAATAACAACTTGAACAACTAGCAACCAACCTACCCTGAACTTGCCCAAAGCATTTCAATACTCAAAATAGAAATGGGAAAAGAGGGAAAGAGACACAAATAATATATTAAACCACAAGACCCGAGTCTGGAATGCAACAAAGGTCAGATCAAAACCGAAATCGTTATATGATTTGCGGTTGCTGATGTTATTTTTCTTGTAACGTGGTAACCATTTTTTTGGATGGCATTTACTGTAAGGTGTTAATTGGATGGCGTTTATTGTACAATTGTTTTTTTTTTACCCCTGGCCACAGTATGTTTGGTGTATTTTTGTCGAACTGTCGAACGTTCATCAGAAATTATAAGTGAACAACACAATTTCAATATGGGGAATAACATGAACAAACATTCGTGGAATATAAATAACATTTCAATAATACGGCGTGACACTTTTAACTGATGATCGGTTACCAACATCCGGTTCATTCTCCGCTTGGATGTAGTTTGGTAATTAACAAGTGTGGTGTGCAATTTAACATTTTCCATTCAATGATATCCACACAATGTCCACGTAATAAGAAATTCATGACAATGTTGACAAAACAACATTATGTATTAACCACCAAAAAAATATGAACCAACAAAATTATGCATCACTAAACTAACAACAAACACTTTGTAGGGGATCCGCTGCGGAGCATTACCTAAAACAAATATTATGAAATGTTCATTAGATTGGAACAAAGATAACGTCACAAAAAACAAGATGAACATTAATGAAAATAAACATGATAACAATGATTTGAAATCAATTGGAATGAAATGTACAATGCATAATCAATTAATGTCACACCAACAAAGAAAAAAAAACAACAAATTGACACAAATGGCAACAAGTTTCATGGTGTGATGCAACAAAATACTAACATGTTAGCTAGTTTTTTCCATCGGACGAGTCGACCAAAATCATATAACACCCTACTTGTTTTTCTACGTTTACCGTTTAACTTGGCACTAATGGCCAACATTTCAGTAAACATAATGTCATGATCACAATTCGTCACTGCCACATTACGTAATACAAGAGCTATACGTTTAAACCAATATTTGTGAATGTGACACTTTAACGCACACTCACAACAAGCATTACTGTTATCCACATGGCCAATCGATTCATATCCCTAATGTCAAAAATTTAATGCAAAAAAACAGAGCATCTGCTCACATCACATGTTTTAGTAAACATGGGGACATGGCAACTGTGAGTCCAATCATCCGTTTCCAGGTATCTAACGGATCATAATTTCACAACTTTCGTCACATATATATTGAACGTTACAATCAAAAACAGGTAAAGATAAAATAAATGGTGCAAGTTTGTGACGTTGAAAGCAAACTAAAATAAATACACCAAAATGGAGGACCAAAAATTTACATGCCCAAGCCAGTTGAATGAGAGACGTATCTGTGACAATTCATGATAATGTAACATAACACGTTGTCAATCACACGTGAGGTATTAAAATATCAGGCCCATTCAACCAATATTCGCATGTGTAAAGGTATAACACATGCAGAACCATCATCGTGATGTATAATCGGTGCCCTCTGTGGGAAATCAATGTTGGCCTCAACCACCAAATGTCATTTCTTGATGTAAAAAATAGGGGATGTTTGCCCCCCAAAACAAGGCTTCTATCTCATTATACATTCTTCTAAACACACCAACATTGAAACCCATTAACCAACACTACCTACACAACCAATCCCAATAACACCACCGACCGACTACTAACACACACTCAAAATATTTACATGTTTTGCATACGTAATGTTCGCATACACACAATTTCCAAAATCTAATAGGAGACTGTGAAATCCATGTCAACACCAACAACCACAGGTCAATTACTAATGCAAAAAAATAAGACATTCCCAAAACCAAACAGTGCATGTGTCCTAATATTCCAAACACCGACACATCGGACTGATAATTGATACAACTTCATACTTTTGTTGAACTGTGCAAAATTTCCCAAATCCAACAATGCAACGTAAACTATACAAGAAACCCGTAATACCCCCAAAACCAACACCGAATCTGAGCACAAAATACCCCAAACCATAAACATTGGATTACCACACAAAAAATTAACGAGTATAACGTTGCGCACCTTTGCATCTCATTATCATTGTAGACAATCAAGAATGTTGGTGTCGTCAGACACCACCGAAACATCGCCAATGGTCGTAAATACCTTACCCGAAAAGGACAAAGTGATAATCTCACCGACGTATAGTAGACTGTTGACGATGGGTTGGGGAACAAACAGTGGCCGTCGCGGTGTAGATTACACCGATTAGGATTCCAAGATGATAGCGTAGATGTGGAATTTATGGAAAACCCTGGTCCCGAATTCACTCAACACATGTATGGTTTCATCACACTAACATGGAAATGGTGTGATGTGGGAATGTTGAATTCCAATGTTTCTTTGCAAATACCAAAAGATTCTTTCCAAAACAAGGGCAAATTGAAAAAAACCCTATTTTGCGCTCCATATCCACATTTGTAATTTCACCATTACTTAAAATCCACATTCGCCCTCATAGAACTTCAAATAGGCACATGGATGCGGACAAAAATTCCATCATCTTGGTTTAAGGACTTTTCGGTTCATAAGAAAAGATGCTGAATTAATTGGTGCACAAGTTCACAACTTGGATTTATTGGTGCTTCACCCCTATATATATGTATATTGATTAAAATACAAAAAAATGTAGAAAACTAAAAATCAATTTTGAACATTGTTAATTTATTAAATGGAAAGTAAGTTTACATTTCTAATGCCTAACTATATCTTATGGAAGACATCAAAATTAAAGATTGAGTCAGAAGTCTGTACATACGCTAGAGTTATAAATATTGACCATTATGTTCTCCGTATTTGAACATATTTTAACATTGGGGGATTTGGTGATAGACCTCCCACTGTCTAATTTGTCTTTCAAAAGGATAAAAACTATATAGATACTTTTAAAACCCCTTAATATTTTAAAACTTGTTTCTTTTACTATATTACTCTCATATATATATATATATCAGCTCTCCTGTAAAGTGATCCTCAGAGTGTATTTTAGAGTAAAATTTTACTTTGATCTAGAGTAAATTTTTACTATGAATCAGAGTAAAATTTATTATTATTTAAAGTAAAATTTTATATCGTTAAGCACATATATTGCCTTAGAGGTAAAATTTTACTCTCATTTCATCAAACAAAAATAGAGCACATACCAGAGTAAAATTTTACTCTTATTTTGTCAAACAAAAATATAGCATATACCAGAGTAAAATTTTGCTCTCATTTTATTAAACAAAAACAGAGCACATACCAGAGTAAAATTTTACTCTCATTCTGTCAAACAAAAATAGAGCACATACCAGAGTAAAATTTTACTCACATTCTGTCAAACAAAATCAAAGCATACTAAAGTAAAATTTTACTCTCATTATGTCAAACAAAAATAGAGGGCATACCAGAGAAAAAAAAAAGAAGAGAAATATAGAGATAGAGAGAGCACATATATTGTCTTAGATCTGGTTCAAACCACAGTAAAATTTTATTGTCTAAAAAACAGAGCATGATGAGGAGATAAAGAGAAAAAGAGGGAGAGAATATAGATCTGAGATGATAGATCTCAAATCTGAGGTCATCAATCTCAGATCTAAAGTCTTGGACGCTAAGGATGACGATGGTGGCATCGAATGGCGTTGGTGGTTGAGATGCTACGATGGTGGCAGTGGCAGTAGCGGTGGCAGTGGCGGTGATGGTGACGGTGACGGTGACGAACAACATCGATGGTTGAGATAGTGTTGGTGAAGACGACGGAGATGATAGAAATGATGGTAGTCATGGTAGTCGTGGTAGTAGAGGTGGTGATGGTGGTGGTGGTGGTGGTGGTGGAGAGAGCTCTTAGAAAAAGATAGAGATAGAAAGAGCTAAGAGGGAGAGATGACAAATTGATGGAGAGAAAGAGCAGAAAGATAGAGAGTGTGTATGTGAAGGGGTAAATTTGTCACGCAAAATATAGATCTGAAATTTTTTTTCCTTTATACAAGACTTTATAATTATGAGGGGGTTTTGAAAGTATAATTTTTTTTTTTTGGGGTCCTTTTAACAAGAAAAGAAAGGTAAGAGAGGTTTATAGCCAAATTTCCCTTTAACATTCTCATACCTTTATTCATTTATATATAATAATAAACCTTGTGGGAGTTTCAAGTCCTCAACATAACTTTTCAAGATTTTTCAATTTTTGTAAAAGAAAAAAAAGACATGTCTTAAAATGATTAGTTGATTAAATTTATTTTAATGTTATTAATATGGATTTGGGGTGACTATTGTGTGGGTGCTTGACAATGATCAAATGGGCCCATTTCGATAATCCGAATCATTCACATTTTAGAATACATCAAGTATAACATACTTGCAAAAAATCAAGTTAATCAGATATTGTTTACCCATTCATCCATTCACATTTGTATCTACAAAAATAAATAATAATTGTGATTTAAAGTATTAAAATGAATACAAATGTGAGTGGATGAAAAGGTAAATGATATCCAATTAATTTGATTTTTACAAGTATGTTCTACTTGATGTATTCTAAAATGTGAATGGTTCGGATTATCGAAATGGGCCCATTTGCCTGCATAACAGTGGCTGTTATGCACCCCGCACAACAGCCACCCCAAATCCTATCAATATCACCTAAATTTGTATGTTCCTAAATTAACTCTATGAAAATTTATACCATATATAGATATTCTCTAATCTTTTAAATTTTTGTTCCTAAATTAACTCCTTTGATTAAATTTATTTTAATATTATTAATATCACCTAAATTTGTATGTTCCAAAATTAACTCCGTGAAAATTTATACCGTATATAGATACTCTCTGATTTTTGTAATTTATGTTCCTAAATTAACTCCTACATATTTTCAAACCCTACATAATTGATATTACATAATCATATTAATATTTTAATATTTTCAATTTTTTTAAAGATAAAAATTAAGAACCTTTAAAATGTTTGGTATAATAAAATTTTATTTAGTACCATATATAGATATTCTCTAATCTTTTAAATTTATGTTCCTAAATTAACTCCTTTGATTAAATTTATTTTAATATGTTCCAAAATTAACTCCATGAGAATTTATACCATTCCTCATTTTTAAAATTTATGTTCTTAAATTAACTCTTACATTCAAGGAAATCCTACATAGGCCTCGTTTGGTAGAGTTGTAGGAAAATGATTATAGATTAAAGCTTATAACTGTGAGCATAAAATTTGGTAACCTGCTTGGTGTAGTGGGATTATATATTTAAGTAGCAGAGTAGTGTTTGGTAAATAAGCTGTAAAATAGCCTTTTGCTGTGTAATTGTCATTTTTGCCCTTATGAACAAAAAAATTGTAATTGCCATTTTCTTCTCTTCAAATTTTGAAAAAGTTATTTTATTGATGGAAGTTGATTAATTATTACCTAATTTGGTACATTTTTACATTACCTCAAATTTATTTTATTATTTTTTAATTTTTTTTAATATATTGAGTTGACAAGGGAACAAAAAAATGTTATTGCAATAAAAATACAATAAATTACTACTAAGGTAATAAAAATAAAACTTCCTAGATATTTAAAGATCTCCTAATTTCGTCTGCAAATTGACATACAAATATTATGTCTCCTCACTTCCATCTCATTGTCATCACAGTCAACATCATTTCCATGGCGTGCTTATTGAGATAAAGATCCTTCCTCTTCATTAGGCACATAATCTGTGAATCTATCATAAGAGTCAAATGCAATATCGTGGAACTCACTTCGTCGGATGAAATTATGAATTGCCATTGTTGCACAAACAAGTTTGACTTGGGTTGGCCACTTATAGTTTGGTGGGATATGTTTTATCATCGGCCATCTTGCTTTCCAAACCCCGAACGTTCTTTCTATTACACTTCTAAGTGATGAATGTGCTTGGTTGAATTTTTTTTTTGTGCATTTTGAGGGGGTTGACGATGTTCAAATTGAGCTAGATGGTATCTCTCTCCCTTGTAAGGTGTAAGATATCCTTTCACAATAAATCAGTAAGTACAATAGTAAACAACACCTATAAGGATGTAATCAATGAAGAACATAGGTAAAGGCCACAAAGAAGAGATCTCCAAGCCTAAATACATACCAATACATAGCAGCAAAGATATTATAGAAATGTACCAACATTTGTAGCTAGATTTTCAAGTATCATCCATTCAAACAAATCAAAATATTTAATTAAAAAAAGATATCCATCAGTATGGCCAAATTGTGGGTTTATTCTTTACGAACTCCAGGAAACGGAATTCAAACAAATTGGCCAGTATCAACATGCTCATTCACTAAATTCTCTTCAAAGCACAAAAAAAATATTTACAATTAGAAAAGTAATAAAATGAAAACAATTAACAAACATAATTTAATTTTGAAGCTAGATGCTCTCATCATCTCGACATGAAAATTCCCTAATTTCTTTTCAAAATTCCAAAGATTGATAATTAAAAAAATTCAACAACCAATACTCAGACAAAATAATTATCTCATTATTTAATCAAAAACACTTTTCACCACCTAAAAATGATATTTCACTTCTTCCACAACCAAAAAATAAAAGGCCGAGCTCATTTATGGAAGCCAACAAAAGCGAATCCTTAACATGGGTTTGCAGTTCACCTCAACTAATAACAGATCGCAGTCAAAAGTGGGTTCTTAACCCTAATCACAGAGTGAAGAAGAAAGAGAAGACACCATTTCACATAACCAAAAACAAAATCGTAATCGAGTCCATACATGTATCACAGTCATGAAATCTTACATTTTCGATGTAGATGAATGGAAAACAAGGGGAAGAATGTTCTTGGAGAGGTAGACGATGGTTCTACAAGCTTGATCTCCTGTGATCAAAGAGGTTGACGACTGTTTTTGTGGATGTTAGTAAAGCTTCTTCTCGATCGCTAGAGGAGAGGAGATTAGAAGAGAAGAGTGTGAGAGGCGAGAGTTAGGGCAAAATGTGTTAATCAAACGGGTATATATAGTGGCATTTTCGTAAATAATGGAGATTGGGAGGGGCATTTAAGTCATTTCACCCCCCATACAGCAGCTGTGCGCTTAGGCTAAAATAATAAGCATCCTCTGACCAAATTTTCAAATGAGTTGAAAATTAGCTTCATTTAAGCTATAAGTTGGTCAAATAAGCTGAACCAAACACAAGTTTTTAGCTTAAATTAAGTTAAAAACTGAAATAAGTTGCTTATAAGTTCTACCAAACACCACCATAATTAATATTACACAATCATATTAATATTTTAATATTTTCAATTTTCTAAAGATAAAAATTAAGAAACTTCAAAATATTTGGTATAATTGAATTTCATTTAATATTTTTAATGTTACATAAATTTCTAAAAATAAGGGATTGCAAACCTGCTCCCTAACATTGTTGTATCAAGAAATTTGTAATACTGTGATTTAATTTTTTGTATACTCACTCATATATACAAAAGATAAAGGTTTTTTTTTATAATTTTTTTAAATATTTAGTTTAATATCCTTCTCCAACTTGTAGTAATGGGAGAGATCCACAATATTTTATTTTGTAGTCTAAGGTCCTCACTCATACCCACTCTGATTCTCTCCTCTCAATCTTCAAACCCTCATCTCCTCTGCTTCTTTGTTTTTTTGAGGTTAGTTGTGGCAAGAGCAGATGAGAAGATGTCGGAAAGTAATGTTGTAACACCATCGCCCAAGACGGTGACAACCACGGCAGCGCCTCCGATGGCGAAGGTTGAGGAGACGATAAGTCCAAGAGTTTACGATGCGATGGTAATTGGAGAGCCGATGACGGTGGGGAAGGATAAGAGAAAGGTTTGGGATAAGTTGATGGATGCTAGGGTTGTATATTTAGGTGAAGCTGAACAAGTTCCGATTGGTGATGATAAGGTATTGGAGCTCGAGATTATGAATTTTTTTGAGAAAGAGGTGTTTGGAGGTGGAACGACTATTGTCTTAGGCCTTGGGAGCATTTCCTTGTAATTTACAAGAACAGTTCAACCGATACATTGATAAAAGGTTGTTCTCTCACCAAACACACCATTAATCTTTATTATAATTGTGCTATAGATCACAGAGAAAATTTCAAAACAAGGACAAAATCAGTGAAATTGAGCAAATCAAAGAAATTTCAAAATCGGAGAAATTTTCAAAACTAGAGTAATTTTAAATCAAAAAAATTTCAAAGCGAGAGAAATTTTCTCTATGTTTTGAAATTTCTCTAGATCGAAATTTCTCTGAAAAAATGTTGAGGGACACCAACTACTATGAAAATATTGTAGAATGGGTGATCATGGACAACAATAAACTCACAGATGGAGCGAAATTTGGACGAGGGGATTGTGATGTGTGAGCAAATTAGATTGAAAGTTGTGTAAGTAAATCAGATTGAATTTTTTCTAGACTGTGTAAATTTTCTCTAGATGTGGGAACTGTGAATTGTATAAAGGAGATTAAAGTAATGGGTGCCAATTTTGGTTTCTTGTTAAGCAATCTCACATACTTAATAATGTCAACGAAGATTGACGAAGAAATTAAAATAAAAAAAAAATTCAATAAAGAAGTTTATGAGGTGTTCCCTCAAAGAAAAAATTTATTATTTAGTAACCAGTGCGCATTACTCACAGTTTTCTTTATCTTCTTCCTCAGACTCGATTATGTTCTTTCCAGCTCTTCTTGGATAAAAGAAAGGCTAGGTTCGTAATCTATCATTCAATCTACTTTTGTTTCTATGGAGATCATAAGCTAAGGGTTTTAAATATGGGGAATTTTTTTTTAAGGTCCCTAGTTGTAGACACCCCATTTTTGACCGTCCTCAAGAGTCGGTTGTGCTTGCAGGTACATCCGGACACGAGTTTGATTGCTTGTCGGGTATTCGACTTTTGCGGCGGAACGTCATAGGTTCGATCTTTCCAGACCCTGTATCCTTTATGCCCCATTCTTGGACCATGACTTGGTCTTTTCAGAATGTGTTTCTTGGTGCACCGCCAACCCCCTTTTGGACCTGTCGGCCCCTATTTTGTTGCTGCCGGCCATTGATTGAGCCTGCCGGCCATCAATGAGCCAGCAGCACCCCTGTCTCAGCAGGTTTCACTCCAGATCTTTTGAGCCAGCTGGAATCCTTTTATCTGCATGTATGGAGGGATGAAGCTCTTGCCAAGCTTCTTGAAGAAGCTTTGCATTGCTTTTCTTCTATATAAGGAGAGAGCCTCTCTCCTTAGCAGAGGTTCAGCATTTTGAGAAGAAATATCTCTCTCTCTCTCTCTCTCTCTATATATTTTTGTTGATTTGTGCCTTGAAGTCTATTTTCCTTGCACTTTTACACTACAACACTTAGAGATACACCACTATCTTTGGATTGAGGTTCTTGGGAGGACTTCTTGAGCTCTGAAAGTGAGGTTTTACCCCCTGAAGTTGCTAGTTTCGAAGTTGATCTTCAAGGGTGAGCTTCTTCCCCTTTTTAGCACTTTTTTGTACCTCATTTTGGCCATCCTTGCATATTGTTTTAGGCCTTGCTTTCAACTAAAAAAAGTATTTTTTTAAGTGCTTTTGGTGGTTGTTTAAGGTCTTTTGGCTGTTGAGGGTCTTCAACCCTCTTGTTGGCCTTGTTTGGCCTTGTTTTGAGCCATGCCTTAAGGCCTCCGAGCTAGCCTTGGTTTGGCCTTCTAACCACTGAAATTCAGTGAAATTTTAGTGGTAGGCATGTGGCTTTGAGGACTCAAATCAGAGGGGGTGGCCCCCTCTCTTTTGGTTTTTGTTTGCTTGCATTTTTGGCCTTTCAAAGGAGCATGCCTCTCTGTACTTTTGAGGCTTGGTTCAGGCCCTTTTTTGTGACTTTTACAACCTGCCTTGGCTCTGTCCATGGCTGGTTTGGTCACCTTTTGCATGCATCTTGTATGTGTAGTGTAATCCCATTTGTAGCTCATCAAAGTAGCATGTTTGCCTAGCTTGTGTTGAGTCTATTTCAGCAGGTTTTTGGTGGTGTTTTACCATGCCTTAGATCTTTTTTGGGTTTTTTTTGTCACTCCATGCATGTAGGATACACTTGTAGTGTAAATCTCATAAACTAGCTTTATATGCTTCTTACTTTAGCATGTTATCCTAGCTTATGTTGAGTCCATTTCAGCATGTTTTTGGTGATGTTTTTCCATGTCATGACTCTTTCCATAGCCAGTTTGGTCATCCTTTGCATGCTCCATATACTTGTAGAACAAATCTTGCTTACTAGCTTTATGTGCATGATGTTTTGACTCATCATCCTAGCATATTTTGGCTTTGCTCCAGCATGATTTTGTTCTTATTTTGGGTTGTTCTTGGACTATTTTGGGCTGCCATGGCCATATCACTCATGCTTTGTATAGCTATAGTGTAAATGCTTAGGCTAGTCTTGGGTTTTGAGGCCCCTACCATGCCATACATGTGATGTTTGCATGCTTTGCCATCATTCTAAGTGTTATTTCAGTCCATGAAATGTGGCCATACACTTGCATTTGCCATGCTTTTAATGCCTTGGAGCCTTGGCTCTTTATGTCTCAAGAATAAACTTTTGTGCATGCCATTAAGCCTAAGCCTTTGGCTCATCATATCAGTGCATTTTTGGTCTTCTTATACCATGATGTAACTCTATTTTATGCTGTCCGAGTCATGCCATGTTTGGTTTCAATAGGCGTAGTGCGTTGCCTCTTTTGTAGCCTTGCATGCTCCTTCTTTTTGGCCTCTTGTTCTAGCCCGTGTTGGCTAGCTTCGAGCTTGTTTTTGGTCCTGTTTGGACCTTCCTTGGGACTATTTTAGGTTCCCTTAGCCCTTTGGGGCTTGCCTTGCACGGCCATGGCTTAAGTCCCTTTGTTAGTTTCGAGCTTTGAGCTTTCTAACATGCTACGCTTGCATTGTTTAGTTGATTTGGCATCAATTTACATGAGATTTCAGAGCTTACCTTCTTGTCACATATCCATGCTTGTCACTCTTTAAGTGTGCTTAAGAGTTGTATTTTTGTGCCTTAATTCTTGAGCCAATTGGCATGCATGTTTGCCTTGCCTTTTCATGCTTTTTGTACCATCGATTTAGCACCTTATGGCCACTGATTTTAGGCATGGCTGAGGCCTATCCATCTTTAGTGTAAGCCCATCTTACCATGTTGTCACATGCTTGTCCCATTTCGTATGTTGTTGCATACTTGTCCACCGTCACATGCCTTGCATGTTTGTATGTTCATGTTGCATTTTATAATGTTATTCAAGGTTGTTACCTCACATCATGCTTATATGCTTGTTGCATACTCAGGTTATTGCATTGCATGTTTGCATGCCTAAGTCATATTGTATGTTTGTCATGCTTGTTTTTGTATTGTCGTTTGGATTAAAGTGTTAATTCGAGCACGAGGAACGAGGGGCGTTTCATACTTCAAGTGATGAAAGGTGTCTCAATTCTCGGTCGCCGACGCTCTTGATGATCCATGATAGAGTTTTTAGGCTTTATGTGTTTATTTGTGCATTCATTTCATATTGATTTGCACAAGTTGGATCTTTGGCCATCATGTATCGGGATGCGTGATTGATGGTTGTAGATCCGACTATGCATCTCACTTGATGTTTTGAGATGATATGGGGGTGGCATAGTACGTACATATCCTTGGGAGACCCTCCATTTTCTCTGCTTTTGTGCTCCACTGCCTTGGTGTCCCAAAGACATCAAGGTGGTCGGCCTTTTGCAGATGGCGGTGCCTTGTTGTTGGTCGGCACCCCTTCATTTTTGGTCGGCAGTGGCTCCCCACGGCCGACAGGCCACTGGTGTATTCCCCAAACTGGTTTTGGTAAGGTTCAACAGGAATTACTTGAGGACACCTTGTAGATAGAGCCTCTAAAGAGCAACCGGAGAGCTTTTCGGGGCGGCATCCAAGCATGCATCCTCTCCTTCTTCGAACAGAGCTGGAGCAGCTTGTTTTTCATGCTTACTTGTTAGTTAGCATCAATTTGTAATAATTAGTTAATTTGTTAATTAATTAAGCATTGTAATAATTAGTTATAGCTAATTATTCATTCGGTTATGTAATAATTAATTAGCTTGTTAGTTAGTTAGTTAGTTGGTTTGTATTATTTATTCGGACCCTCCGTCGAGAGGGCGAGTTTTGTAATAAGTGTGCGTGAGTGTGTGAATGTCTTCCAACCCCACGTCTTTTTCCCTTTTACTTAACCGCTTACAATGGTTAGTTCTAGGGCATATTTTTAATTAGCATCCTTATGCTTTGCATGCGTGCATCCATTCATCTGTATTGCATGCACCAGGCTCGACGCATCATACTAACTGCATCGTATTTCAATTCTAAGTTGAATATATGCATCAATTATCGCATATCATATGCCATCTTTAGAATAGCCGAGCCTATTTCTAGTTGCATTTCGCATGTGTTGCATTAGCCATCTTAACATGAACTAGGATCATGCATTGATTACTAACTAGTTTCTGTTTTGGCTCAGAGTACCCTGTAAGTGTTTATGCTTTAGCATCCTTGCATGAGTATGAGTGCTGCCATAATAGCATGCTTGCCATGAGGCTAATTGCTTATTTGATTAACTACTTGAATGCCTGTGGGTGAAGGTTGGATTACTTGAATTGGGACAATTCATTGAAATCCTCAATTTTGTCTACTTGTGAGTAGCAAATTCCAAATCATTTTCACAAATGAATATGCGATGTTTTGTTCCAAATTAGGCGATCTAGTCTATACTTGTTTGCTGTGCGCATCACATAGTAAGACTAGCTAATTAATCAGAATAAGAGCACATGTGTTTTCAAAAACAAAATATCATGCTTAGTACAGGCCAATCTTTGATCGGGCGAGTGGGGGTGCTCATAGATGACCTTCCCCAATCGTACCCAAGTTCCCAAGCCGAGGCAACTTTGGTAATGATGGGCACATGGCCTTAGGCACGAGTCAGGGTTTCCTAAATTCCCTTAAAACAAAATATTTAGGTGGCGACTCTGTATCTGGCAAAGCAGTCCATGTTTGGCACTTCTTTACAAAAATCAGTTTTCCAAAACAATTTGCCGGATTTGGACTCTTTGGTGATTTATCAGTCTCGCATTGCACTTTGCGGGATTAGATTCAGAACCATGACATTTGAGTCTGAACTGTAGTAGCAAAGCCCAAGGGCGCGTCTACACTAGTATTAAGGTTTTATAGAATAAAAGACATGTAATATTTTTATAGTGATTGGGGTCCCTCAAAATTTTTTCAAAGAAATTTTGAAACAAGAGAAATTTCAAATTAGAGAAATTTTGTTGTGTGTGTATGTGTGTTCATGTTTGGAATTTCTCTGGACATATCAAAATCCCCTTAGAATCTCTAAGTGTGTTTGTGTGTTCATGTTTAGAATTTCTCTAGGTATTTTCACTGAAATTTCTCTAGACACATCACAATTTCATAGTGTTTAAGAAAATTCACACAATGACCATAGCTAGAAAAAAAAATTCATACAATGGCCACAGTTAGAGAAAATTCACAAAATTACAAACAGTGACCACAATTAGAGAAAATTTAAAATAGTCTGATTTTCATCTATAATACTTAAAATTTTTGTGTAAATTATGTTTTGATCCCAAAAATATGAGTCATTTCCCATTTTGGTTCTTAAAAGAAAATATTCTTCCACTTTGATTTTTGAATTATTTGTTTTTTTTTCACCTTAGCCCAATTATCAACTCCGCCAAAAAATTAAGAGACAATTTAGGAGTTTTAAAATAAAGAAAAATTCAAGGTAAAAACTTTGGAAGCAATTAAGACCGTTTTGTTTTTTGGATAACTCAAAATCAGGCCCAATAGATTGACTGCTCCTCCTGACTAGATTGATTTAATGATGTAGGGACCCGTCTAATTCGATCTAAACTTGCCCCTAGGGTCGTGAATAGGAGCTCGGTTGTCTTTGACCACTAAGTCCCCTTCCCTCAAATTCCTGGATCTAACCTTTTTGTTGAATGCTCTAGCAATCCTGCGTTGATACCCCTGAATATGGTATAACGCCTTCAATCTTCACTCATCAAATAGCATCAGTTTCTCAAATCGATTCTGTTGCCAATCGGCTTCTGCTATCTGGCATTCAGCTATAATCCTTAATGAAGGCACTTTCAATTCAATCGGCAAAACAGCCTTCATTCCATATACCAAAGAGTAAGGGGTTGCCCCTGTAGATGTCCGGATTGATGTCATGTATCCCCAAAGTGCAAAAGGCAACTTATCTGGCCAATCTCTATAAGTTTCTACTGTCTTACACAGGATGTTCTTGATGTTCTTATTTGCAGCTTTGACGGCTCCATTGGTTTGTGGCCTGTAAGTTGATGACTTGTGAAAAGTCACGTTATACTTCTCAAGTAGAACTGCCACTTCTCCTTTGAAATGTGAGCCATTGTCTAAAATTAATTCGTTTGGCACCTCGTATCGGCAGATAATGTTGTTCCTGATGAATTTGACCACGTGTGATGCTTTCAACACTGAATATGACTATGCTTCAACCCACTTGGTAAAATAGTCAATAGCAACCAAGATGAATTGATGCCCATTTGAACCCTTCAGTGTGACTGCCCCGATGACATCTATGCCCCAGACTGAGAAAGGCCAAGGCGAAATCATGTTGTAGAGTTTTGATGGCAGGATGTTCATGCGATTGGCGTGGACTTGAGATTTGTGGCATCGTCTAACAAAGTTGATACAATCACTCTCCATGGTTAACCAGTAGTATCCTTGTCTAAGGATTTTTCTGGCTAGCATTATACCATTCATATGGGCTCCACACTCTCCTCCATGGATGGCTTCCATGACATGCTTTGCCTCTTCTTCCTCTATACATAGCTTGTGCATTCTCAGATGCCCTCTTTTGTATAACTTATCTCCACAAATGACGAACTGAATGGCTAGACGCCGTATCCCCCTTTATCTTTGGTGTTTGCCCCTTGTGGGTATGTACCACTTTCCAGAAAATTCCAAATATCAAAGTACCAAGGGTTTTCATCTTGAACTTCTTCCGTTGTGGCTATCATTTCATACGTGGGGGTGTACCTTTGTTCTGTAAGGATCGGGTGCATCTTAACCCCGACCGATATATCTATCATATATGCCAGGTTGCCAATGCATCAACAAATCGGTTGTTCTCTCTTACCAGGTGTGTAAAAGTTAGTTTTTCAAACGTCGGGATCAACATGTCCAAGGTTTGATGGTAGACGTTCATTTTTTCCTCTTTAACTTTCCAATCTTCGTTGGCTTGAGAGACGACCAAGTTTGAATCCCCGATCACATCCAACCTTATTACCCCTAGTTCCAGGGTTGCTTCCAATCCGACAATGCACGCCTCATACTTTGCTTGGTTATTAGATACCCTAAATCAGAGTTTGAAAGCTAAGGGAATATGAGAATCATCTGGCGATATGAGCAACACGCCTGTCCCATAGCCAAATTGATTGGACGCTCCATCAAAGTACAATTTCCAAGTGTCTTCTTCCATCTGCATGACCTCTTCATCTGGGAATGAGTACTCCACATCTTCTCCTCCTTCAATTGGGTGATTAGCCAAAAATTCTGCTATGGCCCTTCCTTTGATAGATTTGCGAGTGACATACTTAAGGTCAAATTCGGAAAGCAAAAGCAACCACCGAGCTAGCCTACCGGTAAGTGCTGGTTTCTCAAAGAGATATTTGATTGGGTCTAATCTTGAAACCAAAATTACCGAGTAAGCTAGCAAGTAGTGTCTCAACTTCCTGGTGGCTCATACCAAAGCTGAGCAAGCTTTTTCCAAAGGAGTGTAGTGGGTATCATATTCAAGTATCTTTTTACTTAAGTAGTAGATAGCCTTCTCTACTTTCTCATCCAACTCTTATGCAAGCATACATCCCATAGTTGATTTGGTTATTGATAAGTACAGGATTAGTGGTTTCCCTGATTCAGGCGGTGATAACACAGGTGGATTCTGCAAATACTGATTGACTTGCTCGAACGCAAACTGACATCGATTATCCCATTGGAACTTCTTTCCTTTCTTTAGGAGACCAAATAGTGGTTCACAAGTCAAGGTTAGCTTTGAAATAAACCTCCTTATGAATTGCACCTTTCCCAGAAAACCCCGCACCTCATTTTCAGTCATTGGTGGCAGCATTTCTAAGATGGCCTTAATTTTAGATAGATCAACTTCGATTCCCCGCTATGTGATCAGCAATCCTAATATTTTGCTCGCAGTTACCCAAAGGTGCATTTCCATGAATTTAGCCTTAGCCTGTATTCCCTAATTCTCTTAAAGAATTTCTTCAATGCAGTGTAATGGCTTTCCTGATCTTTGGACTTGATAATCATGTCATCTACATACACCTCAACTTCCTTGTGGATCATATCATGCAAAAGAGTGGTAGCGGCTCTCTAATAAGTGGCTCCAACATTCTTCAAACCGAATGGCATAACTCTATAGCAGTATGTCTCCCATGGTGTGGTAAATGCAGTCTTTTCTCTGTTCTCTGGAGCCATAAGGATCTGGTTATATCCCGAAAAACCATCTATGAATGACAGTAAGGCATGCCCTACAATGAAGTCTATCAATTTGTCAATATGTGGCAATGGGAAATCATCCTTCGGACTAGCCTTATTCAAATCCCGGAAGTCAACCCAAACTCGGATTCTGCCATCTTTCTTTGGAACTGGCACAATATTAGCTAACCAAGTAGGACATTCTAATACTAGCAAAAACCCAGCATTGATTTTCTTGCTAACCTCTTCTTTAATTTTCAAGGCCCAATTAGGACAAATTCTACGAAGCTTCTGTTTGACAAGTCGGGCCTCAGGGTTGAGAGGGAGCCTATGCTGTACAATCTCAAGGTCAATTCCTAACATGTCTTCGTAGGACTATGCAAAAACATCTTTGAATTCTGTTAATAAAGCAACTAATTGTTCACGTTCCTTTGAAAACAATGTAGAACCAATTTGGATCAAGCGAAGATCTTTTTCAGTACCTAAATTTATAGAAACAATTTCATCCACTAATGGCTTAGCACGCCTTTCTTCTTTCCAATCGATTAAATTTTTCAAAGCCTGAGGAATTTCTTTCTCTTCGTTTTTATCAAAATATTGAAAATTTTGGTCAATGTTATCAACTATGGGCACAGAAAAGTAAGTGGAAATCACATTTTTATTCAAAGCCTCCGGCTCAAAAGTTGCAACAAACTCAAAAGAGAAAGAAAAAGAAGACTCAGATATTTTAGACAAACATAAATCTGCCTCCAACCCCATAGGCCCACCAAACTCAGACTCAACAGCCAATTCAAAACTCTCAATACAACTCTTTTCAAAATGCCAATTTATTTGTGAGCTATTCACTGCATCCATGATGAAGCTTGAGCAGTCAGCAGGTATCTCTTCCCCGATCACGGTAATGGTCATATCCTCCAAATTTATTGGTTCAGCGCTAGTATGCAATTCTGTCAGTAAATCAGCCAGTGTTAGACCCAAGACTTCCTCTGTACTGCTTTTCAAGCTGACTTCTCTATCTTATCTAATGTCGATACTAGGATCTACCCACTCCTCGTCACTGTTGTAGAGCTGGTGATTGAAGAAGATCTTAAACCCAGGGTATCTCTTTCTCTCCCCCTAATCAATCCAGGGCTCAAGAAAACCACAAAAAGGGAAGTCTTCCCCTTGGCGGACAAAACGTCCGTTCAAGGTCCCATGGATTGGCCTTTAAACCAGCTCATACTTCTTTCATGTCTTCTTTGCATTGATTCTCTCTCTTATTTCCTCCTCTTTCTTCCCCCAGTCTTCTACTGTTGGTTCATATCCCAACCCAAATGCATGTGGGTTGTGGATTACCTTAGTTGTCTTTGTGGTGCCTTGTCGGCCACTTCTTCCCAATCCAGATTTTGGGATGTATCCTGGCTTGTTCATCATATAGACTGACTGAGCACTCAGATGTGTACCCTCCTTTTTTGCCATGATTGTCTGCACTAGCCGTGCTTCTGCCAAGGTAAAACCTGAGAGAAAACCATCTTCACTCCCATGTTGTACTTCCAATACTGGCGTTGTGACTTTTGGAGGATGGTGGATCTTAGAATTTCCAAAAACTGTGGCAATTCCTCCATTGTGCGGATACTTCACCAAATGGTGTACGGTTGAAGACACTACTCTCATCTTATGCAACCAAGGCCTGCCTAACAATAGGTTAAAAGTTGTCGGGACATCCATGACATGGAATTCTACTTCATGCTCAAAGAGACCAACTAATATCTGGACCTTGAAAGTCCCCATAACATTCCTGCTAGTGTTGTCATATGCCCAAATAACTTAGCTTGTTGGCGTGAAGTCAGCCGGCTTTAACCCGATCGCATAAGCAGTCCTTGCTGGGCACACATTAATGGCTGAACTAGTATCAACCAAAACTAGTGGAATCCACTTCTTTCTACACTCCAAGACCACATACAAAGGCTTGTTATGGTCAACCCCCTCAGGTGGTAACTTTTTGTCTGTAAATGATAACATAGGGGTCTTGTCTCCAGGTATGACGAAAGATACTAACTGATCCGGCATTGTCTCAATGGATAACTTGGCCTTGTTTAAGATTGACAAAATTGCTTGTCGATGTTCTCGGGAAGCTATGAGAAGTCCCCAGATGGAGATGTTTGCTTGGGTCTTTTTCAGTTGTTTTAGAACCAAATCTTCTTCTACCTCTTTCTCTTTCTCTTTCTTTACCTCTTTATCTTTGCCAGAGGGCTCTCCTTGGTCTAGATGTGGAGCCTTAAAGTAGCGCCCACTTCTAGTCAAATGATCAATTTCATCTGCATACCAAGTTTTATTCGGTACATTGCTTACCCATTCATCATCTGTATGGGTGAGCTGTAGGTCATTATCATCCCACCATTCGCCTTCATTGACCGAAAGGCAATTATCTAGCATTGTTTGAATCATTCCCATAGTATGCTCTGAATGGCTTTCTGGTTCTTCTCATTTTCCACTGGAACTCTTTCCTTTACCACATTCAATAGGTTTTCCAAAATCAAGTCGCAATTCATTCCCTTTTCTTTCAGTTTCCTCATCAGAAGCTTCGTCATTGCTTGACCAGCTGTGACTGTGATTCTTCGATTTCCACCATCCCATCTATACATTCCTAAGGTCTAATTCTTCAAAGAAATAGAGATTAGCCAAGTCTTTCTCTAGGTCAGCCAAATCATCCAACCCCTGTTCAAGTACATCCTCTCTAACAACATTGATAGAAAATGAGTCAGGCAGATCAACCTCAAGCTTTAGTTGACCGCTAAGAATAATATACCGGCTAGGATCATACTTTTTCTTTGATAGTTTGCCCGTTACCACGATAGGGATTTTGGATTTTGGCTAGGTTGGAGGTCCATCCATCATACACAACTCGGTGCCTTCAAGAATATGTACCTCAGGTTTTGGTAAATGGGTGGGTGTGATATAGATACTGGGGTTAAAGGTGGATGAAAGTGTATGGATAAGGTTAAGATGAGGAGGTGGTGGAACTCTGTCATGGAGCAGCAACGGATTGGTAGTGACGTTGGGTTTTGGTGGTTGTGAGGGAGCTATGACTTTATTGTCTATGAGATCTTAGATCTCATGACGGAGACAAATGCAACGGTCTGTGTCATGTTCGGGTTGTTGGTGGAAAGCACAGTGTTTGGTGGGGTCATGTTTGGATGGGAAAGGTTCGGGAAGAGGTCGAGGGTCCAAAGGCTTTAAATACCCTCTTTTTGTAAAGATTTTTATTGCGTTGGAAAGTGACATATGAAGAGGGGTGAATGTTCCGCTTGGGGCACGGGTTGTGTTTTGCGGGCCACCATGAGCAAAAAGGTCGGCTATTTTAGTGGTGGTGGCAACCAAGTTGATTTCAGAGGGCTTCACAACTATGCTACCACTGGTGGTAGCATTGGAACTGCGACCAAAAGTCTTCCAAACAGGTTCCTTATCCTCCACAATGATTCCCTGTTTGATGGCATCCTCTATCTAGACCCCTATCTCATTTAAGTCATTAAAAGTGAAGAGCGGGAGGACTATCATTTTTTGTAACATCTTTCCATGCAGATTTCTGACTATCATACGGATTTGGTCTTTTTCAAGTGGTCTGTTGGGCATCATTGCTGCTTTTGCCCTCCATTTGGTAATAAAGGTCATGAAACTTTCATTGGGCTCTTGACGGGTGGCCTCTAATTCTCGAGTAGTCACTATAATCTGGGTGTTATAAGCATAATGGGTGATAAAGGCCTCGGCTAACTCTTCCCAACTTTGTTTTACCGAGTCCTCTAACTTGGCATACTGGATAGCAGCCACTCCTGACAATGTTCATCCGAATAAAGATAGCTTTTGTGGACGAGTCAAACCCATAGGCTTTAAGACATCGGAGAATAGACGAATGTGCACCATTGGGTCATCGGAGCCATCAAACCTATCAATGTATGGCATTTTGAACCGTTCTGGCAACTTCACAACTGTCTTAGTGTACCCGTCTTCGATGTCCGGGATTGAATTGACTCCTTGTGCCTTTTTGAAAGTTTTTCCAAATTGACCAGCTTCAACATAGTTGAGTCAAACTCAGGTGCTTCAGAGGGAAAGAGCCCTCCCACTGGTTGTGGAAGGGAAAATGATCGTCTTGAAGTTTGTGCAGGAACCCTTAGATCTTCTAGTGAGTTAAGTTCGGGAAACTCGTCAGTTGGTGGAGGTGGAGGTCGTGGTGGAACTGAATGAGTCACCAGAGGTGGTTGAGTAATGGACACCCTAGATGAGTGTTGCAGTTTAGCAAGAGTATTGCCTTGAGCGACAAGAGTAGTGCCTTGGGCGGCAACCGTAGTGGCAACTGTATCCATGCTCCATTGAAGGGGCCAATAGTATGTCTACTATGTTTTCTGGAATCTGAGCCATCACTGATTCTAGTGAGTTGAGTGGTGATGATCTACCAGGTGAAGAAGGGGTATTCTGGACAATTGATGAAGCTTTTGCTTTTCTTCGTGTAACCGGTGGCAAAGAAACTAACACTGGCTAACGCCGAACCAAATCTGCACTTTTGCAAAGTCTACCAATATGAGTCCACAGAACTTAGGGGATATCAGACCTTTCGGAAGCTATAGTGCTCAACTACCTTGAAAAAAAAATGGAACCTTTAATCAAATTTCGGTAGCATGCCAGCTCAACTGATCATACTAAAAAACAAAACTGAACTCAAACCCACAAACTGAAATGCCTGAACCATTGATACTGTGAAGCCCTATATGGATCCCATCCATTGCACATAACACATAGTAGGAAAGAGAACAAACACCCCTATGGGGGCTAGGGTTACCCTGTCCTAGCTTTGAAATGATCTAAGGTTTCACTATTCAAACAAGCGACATCATCCATGTAACAACCCTCACTTTACTCTAGTCATGCTTGCATATATTACATGATCTTGTCTTGATATGTTGCATTTGCAAACCTTGATTTGTCTTGCATAAGTGTTACTTGCATGCTTTGTACCTTGTTTGGTGTGTGTTTAGCCTAGGTTAATTCAAGCCGAGGTCACCTTAAGCCTAGAACTATCTTGGAACCCTTTTCCGGTTGACCTCCACCTCTGCCCTAACATGTTGGCTGAGATGTCATCATCTAGGCCGAGGTGTGTATCACCAAGGCCGAGATGTGTATTATCTAGGCCGAGATGTTACCTTTGCGCCTGAGTGATCTTGTTCCTGGATTGGTGCGACCTAGACTAAGGTGTGGCACATCTAGGCCGAGTTGTGGCACAGCTAGGCCAAGTGTTGTCCTTCCTAGTCGAGATCATTGTTCCCTTACTCGCCGAAGCCTTGTTCTTGGCCGAGATCATTACCTACCGGAGTGCCTATGCCATCTTGCTTGTTGAATACACCTTGTCATAAGTCTTGTCTTTTCACTCAGTCACCTTTTTGAGGAGAACCAATCCGGTTGTGCCACGTGTTTGAGCTAAGTGTTAAATCAGCCGGCAGAGAGAGAAATGTATGATTTGTTATATTTCTTTGTTCTTGAGGAGAGAGAAGCTCTAAAAGAGGGAGGAGGAGTTCCTAGAGAGGGAGTGGATTTCCAAGCTTGATCTTTGGGTGCTTGAACTGTTAGATTCAAGTTTTGAGGTTAGAATCTTAATCTACTCTTGTTGTTCTTATTGATCATCTAGCTGCATTGCATGATCGAACCTGATTTGCAAGCCATGCATTTATTTAAAGTTTGTTTTTAGAAAGAGAAAGTGTCATTCATGTGTTCTTGAATGAAAGCCTTGTTTGATCCGAAAGCTTGCATTAAGATCCATGTTTTTGTGTTTGTTTTCCCAAGATCTTCAAGTATGGGTACCCAGGTCCATGTTTTCGAACTCATAGCATGAAAATCCCAGATTTTGAAATAACAAGTTGTGATTGAGCATTCATGTTTTTCAAGTTCTTCATGTTCATGTTCTTCATGTCCTTTAGCAGAGGGAAACCCAGATTTTCCCGACTTCATTTCCTTGAATGTGGCCTTCGGGACCACACCTCGGCAAGGAGGTGTGGGGACCTCGGCTAAGACCTGGTGGTACCCAGCATGTCTTCCCGATATGTAAAATAGTGTTTCACCTCAGCATGCTTTGCCTTGTCTTGACTTAGTTTTGAAGGATCGCCGAGGTCATTCGTATGTATGTAAGACTTGTTTTGAGAAGTACATTCAGTAGACCTTTCCATGTGTTTGTAGGACTTGGACTCTCGCCTGACCCCGACGTTTGAAGAACTATGTGAGTGGTATTTTTAATAAAGTTATGTTATAAAGTTTTGATAAAGCTTTGCCTTGCTTGTTTTGAAAAAGTATTTGTTAAGCATGAATGACTATCCCTATTTTGTGTATCAAGTATTAGCTTTGGTTTTGATAACAACCTTTGAAAGTCCGTATGTGCTAGGGGACTATAAGCATTTGTAGCACAACCTTTGAAAGTCTGTACGTGCTAGGGGACTATAAGCATTTGTAGCACAACCCTTGTTAATGTCATCCCTTGAAACTTGAAAGCCTTGAAAGACTTTGATTGATGAAGTTTGAAAGATTTGTTAGATGAACTTGATTCATCCCATGTTTTGTTACAAGCTATGATTATGTATTGTTTCGTTAAAAGATCTTGGATATCATGCATGCAAACCCTTTATTACTTGTACCATTCACTGAGTATCCAAGCTCACCCTCTCTATATATATGTAGGTGATGAGCAGGACAGCGGCGACGCCTAGACGTGCTTTGCAACTTGTTTTGGATTCGCATTTTGTAGCATCTTGAAGATCATGCTTCTTAGCTTGCATTTCATTGTGTTTTGTATATGATGGCCTGAGAAGCCTTTTGGTCAAGATGTGTTTTTGTACTTTATTTTGTTTGTATTTAAGTTATAAAGCTATGTAAAGATGTATGTCATTCCATTTGACTTATGCACAGCTCTTATGGACTAATTAGATTTGTATATTTTGCTTCCGCACTTGTGAGCCCCATGTATTTATACTCTGATTGTGTGTGAATTTTAAAAGTTGGCCTTCGGTAATCTCGGATTACTAGCCATCACGGCACCATTCTACTAGGGGCAGAATGGGGTCATGACAATACATCCTAGAAATGGGAGAGCATCCTGTCCTATTATTGGAAGGTACTAGAGTTCACAATATGCAGAAGGTTAGTTGTACTCTTAGGGTTGAAGTCAAGGCGACATTACCAAAGTGTCCTTTGGGTCATAACCAATAAAGATCCCAGGAAATCAGAAGAGTTAAATAGCCTCTCTTCGAAGTCTGAGAAATTTAGATAGCAAAGCTAGATAGCAGAGCTACCTTTTTGACAGATCTCAGAAGGTTACAACACAAGGCCTCTAAAGTATCGTAAAAATAGGTATAGTGTCACATAAAGCTTGCCTGTGCTCCCACCAGTATCTGGGTAACACTGGGACTTGAAGTGCACCAATGAATGCAGTGCAATGAACATATAATTGAAAATGAAAGTCATATCATGGAGTTTGACTCAAGGTTTCATGCAATCCCCAGCGAAGTTGCCAGAAACTGTAACATACCCGGGAGGTACCTGCGTATGTTAAATAGTTCGGACCCTCGATTTCTTTGATCTAGTCTCACATAGTGCAATGTGAAACATAGATGAGAGTCCAGATTTGGCAACTTTATAAAAAATCTATTTTACTACAAAATTATTGCCACAAATGGACTATATCACCAGATCTTCGAGTCGCCACCTAATATTTTTTTGAAAAAATTAGGAAACCCATGACTCGTGCCAAGCCCATTGTTCGTCATAACCAAAGTTTTCTTGGTTCGGAACCTTAGCTATGAGAGGGAAAGGTCATTAATTGAGCACACCCGCTCACCCAATCAAAAGATCAGTCTTTACTAAACCATGATATGAATTTTATTTACTTTATATGTTCATATTTTGATTATTTAATAAATCCTACAATTACTATGTGAAGCATACAAGTATAGACTGTGCCATTTAGTTTGGAACTATTTGATTTCATGTATTTTGAAAGAGTTTTGACGTATAACCCAAATAAATTGAGTTTAAAAACATGAAAAATCAATACCATTCCAAATTAAGTGACACAACCTCCATCCACTGGCATTCATACAGTTATATCAAGTAAGCAAGTAGCCACATGGTAGGATGCTTAAACATAATAAGAAAAAACACACACAAGTAGGATGCTAAAGCATAAAAACTTATATGGTTAACGTCCCGTGAACAAGCTACAAAACAAAGTTAGTAAATCATGCATGATCTTATATACAAAATCCTAATGCAATTCATTCATGAGATGCAACTAAAGATTCGGCTTCTAAGATATTGACATGTGAATCATCTCAAGAACATGAGGTAGCGCACATAATCACATAGAAATTGATTAAATCCACAAATGTAAACTTAGCCAAATCAAGATGCATGAGACATGGATGCAAAGCATGATTATGATGAAAAATAAATATGATGTTTATGTATAAATAAGGAAAGCAAATAAAAGAATGGGATACAAAGAAGAGGGATGGGGAATTATTACAACACTTGAATTATTAGATATCCAAATAAAGGAGGAGGAAGAAAACAAATATTACAGAAAATATAAAAATCCTTACAAACTCGCAAAATAAAATAAAGAAACTTCATGTGCGCCGAAAAACACTACAACAAAAAAGGCCTTTGGTGACAAACTGATTTTGTCTCCAAACATCAAATTTTTGTCACTAAAGTGATCTGTGATGAAAAAAATTTGTCACCACATTTGTGGCCTATACGTCGTCACTGAAAGTTCCTGGTGATGAAAACTAGTTTCGTCGCTTATTTTTGGTTTTTGGCGACGAATTGTTTCGCTTCCGAATGGTGAATTTTTCGTCCTCTATAACATCAATTTCGTTGCCAAAACTAAATAATATTTTATTTTAATTATTTTTCACGGTGAAATATTTCGTCACCAAATAGATTTTAGTGACGAAAGTTTTCCTCACCAACGATATGGATTAAGGTGACAAAAAACATTTTGTCACCAAATATTTCAAATTACCGACGAAATATTCAGCAAATGTAACGAAATTATTTGTTTGGTATTGTATCATTAGTGACAAAATTATTCGTCATGTTTTTTGCAAACTAATAGCGACATTTTTTTTATTTTGTCACTAATAAAAATTAAAAATTTTGAAAATAGAGGTACTATTTTTTTCCAAATTTTTTTGTTTTCAGTAACAATTCCCTGCGCATTTCATTAACCTGCTCAATAAAATATCTATTACAAATCAATATAGAAATCTATTCATTTTCATAAACATCACATTCGAATTTCAGCACTATCCACAAAAATATAATATGAACTGCATACGGATTATAAATATGTCTCCTAATATCCCCAAAAAACGTCTACTAATATCCATAAAAATACAATATCAACCGCATGCGGATTACCAAATATATCTCCTAATATCCAACAAAAAACATATCTACTAATATCAACAAAAATAAAATATCAAGGGCGGATTACCCAACATGCCCTGTAATACCAACAAAAAATAGACAATTTACAACCAACCAAAATACATGTAAGGTAATATGAACAAAAACACAAAATGAGCTACCATCTGCCCTCTAAATTACCAAACATGTCCATACCAAATCTCGAATCTGCAAAAAAATGAAACACAAAAAAAGAAAAAAGAAAATGCAAGTTAGACAATTATTATCTTATCCATAAAATATACAATTTAACATGCATTTTTCGAATTAGTTTTCAAATCAGAAGTCTCGTGCTAGTTCCTTAAGTTTCCACAACTCACATTGGTCCCTCCCGAGGTGTTTGAGGTGTTCCTCGGGCCGTCTCGTGGCTGTAGCACGATTTTGGCCCCTGAAGGTCTATTTTCAAGCTTAACTATGAAAAAAAGTTCATTTTTGGACTTCGTTTTCAAGCCGGGCGTCCCGTGCTAGTTCTGTAAGTTCCCACAACTCACATTGGTCCCTCCCGAGGTGTTAGAGGTGTTCCCCGGGCCATCCCGTGGACGTTGCATGATTTTGGCCCCCGAAGGTCTATTTTCAAGCTTAAGTATGAGAAAGCGCATTTTTGGACTTAGTTTTCAAACCGGGAGTCTCACGCTAGTTTCGTAAGTTTTCACAACTCACATTGGTCCCTCCCGAGGTGTTTGAGGTGGTCCCCGGGCCGTCTCGTGGCTGTTGCACGATTTTGGCCCCCGAAGGTCTATTTTCAAGATTAAGTGTGAAAAACTGCGGGCTTGTTTGGTTTGAGTTTCGGAGATGAATTTTAGAAAAAAAATTTCCCAAAAATTGTTTGGTTTGAGTTTTTCTCAAAAAAATTTCAAAAAAACTTTCTCTCTTTTACACATCAATCAATCACTTTTTCTCTCTCCTCTCTCCTTCTCAATCACTTTTTCTCTTACACACATCTACTCAATTCTTCTAAAATATCAAATCAACCTAAACTCCCACAAAAAATTTCTCTCTCAAAATATACAACCAAACAAACCAAAAAAATTTCTAAAACAACTCCCAATTTTTTTAAAAAAACAACTCTCCCAAAAACAAACCAAACAAGCCCTGCATTTTTGGACTTAGTTTTCAAACCGGGAGTCCCATGCAAGTTCCATAAGTTTCCACAACTCACATTGGTCCCTCCCGAGGTGTTTGAGGTGGTCCCCGGGCCGTCTCGTCGCTGTTGCACGATTTTGGCCCCCGAAGGTCTATTTTCAAGCTTAAGTATGAAAAAGTACATTTTTGGACTTAGTTTTCAAACCGAGAGTCCCGTGCTAGTTCCGTAAGTTTCCACAACTCACATTGGTCCCTCCCGAGGTGTTTGAGGTGGTCCGGCGATCCATGGTCATTGACGATTTTGGCCCCCGGTGGCCTATTTTCAAGCTTATGTGTGAAAAAGTACATTTTTGGACTTAGTTTTCAAACCGGAAGTCCCGTGCTAGTTCTGTAAGTTTCCAAAACTCACATTGGTCCCTCCCGAGGTATTCGCGGTGGTCCTCGGGCTGTCTCGTGGCTGTTGCACGATTTTGGTCCCCGAAGGTCTATTTTCAAGCTTAAGTGTGAAAAAATGCATTTTTGGACTAAGTTTTCAAACCGGGAGTCCCGTGCAAGTTCCGTAAGTTTCCACAACTCACATTGGTCCCTCCCGAGGTGTTTGAGGTGGTCCTCGGGTAGTCCTGTGGCTGTTGCACGATTTTAGCCCTCGAAGGCCTATTTTCAAGCTTATGTGTGAAAAAGTGCATTTTTGGACTAAGTTTTCAAATCGGAAGTCCCGTGCTAGTTCCGTAAGTTTCCAGAACTCACATTGGTCCCTCCCGAGGTGTTTGAGATATTCCCCCAGCTGTCTTGTGGCAGTTGCATGATTTTGGCCTCCGAAGGTCTATTTTCAAGCTTCAGTGTGAAAAAGTGTATTTTTGGACTTAGTTTTCAAACCGGGAGTCCCGTGCTAGTTCTGTAAGTTTTCACAACTCACATTGGTCCCTCCCGAGGTGTTTGAGGTGGTCTCGTGCCGCCTCGTGGTCAAGACGATTTTGGCCCCCGGTGGCCTATTTTCAAGCTTATGTGTACAAAAGTACATTTTTGGACTTAGTTTTTAAACTGGTAGTTCCGTGCTAGTTCCGCAAGTTTCCAAAACTCACATTGGTCCCTCCTGAGGAGTTTGAGGTGGTCCCCAGGCCGTCTCGTGGCTGTTGCACGATTTTGGCCCCTGATGGCCTATTTTCAAGCTTATGTGTGAAAAAGTGCATTTTTGGACTTAGTTTTCAAACTGGAAGTCCCGTGCTAGTTCCATAAGTTTGCACAACTCATATTGGTCCCTCTCGAGGTGTTTGAGGTGGTCCTCGGGCCGTCTTGTGGCTGTTGCACAATTTTGGCCCCCGAAGGTCTATTTTTAAGCTTAAGTGTGAAAAAGTACATTTTTGAACTTAGTTTTCAAACTGGGAGTCTCGTGCTAGTTCTGTAAGTTTTCACAACTCACATTGGTCCCTCCCAAGGTGTTTGAGGTGGTCCTCGAGCCGCCTCGTGTCACAGTACCGATTTTGGCCCCTGATGGCCTATTTTCAGCTTATGTGTGAAAAAGTGCATTTTTGGACTTAGTTTTCAAACTGGAAGTCCCGTGCTAGTTCCATAAGTTTGCACAACTCATATTGGTCCCTCTCGAGGTGTTTGAGGTGGTCCTCGGGCCGTCTTGTGGCTGTTGCACAATTTTGGCCCCCGAAGGTCTATTTTTAAGCTTAAGTGTGAAAAAGTACATTTTTGAACTTAGTTTTCAAACTGGGAGTCTCGTGCTAGTTCTGTAAGTTTTCACAACTCACATTGGTCCCTCCCAAGGTGTTTGAGGTGGTCCCCAGGCCGTCTCGTGGCTGTTGCACGATTTTGGCCCTCGAAGGTCTATTTTTAAGCTTAAGTGTGAAAAAGTGCATTTTTGGACTTAGTTTTCAAACTGGGAGTCCCGTGCAAGTTCCGTAAGTTTCCACAACTCACATTGGTCCCTGCCGAGGTGTTTGAGCTGGTCCCTGGGCCGTCTCGTGGCTGTTGCACGATTTTGGTCCCGAAGGTCTATTTTCAAGATTAAGTGTGAAAAAGTGCATTTTTGGACGTAGTTTTCAAACCAGGAGTCCCGTGCAAGTTCCGTAAGTTCCCATAACTCACATTGGTCCCTCCCGAGGTGTTTGAGGTGGTCCTCGAGCCGTCTTGTGGCTGTTGCACGATTTTGGCCTCTGGTGGCCTATTTTTCAACTAGTTCCATGCCTACATGTTGGAATAGTTTTCGACTTAGTTCTCGACTTAGTTTCATGCCTACATGTTGGAATAGTGCAAATTTTCAAAGTAGTTTCCTAATTGGGAGCCACATGCATATTTTAGTATTTGTGATGTTTCTCGGGCTTTTACATGCATAGTTCTCTATCTTAGTTGAAGAAAAAATTTCTACTAAATTAACATAGAAACATAATATACGAACTAAGAAGCTTGTCCATCAGAATCTGAACTTTCCCCACTCTCAAAATTTCTCGTGATACCTTTCTGCCTCAAACACTCGATGATACTTTCTATCTTCTTGCTTTGTTTCTTCTCTAACTTTTCAAACCTTGCAATTTGTTCATTTTGTTGTGCTATTTGCAGCTTGAGGCGTTGAACATAGTCACTGTATTCAGCAGGTGCAACAGTTGTATTCACAGAAGAAGAAGGCCTCATACCGAGTCCTTTCACATAACCTAGCCTTGGCTGTAGCACCTTGACTGACAACTCCTCTGGGGTCAATGGGATCGCACTATTCTGGGAAAGGTATTCTGTTTGCATCTGTATCATGTTGTCCTATTAATTTGAAATAAGTCAAACAAGTATTAGTTATTCTACTCGACACAGCAAAATAAATAATATTATCAAAATTGAAAGGCATTGCCTTGTACATACACAATTAACTTGGCTCTCCGATGAAATCCATTCATGCGTGTCCGAATTGTAGTGGATGGACTTGTAAAATTTTGCTAAATCGGGCACTTTGCCATTTACAATTATCTGCTTCATTTGTTTGTCAATGTTAATTCAATGATTTAAATAACAAATCCTTCTAATCCAATGAAATAAATTAGTAGAACGCACCGAGCTGTGTACCCTGACCGGGATTGATTTTGATCCACATCGATGTTTTGTTTTCATTTGCATCCTATTATTCACATTAGCTAGTGATTGTTCCTACACAATTGAAACACCAATACAAACAAGAAAAGATAACATTAGTAAGAAAAAAACTTAATTTTTGACAATTAACATACATAAAACATTTTACCTTGAATTTTTTACTATTCCACTTGTCAATTAGAGATGTCCACTGATTGAGGGTAACTCTTGCAGGTGGGTGGCTTCTTGTATAATCCTCCCCTCTTGCATCCTTAAGTTGCTTGTATTGTTTGTGCAACTTATAGGTGAAACCACTCAATCGTCGACCAAACTGTGTGTCTAAAGCCTTGGCTATATCAGTCCGATTGCCTTATAGATCAAACTGATCCTGCAAAATGAAAAAAAAATAAAAATTACAGAGAAATAGAGCCTAAACATGAAAAGAGTTTGTCAATAATTACCGCTAAGCGTTGGATCATCAACTCCTTATCAGCAACATTCACCTTCTTCCATCTACGAACGCTCAGGTCTGGTAACTACGTTCAAACCTCTATACCAATCTTGGAGACTAGCTTGGAGGCATTGTCTCCTACTGGTGCACGAAACTGTTTAGGTATAGAAACTAACATCTTTCCATCCTTCTCGATAATGCGATGGGCCTGTATGCCGCGTGTCGGGCCACGACCACATCTGTCATGTGATGCTGTAAGGATATAATATTAATTGAGTTAGTAAGTAAACAAATGCAAGTTAAACCTTAAAAACAACTTTGCAAACTTACCAATGATGGTAGATGCAGTCACCTCGTCCTCAGGTTGCACATTATGAGGTGTTAGGGTTGGGTACCGACCTCCTCAGTTGGGGGATCCATCATTTCCTCTGGGATGGGAGTTAATGGCCTTGAATGAGACCGTAAACGTAATCCTGGTGCCATCTGTTGTTCTTGAAAGAACATAATAAAATAGTGAAAACGATATTTAAAACAGTTAAAATACATTTTAAAAAAGATATGATGTGTAAGATATGTGAAGAAGAAATGTAAAAAGTAAAAGGCATGTTCACACACAAATATAAAATAATGTGTGTAATACCTCGTGGTCAAAGGAACCCAATGACTCATCATCATTGTCATCCTCATTCTCAGAAGGGTTATACTCAACATCATCATCTACCTCAACCCTAATTCTCTTTTCCCTTGCAGTTGCACATTTGGGCTGAACCGCACTCCCTAAAGAATTTGTAATATTCTTCACTCCAAGATTGTTCATTACCTCACAATTCTCCTTGATTCACTTATTTCTTTATTTTCCGTATTCTGTTAGCTTCTTAGTTCTCAAATCACCTGGTTTCAGCCATTGTTTTTTGCCTCGAACCATTTTCTATAACTATATAACATAATTCAACTTTAATTGAAAAATATAGACAATGTCATCATGCACCATTACATAAAAGAAGAAAAAGAAAGTAACATAATCATATAAAATAAAAATTACATTAATTAATAACATCTGTTCGAAAATAAAGTGATATACTAAAAATTACATATCAGGATCCATATCAACATCAGGAATGTTATGGTCTTCATCTCCTTCATCATCTCTATTCTCTTCCATTATCGCATCTAATGACCCTACTTCCGAAATAACATTGAATTCAACATCATCCCGACAGTATCGAACAATTGGGTCAATGTCGATTAGAACAACATTAGTAATGTTTTCTTGTTGGAACACATTATTATTTTCTAAAGGATCCAATAATTCTCCATCACTAGTGTCTGGAACATCAAAGACACCCCTATGTGGCACCCTTTGTACAACATTCCAAGGTTCACCCAATTTGGTATCATTCAGATAGAAGACTTGCTTAGCTCGACTAGGTAGGATAAATGGGTCAGATTGGTACCACCGACTTGTGACGTCAATGCTTGTGCAATATGTATCAAATCGTATTGTTCTGTTTCTACCAGTGTTACCAGTGTTGTACCATTCACACTGGAACAAAACAACCTTTTTACCACATATGTAGTCAAATTCCAAAACCTTGCACAAATGACCGTAAAAGTCATGCAATTTTCCTTCATGATCCCCGTGTGTAAGCACACCACTATTCTGACTCGTACGACGGTTGTCTCGAGTATGGAACCGGCTGCTATTGATTATGCAACCTGAGTACTCTTTCACTAGCAAATTAGGACCATTTGCTAATGACCACAATTCATCAGTTGCCTCTAATGACTCTTCCATTCTCAATCTATTTATCTACAATTACATGTAACAAACAATAAGTAAATAATTTATGAATGAGGACATTTCATAAAACTTTAATTTTGTTAAAGTTGTAAATGTCAAAAAATTTTAAATGTTTTACCCGCTCTTTGAACCACTTGGGAAATTCTTGTCGTTGTATGTGGGTAATGTCATGTCAAGCTTGAGTTTGTAATATATTTTTGTGTTTCCTACTCAAAAAAAAAAAAAAAAAAAGTGATTACTACGTAATTCCGCAAATAAAAAAGCTATGCATAAACATAATTCGATGAAATACATACTCCAAATACTTTTCAATCTCTGGGATATTGTACAACACAAACCAATGAGCAATATCATGAATTTCTTGAGACATTTCAGCATCTCGTGTGATTAGACCAATTGGACGTGCAGTTTCTGTGAATATTGTCAACCCTTGTTGACGTTCACCGCAATGTTCATTCCGTTCTGGTCGATTATGCACGGTTTCAATCCCATTAACATAAATGAACCTTCTAGTCGAGCTTGGTTGGTCACATATTTTTTTAATGCTCCAAGAAACCTTCAAGAGAGATCGAATTAGGAGTATAATTACATATGCAACACACTTACATAAATCTTATTTACAGGTATAAGTGTAAAAAATACCTTTCAATTGGGTACATCCATCGATATTGTACAGGTCCTCCAAGAATAGCCTCACGAGGCAAATGAACAGCCAAGTGGATCATCACATCGAAGAAGGCTGGAGGAAAGATCTTTTCAAGCTTGCATAAAATGTGTATTATACGTTCCTCTAATTTCTCCAGTTCGCTCCGCCTTAGTGTCCTAGAGCATAGGTGTTGGAAGAAATTGCCTAACTCAAAAAGTGTTGTGCTAATTTCTTTATCCACGTAACCACGCATTCCAATGGGAAGAATTCTTTGTATTAGTACATGGCAGTCGTGGCTTTTTAGGCCTGTTAGTCTACCATTTCTTGCATTCACTGATTTGGATATGTTTGTCGCATACCCATCTGGATACTTGACAGTTTTTAAAAATTCAAAGAAACTCTCCCTTTCTGCAGGTGTCAATGAAAAGATTGCTCGAGGCTTGACATATGATCCATCGGGTCGTTGTGTTAGCCATAGCTCTTTCCTTATACCCATATCTTCCAAGTCTAACCGTGCCTTGTCTGTATCCTTGTTCTTCCCATCAATGCCTAACATAGTTCCGAAAACATTTTCACTAAAATTTTTCTCCACATGCATGACATCAATGTTGTGTCGAAGTTTTCGCTTCTTCCAATAGGGTAACTCATACAAGATGCTTACCTTTGTCCAATTAGGTGCTTGACGGGGCCTTTTTCTATTACTTGGATGCTTTCCATATATGACACCTGCCATGTTGTCCAACTGGTCTTGTATCTTTTCCGCCAGCAACTCCAAAGATCTCTTCCGTTTCTCAATCTTACCATTGTAGGCGCCCTACTCTTTCGCCTTTCTGGGTGGTCCTCAGGCAAGTAACATCGATGGTTAGTGTACTCCATCTTACTTCTCAGAGATTCAAAATACGGTTCATCATTGCAACTGTAACAAGAATAATGACCCTTTGTTCTCCACCCAAATATGTCACCAAATGCAGGCCAATCATGTATTGTCCACAACAAAGCTGCATGCATTCGAAAAGTCTCATTGGTGGAGGTGTCGTAAGTCAATGCACCATTTGTCCATAAATCATTCAACTCATCCACCAATGGTCGCATATAGATGTCAATATCAATCCCTGGTTGCAATTCTCTAGGAATAAGTAATGACATCAAAGAAAATGGATCCTTCATAACCAACCACGGTGGCAAGTTGTATGGAATGAGTATGACGGGCCACAAACTATAAGAGTTGTTCATGTTCCCAAAAGGGTTAAACCCATCAACGGCCAACCCTAGCCTCACATTTCGCGGCTCCAAGGAAAACTCGGGATGTTGTGCATCAAATTCCTTCCACTCATCACTGTCAGCGGGATGCCTCAATATCTCGTCGTCCACTCGTTTGTCTTTGTACCATCTCATGTCTTCAGCCGTCTTCCTTGACATGTACAATCTTTTCAATCTTGGTGTCAAAGGAAAGTACCGCAATACTTTATGAGGAATCTTCTTACCCTTTCCACGATTGATCTTGTATCTAGATGTCTTACAAGTCAGACATTTATCTAGTGTTGCATTCTCCTTCCAAAATAATACACAATCATTTATGCAAGCATGAATGAGCTCATACGACAAGCCCAAGTCACGTAGTATTTTCTTAGCTTCATAAGTTGACTTTGGAACCAAATTTTCTTTCGGTAAAAGTCTACTTAAAAACTCCAGCATCATATCAACTGACTTATTGCTCCAATGATTTGTTACCTTCATATTAAGCACCTCAATCACAAACTTCAACAAAGTATAATTTGTACAATTTGGGAACAGCTCATGCTTGGCATCAGTCAACAATTGATCAAAAGTTCTCACTTCCTCCCCTTGGGTTGTATCAGTCGATTCCCCTATTATTCGATCTTCCACTAAGGCTTCAATACCACCTACAATTTCATCACCATCAAGTTACATCTCATCATCATGGTAAGCCTCCTTTGAAACACGGGGTTCCCCGTCCTGGTGCCATACAGTGTAAGTTTGCATAATCCCATATTAGAGCAAATGAATTTCCACATTTTGAAGATTTTGTCTACAAACATTCACACACTTTATACATGGGCTGTGATTACCATTCTGGTCTATAACCCCCATTGCAAATTGAAGAAATAACTTCACCCCATCATTATATGGTTTACTTATCCTTTCATCAGCCATCCTACCTAGGGCAATCCAACTTTTATCCATGTCTGATCACAAATGAAAGATTAGGAACACTATAGTATAATGTAGACTTGTGTATTTATGAACTAATTAAATTGAAAAATTCAATAACAACTTCAGCAAATATATGTCCAGATCTTTAATGAAGATTCTTATACACGTTGCACCTACTAACCTAGGCCCCTTCTAGAAATATACTAGCTAGTGCAAGAGCATACTTGATACTACCTAAACATAACATTACTACTACTACTACAGAGACCAAAGAGGCATGGCTTCTAATACATGTAATGCACTGCCACTGTCAAAAGGCCTAAAATATGCAGCCTATATATATACAGCAGATGGGATTGAAATTGAAGTATCAACAGGTTGTATATATATAACAGCTAGATGGGATTGAAACATAACAGCCTATATATATAACAGGTTGTATATATATATATTTTATATGTAAAAAAATCTGCAACCAGTGAGAGGGAAATTGAGGAATGAAAGGTGGGGATCAACCAAAAAAGAAAAAATTGAGACTAACAGCGGTGGTGTTCTCCAATTATAGTTATATTTTTTAGGGCCATAAAGCCTCACTAGTGGTCCAATAAAAAAAAAACCATAGGAATCTACGTAAGAAACAAATCTCTTTTCTCAATAGACAATTTAACTGCTTTTAGTAAACTTTTTTTTAAAAAAAAAAATTATGATTTCACAATAATCAAGTGGACTATATTTCTTATTTATTGCAAGTTTTTTTAACATGTAGTCACCAATGGCGTTTTAATAGGAAGTCAGATTAAATTTTGGGGGGGCCATCACATGAGTAATCAAATTTTGAAGGGCAACTCTCACACAGAGTGAGCTTTCCAAAAAAATTGGCAGCACTGGAATGAGTTTGGAGGAACCATTACATGGTATACAAAAAAAAACATTAACATACTCTTCAGGTTAAATTGATTGTGCAAGAACTAAACCAAGACACCAAAGTAGCCAAAACTGACAGGTCATTAGAGAAGCTACTCCTCTCTTTTGGATAACAAAAACAAAATCCAATACCCCAATGATCAATATTGGCTGCAAAAGACTTCTCAAGGTTCATTGAATGTTAACCAAGAAATACATGTCTAATAAGCATGTTCAACGACCAAGTTTTTGATCCCTCACTTAGACAAAAGTTCCTTGACATAAAATGAAGCATAATTCAAAATTGGAAATGTAAGAGTTGATTTCCATTTGTTGAAAATTGTTAATCTGACCTGTAAGGGTAAGTCACTATGCAAAGATTACCTTAGAAAGGCAATCTACATCAGTACATAATATCATTGAACCACAGTGCACTCCTCCCACAAGGTCAAACCTGTAACAAAAGTCTTCACAAAGCAAGCACCCAAATCCCCCTGACCGACAATTTTATCGTGCCCTTAAGACATTCCATTTCTCTAATTTAAAATTGGGACCATTGCCAACCTATCCTATTTTGAAAAACTCTCTCAATCATCAATGTGTTCATGTAAAAACCAGAAACAACCAAAGACTTGGCACTCCCATTTCTATCAATGATCCAATATTCATTTAAGATGGTGACACTGGTAAGCATGTATATATATACATACACACATACAATGCAAGTAGACATAATTATATTTAAATCAATGAAAAAGAATAGGGCATAGCATATTTTCATCCATTTATAAATATGTAATAATATTATCTAAAAACGTGGACTGAGAGGACCATTATAAACTCAACTTATGGAAAAACTCCACTTATATTCTTTAAGCATCGAGAGAGAGAGAGACTAACAGCAGTGTTCTCCGATCGGCATAGAGCGGCGGTGAGGAAAGGAGGGGCTAATGGCGTCGGCGGTAGGTTAATCCAATGTGAGCAGCGGTGGTAAGGGCCCTGTGTAGTATAACGTCTGTGTGTGTGTGTGTGTGTGTGTGTGTGTGAAATAGGTTTGAACCAAGAAATGATTGTGTGTGATTGAGAAGAGGAACCGATTGTAACAAAACATTTTTATTTCCCCCTAAAATATTTAGTGACTAAATTATATTTTGGTGACAAAATTATTTCTTCACCAAAGATAAAAATATTGGCCACAAAAATAGTTTTGTCACTAAATGATATTAAAATATCACCAAATTATTGGTGACAAAAATATATTTGTCATTAATAATTTCATAATTGGTGACAAATTTTTTCGTCACCAAAAGTCTATTAATTTTGGCGCCCTCCGAAAATATTAGTGGGAAAATATTTAGTGACAAAAAAAATATAAATAATGATGAATATAATTTCGTCACGTATTTTTTCTTATTATGATTTAGATTGGTGACAAAATTTTATTTTTGTCTCTAAAAATGATACCATTTGGAGACGAAATATGATTTTCGTCATTAAAAGATACATATTTCATGACAAAAAAAAATTTTCGTCATTAGTTTTCGTCTCTAAAGACTATTTTTGTTGTAGTGAAATATTCTGCTTGACGTAGGAAGACTGCTCCGTTCTGTTCGGGGAAACTTATTTTGCGGAACGCTATTCATCCTGGGTCAGTATTTACTACCGACAATACTATTCACCACGACAATTACTATTTATCTTTCTCGATCGTTATTCATCTCACCGGGCATTTTTCGTCCGCAGTTACTATTCATCGTCGGAGGTACTATTCATCAACGGGGTTACTATTCATCACTGGGGTTACTATTCACCGCTGGAGATTACTATTCACCGCCGATCACTATTCATCCGGTGGGGTCACATCTTTAACAAATTAGGCGGTTTGACCGACCATTTAAAGTGGTAAAATCATAACAATTTATGTATAAGTAGTAAATTACAACATTTTATTTAAAGTAATAAATTATAACAGTTTATATACAATAGTAAATTACAGCAGATATGTGGGTGGTGTAGCCTTCCTATTAAAGCAATAAAGAAATTAGTAAATTACAACAGATATGTGGATGGTGCATCCTTCCCGTTAAAGTGATAAAAAGCTAATAAATTACAATAGATATATGGGTGGTGCAGCCTTCCCGTTAAAGCGATAAAAAAGGTAATAAATTACAACAGATATATGGGTGATGCAGCCTTCCCATTAAAGCAATAAAAAAGAATAGGTATGAAAAGCAGTAAAGGAAGTATGTAAACAAGTTTAACACATTTTTAAAATTAAATACAAGTTTGCGAAAATTCACCTTTCGAGGAGATGATGAATTTTCTGATTTCCAAACTTTCTTTTGATCACCCTCAAGGTTGTGGAATGTGTTCTCAATTCTCAATTCAAAATTTGGAATTTCAACTTTAATGGTTGGTTTGGATGTATTGGAAAGGAAGGTTTTGTTTGGAAAAATAAAATATCTACTATTTTCTTTTTTTCTCTCTTTAAAAAAAAATTATTCTTTCTGATATGTTTTTCCTCTCAATTCCATCTGTCTGATTTTTTCCCTCAATTCTCTAATACCCATTCTCCTTCCCCTCTCCCCTCCCCCTTTTTATAGAAACCAACCATGGCAAACAAACAAACATGAAACGGTGGAGTGGGTTACTTTTTATAATATCATAATATTTTATATATATATATATATAATAAGAGTGCATGGTGGGGGCAAATGCACCACCGAAAGTAACTATATATACAATATTATATATATATAGATCATATATGTTCAGTGACACCAACTTTAACTTATTTTATTTTAAAATATTTAAAATGTATAATTTATACCAACTTATGTACAATATTAATAAACTAATAAAATATATGGTCTAAAATAATTTGGTTAAAACAGGTGTAGGTTGGGATTAAAGCTCAAATTCCATCTTTCTTACTGAGAATTTTGTGAGATAACATATTCTTGTTTTCATCATCGAGTAATAAAAGAAAGCGCCCAAATCTTAGGGCCGGTCAAAATAAGGTGTCTACAAAGACCCGTTACACTCCCTTTGAGAAATCTTGTCTAGCTTTGGTATGGGCTACCCGAAAGTTGAGACACTACCTATTAGCTCACTCTGTAATCCTGGTTTCGAGATTAGATCTCATCAAATATCTGTTTGAGAAACCAATGCTTATGGGTAGGCTAACCCATTGGTTGCTTCTTCTATCCAAATTTGATCTTACATATGTTACACACAAGTCTGTTAAAGGGAGAGCTGTAACGAAATTTCTGGCAGATCACCCAGTAGAGGGGGATGAAGCAGTGGAGTATCTTTTCCTAGATAAAAATATTCTACAAATAGAGGAAAAAACGTAGACGATGTACTTTGATAGAGCAGCCAATCAGTACGGTTATAGGATCGGTGTATTGCTGATAGCACCCGATGATTTCCATATACCCTTAGCTTTCAAACTCTGGTTCAAAGTATCCAATAACAAAGCAGAATTTGAGGCGTGTATTGATGGTTTAGAAGCTGCCCTGGAAATGGGGGCAAAAAAGTTGGATGTCATCGGGGATTCGAACGTGGTTGTGTCTCAAGCCAACTAAGATTGGCAGGTTAAAGAAGAGAAAATAAAGGTTTACCATCAGGTCTTGGATATGTTGATTCTGAGGTTTGAGAAGTTAACATTTACCCATCTATTAAGAGAGAACAACCGATTCACTGATGCATTAGCAACTCTATCTTTTATGGTAGACATTCCATTGGGAGTCAGGATGCGTCCAATCATTATTAAACAGAAGTACACGCCGGCCTATGAAACCATTGTCGCGATAGATGAGGCTTCAGACAAGAACCCCTGGTACTATGATATTTGGAATTTCTTGGAAAGGGAGGCATATCCACCAAGAACAAATGCCAAGGACGAAAGGGGAATACGGCGTCTGGCTGTTCAATTTATCATCTGCGGAGACGAACTGTATAAAAGAGGCCATTTGGGAATGCATAAGCTATGTGTTGAGGAAGAAGAATCAAAGCGCCTTATGGAGGCCATCCACAGAGGAGAGTGTGGAGCCCACATGAACGGTGTGATGTTGGCCTGGAAAATCCTTAGACAAGGCTATTACTGGTGAACCATGGAAGAAGATTGTATTGGTTTTGTTTGGCGATGTCACAAGTGCCAGATTCATGCCAACCGAATGAACATTCCGCCATCAAAGCTCTACAACATGACTTCACCATGGCCATTCTCTGTTTGGGAAATAGATGTTATTGGCACAGTTACGCCAAAAGGGTCAAACGAGCATGAATTCATTCTAGTAGCAATTGATTACTTCACAAAATGGGTGTAAGCCCAGTCCTACTCTATGCTAAAAGCATTCGCATGTGGCTAAGTTCATCAAAAACAACATCATATGTCGGTATGGGATGCCTAATGAAATTATCTCCGATAATGGGTCGAACTTCAAGAAAGAGGTGATAGACTTGCTTGAGAAATATAACGTGGCTTTCCATAAGTCATCAACCTACAAGTCGCAGACCAATGGAGCTGTCGAAGCTGCAAACAAAAATATCAAGAGAATTCTGTAGAAGATTGTGGAAACCTACAGGGACTGGCTAGATAAATTGTCATTTGTACTCTGGGGCTACAGAACCTCAATCTGAACATCTACATGGGCAACCCCCTATTCTCTTGTCTACGGGATGGAGGCTATTTTGCTGATCAAAATTGAAGTGCCCGCACTACAAATTATGGCCAAGTGTCAAATAACAGAGGTAGATTGGCAGCAAAGTAGATTTGAGGAGTTGATGTTGTTTGATGAAAGAAGGCTAAGAGCATTGTATCATGTCCAGGGCTACCAACGCCGGATTGCCAGGGCTTTTAACAAGAAAGTGATGCCCAGGAATCTTCAAGAAGGGGATGTGGTATTGAAAGACAACCGAGCTCCTATTCATGACCCTAGGGGCAAGTTCAAACCTAACTGGATTGGTACTTACTTCATCAAGTCAATCTGGTTAGGAGGGGCAGTTACTCTTTTAGACTTGGATGGCTTGGAGTTCTCGCAACCAATCAACATGGACAAGTTAAAAAAATATTACCCCTGAGAGGCTCGCTAGGCCGAAAATCCGAAAGGGCGACCTAGGCAAAAGTTAGAGCATGAAAAATTAGAAATAAAGAAAAACTCGTAAGGTTAAAACCCTAAACGGCGACTTTGGCAAAAGTTAGGCGTAAAAGAGAGTTAATACTTGAGTAAACCTGTACCGAACTACATAAGGCATGATTCCTATTTTTGGGATACGTAGAAAACTTCATCCTAAAGTTTGGCTGTAATTATCTCTAGTTCAATTGTCCTATCCGTTTTCTTGATCAGGTCATTCTTGTTCATCATCTATTAGTTCGGTTTTCCTTTGTATTTCGGGCAGAAAAGCTGAGTATAGAATAGCAACAATGATATGTAGCCATGGAGAGTTATGATTTCTTTTGATTCAGGATTATACATCTTCAGGATCGACTCTATGTGTGTCAGGTGGTGATCATTTCCGAAAATTGTTTTGGAAAGTTTTAATAAAAGTTGATTTTGTTCAAAACTTTACCCTTTTACAACTTGGACCATTTTTGGGACTGAAAGGAAAATTTTCTTTACTTACAACTTTAATTTTATTAATTTCAACACAAGTACATTCTCCAACTCTTTATTCAGATCAAAGTTTCTTTTACCTCTTAAACTTGAAAAGAAAATATCAAAACAGTAAAACTAGGGGCACAGCTAAGTTAGGTGGCTCTATGCCAAAGACGACCCAACCTCTTCCTCTTCTTCAAGCCAAGTCAAACACTCCTTAGACAAGGTGTAACTGAAACTAATGGCAGGGGCCAGAATCTCTCTCATCCTCCAGGCCGCAAGATACCGGGGCAGATGCGAGGTGTGAACTGGAAATGAAGTAGTGTATTCCACCCCCTCATCTGGTCATATCTGATCAAGCTCGAATTGACGTCGGAACCGGAGAGGAGAATAGAATACGCAATGTGTGAGGCCAATCAACTCTACACCCGACTGTCGGAACATACTGTAGCTCATCTCTGCCAAATTAAGCTAGGGACAACACCAAGTGATGTCAGCTGCAGACTGGCTGCACACCCAATCACACCATAAACCCTCTGAGGAGAAATCCACTAGCCGTTGACAAAAGAAGTAAGCTTGGGCCGAATACTCAAGACAAGGAGCAGCTACTTGTAGTTTATCCATAAGCCATACCTGGGAAGGGATGAAAAATAAGAGAGATTAAAGAATAGAGAGGTGTACGATGAGAGAAAGGTAAGGAAAGGGGTTTTAAAAGAAAAACAGAGAATGAGTGTTGAGTGATGTAAGAATCATAAATTAGAAGGATGGAAAATAATACAAGGAGAAGTAGCGGACTCCTACGGTCGGTGGTCTTTCTTCAGTGAAGGCATCTAAACCCATCAAGGTTTCGGCAAGTACCAAACCCATGCAACTCTTACCTTCTTTCAGACGTTGAGCTGCTTCAATCAACCGGATGCTAACTCCGCCGAAACTATGGGCAAGGAGGAATTGTGCAAGAAGGCATAAACAGAGAGCATGTTATCAGCGACCTCTCCAAAGAAGGTCCGTCCTATCTTCAACAACGGAAAATCGATGAACTAAACCGGGGATATCTAGCTCCCCATTATGTACCAAAGACCGACTCTCATGTAATGTTAACCCACATATCCGTTCTAAAGCTTGGGTATGGCTAAAACAGGGCTGCAATATGATTTCTTCATTGCGCCAGGACTCCATCAAGGCTTGAAATTCCTCAAGTGTCGGACACACCTCTTGAGATCCGAATTGAAACACATGTGTGATCAAGTTCCAACATCAAACAGTGACATGAAAGAATGGAAAGTAAAGAGAAATACAACTCAGAGAAAAAAGGGCATTTAGGCCAAAACCACAAAAATTCACCTTTTTTGAGCCATCCAAAGTGGCTATCCAATCTCAGAGCCTATTGTTGCACAACGTCTCTATTTTGAGAGCAAAATATCAAAGACTTGTTATTCTGCCAGAAAAACAACATAAAAGATGAGAAGGAGCAGTGCATGATAGTTGGGCAACATTGACCGACCTCACATTGAAGCCTGGTCGTGCCTCAGTGAGGCCCAGCCGTGCATATTTAGGCCTGGTCAGGTCTAAACGATGGCTTAAAGCAGTGTAGTTGCAGAAAAGGCCAACCTTCGCTTTGGCATACCACAGTTGTATTTTGAGTCTTGTTTTGTTTGTACCAAGTGTTTTTTAGTATTTTCGAATTGTTTTTTTTTTTTTTTCATGTTATCGAGTTGTATTTCAAAATTTTGTCCAGTTATGGGTAGTTATCTGGTTCAAATGAATGCAAGAGCAAGTCTTATGTAAAGTTATCATGCAAGGATTATGCCATTCATCACATGAAAATACCATTCATCACATTGTGCAAGGAAAGCATTCAATAAAAACTTGTCTTTTATAACTAGTAGGTCCAACCTCGATCATTGTTTTACAGAGAAAATAAACAAAAGAAATCCTTCAAAACAAAAACAAAAGGGTCTATCTGAAGCAAATCTTTAACTACAATGAAAAAAACAAGACAAAAAAAACTAAATAAAAAATCATCATCCTCATCAATAGCCCATCCTCGCCCTCTTCCTCCTCGGTTGCAAAGGAGGTGCATCACTGTCGTCACTAGGGCTGCTGCACTGCAAGTCAACCTCCTCTCCCTTGTCCTCGAGGTACCCGTCAAAAAAATCCTCGGAAGGTGAGCGTTTCCTCATTCGGCCTTTCCCTCGATCGGCTCCCCTTCGGCCCCTCACTAGGTCCCGTCTCTGTCTACTGGCTGCGTAAGGTCCTGTAAGCACTACTAGCGCCATCTCCAGCTAAAAAGAGGACATGTATAAGTATGAATTAATAGAAGTGTACAATATGGCAACAACAGTAAATTATAGATAAAATGTACCTCGATCCCATAGGAGACTAAGGCAGTCTGCCTCCTCTGTACCATAAGAAGCAGTCGGTCGATCGTACAAAGAAAGTCATCAGCATGCACCCGAGGTACCTACAAAAGGAACAAAATCTGAGAAAGCAGACAAAAATAATACAAAACAATGAATAGAATGGTAGAAAACAAGATAGAGTCCAGTAAGTAGAAGCATAAAGGAATATGTACCTGCTCGATGCTAGGGCCAAAAACTAGTCTGCGGTCTCTCTCCTTGATGTGCTCAAGTGGGATCTGCTCGATCACTCCATCTGGACGCATGTACATGATCTTAGTGAGGATCACAGGAAATCCAAGAATGGGAGCAACGACAGAGGCACCTCTAGCAAGCGCATCACCAGCTACAGCGGCAGCAACAGCAACCTCCGTCACAGCTCGAGCCATGCCTAGGGTAAGAGGCGTCATCACCCAGGTGTGTAAGAAGGTAGTGAAGTCACCAGGCTCGTGATGATAATCGTCGTCCTTGCCTAACATCAGGAGGTTAATCTGAGGACCATCCTGCAGCTCATCCACTACCCTCATAATTGGATGAGGGAGATGTGGGATGTCGAGGTCAACAATGCCCCGCGTCTGGCGGATGAACCTCTTCCCCAGGTAGTACGCCTGGCTAAAGGGGCCCTCAAATAGAATCTGCATGGTGGAGGCATGCTATGTAACGGCGTAGGTTGTCCTCGATACTTGGGGAATGCCCGCCCAGGGATGCCGGTCAACCTATGAAATCAATGCAGTGTTAGATTAGTACAATGTGGGAAATCAGTTCAGTATGAGAAGTTAATGCAATGTCAGAAGTCAATGCAGTGCAAGAAATCGATCTGATGAGAAATCAACAAGATAAGAATAACTATATAGTGGGAAACAGGCAAGATGCTCATAGTATGTAACAGTTAAAGGCTGGTATTTTGTTACCTGGTTTGCCGTGATCGTGTCAAAGAAGCGGCGAAAATAGGGGAAATCTCGGTCTACACGGCGGCGACACTAAAATTGGGAGTTGTAGTATCGTGAGCGGGGTACTGACAACTCGATCAGCCTCACTGGGACCGGAGCTAGAGAGATGAAATAGGTATACACCTAGAGCTGCAAACAAAAAAAGATGGCTAAAGTCAATGAATAGAGAATGAGATGCAAATGAGCAGAAAATGCAGAATGAATAGAATGAACAGAAAATATAAGTGTGAGGCATACCTCCCAGACTCTTCAATAGCCGTCGAGTGAATCCGCCTTACGGTGGGAGATGAAGCTCATATAGCAGTATATGGTGGCCAAGCTAGCGCTACCCCAATTATACTCTACCACTTGAGAGAGGTGCATCAGTGCCCCAAGAAAAAATCACCCCACGGTATTTTCCACGTTCACAAACAGGGTAGTACCAAGGCGATACATAAAGAAGTCACGGGTGTACTGGGTGACCTCATCTGGAGTAGTGGGCTAAAAGTCGGAGAAGTACTCGAAGAACCAGTTATACCTTACCATCCCGTGGCTGGTAGTGTCTGGGATAGCTCCAAGAAGTTGACGCTGTGAGACTTTCTACTGCGTCATGTCAAGATCGCATAGGATCGGGCCATCAACTCTAACCTGCAAGCCGGTGAGCATCACAAAGTCGCATAAGGTCAAAGTCATCTCCACAATCGATGAGAAGTTGAATGAGTCTGTGGTGTCCCACCATCTCTCGACCAGGGCCCTGTAAAATAGTGACTCAACTCTTATCTGTATAAGCCCTGAATAGAAGGGTTCGAAGCCAACTGTATCAACTAATGCGAAGACTTGCGCAGGCAGTCTCTTATACCGGCGTGAAGGGCCGGATATGGATCTGTAGCCGCCAATCCTCCTGGCTATCACCTGCAAATGGGAAATATACGACATTTAACTACTGGTCTATTTGTGAGCTTCAACAATGCATCAAAACAAAAGATAAGTTACTTATCGGGGAGGCATTGGCGGACAAGTGCTCCGTGGGCTCTCGTAGTAAGATATCCTCGTCTATCCCGGGAATGAGGCCCTCGAATCTCAAAATCCTACCAGGGGGTGGAGCGTGTGTGCGTGGTCGGTATGTGGCCACGTCAAATGGCCTGTCAACGAGGGGAGGCAACATAGGAGCGTCCTCGGCCTCCATGTCTATGCCTAGTGCAGCCCCAATACCAATGACGGGGTCTGGAATGGGAACTTCGTCACTAGCCATGGAGAAGAATGGGGGAAATGAAGAGAAAGAAAAAAAGTGTAAGGGGCTAAACCCTAGGAGAGAGAAAATATGAGGGAAAAGTGAAAACACGAGAGTAAGTCCCCAAAAAAAACCAAGAAAACTCGTGAGAAACAAAGCAAAAACAATGTGAAACCCAAAAGCTTGACCGAATCGAAATCCAATCGGTTCAAAATGTAGAGGGGAGAAAGGGTTTCGAAGAAAAAGTGGCAAGATTTGTTAGGAAATGCAAGGAAAAGAGGAAATCTAGAGAGAGAGAAAAACTAGAGAGAGAAGGGAAGTGATTTTGGGCAAGAAGGTGTGAGGAAATAGAGTTTGGATTTGTTTTAAACACATAAGTTTGGAGGAAAGGCCAAAACTACCCCTGCCGCTATCGAGACCCGACCGACTATTTCAATGCCCGGCCGTGCTTTATTAAGGCTCGGTCGGCCCTCAATGACAACACAATACAGTTTTGTTCTTTCCCTCTCTCTTCCTTTCTATTATTTATTTCTTGTTTTATGGAGTTAAAAATAAGAGGGTTCAAAACCCAAAAAAAAAAAAAAAAGTGAATGAAAGCAAAAAAGAGAGAAAAAAAAAGAAAAAAAAAAGGAAAAAGAAAAACCAAAGATAAGAGAGTGAAAAAGAAAATAATAAATAATAAGAAAGTAAAAAACAAAAAAGAAAAGAAAATATTTATTTTTTTGTTGTTTTTATATATTTATTATATGAGTGCCTTTGTTGTTTGATTTTTAATTAAGCTTGCTTGTTTAAACTCATTTGTTCAAAGCTTTTAATTTGTTTAAACTATTCCGAATAGTTTATAATTTGCTTTGTCTGAATCATGGTTCATTCTGTTATTATGCTCTATTGTAACCAGATGATATTGTATATACGGTTCATTCAGAGGAGTTCCAGATGAAATCATTCGTGCCACAGTAAAATCATCATTCATTTCCCAACCACATTTAAGCGTGGTGTATTGCGTTCATTGCTTCAACACATTGGTAAATTAGTTTTCCCACCGCTTTGATTGTTTTGATTTTACGCTTCTCCATGTAGAATCCATGTTTATTTCTAATTCTTGCTTATGTGATCTGTTTCACCTTTCCTCCTTTCGCGTGTGACGCGTTAGGATTGTACCTTTGGTTAAAAACATCGAGAGCGCCCGGTATTCACACCACCTTGCCTTCTTTCGCATGTAACGCGTTACGATTGTACCCTTGGTTAAAAACAATAGGTGCACCTATTTGTTCATACCACATTTCCTCTTCTCGCATGTGACGTGTTAGGATTGTATTCCTCAGTTAAAAACATCAGGTGCACCTATTTGTTCACACCACCTTTCCTCCTGTCACGTGTGACGTGTTAGGATTGTACCTTTGGTTAAAAACATTTGGTACGCTTGTTTTTTCACACCACATTTCCTCCTCTCGCGTATGACGCGTTAGGATTGTGTCCTTGGTTAAAAACATCGGGTGCGCCCAGTGTTCACACCACCTTGCCTTCTCTCACATGTGATGCGTTAGGATTGTACCCTCAGTTAAAAACATCGGGTACGCCCGGTGTTCACACCACCTTGCCTCCTCTCGCATGTGGCACGTTAGGAATGTACTCTCAGTTAAAAACATCGGGTGCGCCTGGTGTTCACACCACCTTTCCTTCTCTCGCATGTCACGCGAGAGGGTTGTTTACCTTCGATTAAAAATAGCAGGTGCGCCTGTTTGTTCACACCACATTTCCTCCTCTCGCGCGCAATGCGTAAGGATCTTGGTTGAGACCTTGGATGCCCTCGATGGCTACGTTGCCCTTCCCCCTTCCTACGTAAGGCGTAGTTAGGTCTGGATTTTCTTACATCCTTTCTACGTGAGACGTAGGTTAGTTTGTGCTTTCTTCATGTTTTTCATGCGAAGCGTGCCTATTTATTCACTTTGTTCCGTGTGAAACACAGCGAGGTTTATTTTGCTCTATTTTGCATTGTCAATCGTACGTTGCAATCTTGTGTAGATTGTAGCATTGTTTCATTGCTTCATTTACATTGTGTTTCATTGCATTGCTACATTGCATGATCATAAGTTATTTGTTGCATTTCGTTTTGGCATTTTGCCCCAAGTTCAATTTTTGCATTTATGTCTTGATTTCTTGCCCGAGCCTTGTCGCCTTGTCAGATGGGTTGTCTCTGGGCTTTAACATTCACTCACGTCACTTTATGACTTCGAGCTCTATCAAAGAGGGACAACTGTAAACACCCCATTTTTGACAGCCCGCAAGGGTCGAGCGCTTTACTCAGAACACTCAATGATGAAAGTAGTATTGTGCATGGTTTGAGGTCTCAACGAAGGAGCCTTATTTAAGCTTCGAAACAACCCCAAACCTTCCATATTCCCATTGATCATACCCAAGAAATTCATTATTACATCTTGTGCCACCTTGTGTTGAGGCTGAAACATAAAACAGGGGAATTCATAGAGGGCCGGCCGTGGCTATTGAGGGCCAACCGGCTTTAATAACGAGAACACTTTCTAGGGAGGCTGCCAATTGTCCATTTTTGAAGATATTTATCACCTTTTATGCTCAAATTCTATAAATACAACCATATACCTCTATTTTGGGGGTTGAACATTTGAGAGAAAGCCTATATACATAGAGAGAGCTCCTTCTTCCTTCTTCTTCCATTGAAAGCTACCTTTGAGTTAACCTACCAACCTTGTATCATCTATATACATCATACACAACCTTGACTCATCATCTTAGAACCTTGGTTGACCCTCGAGAAGCATAATTCAAGTTTCAGAGTGTCAAAAGTGAGTTTGATCATCAACCAAAGCTTACTTCATTTTGAGATGTATAAGCTTGTAACTTTTGTTCTTGCCTTTGCTTACTTCATTTCTACCTATTTCTTGTATTCTTGGGCTGTTTTGTATCCATTCTAAGTGTTGGAACTTGGGTTTTGATAAGCTACCAAAGGTGGTAAGGTTAACATCCTTACTTGCACCTATTTCTATAGCTCAACCCATGGTTCCTTTACACTCTTTTTCTTTGATTTTTAAACTAATTTTCAGAGGTGAACTAAGGCCAAAAAATGGTTTGAAGTCTTGAAATTGGAGGGATTGGCCACCCTTCATTGTTTTTGCCTGCATAGCTTCATTATCTTTACCTTTTTTGTTTAGCTCTTTGAGTTCTTTTCTTACATTTTCAACCACTATTTTTGGCTTATTAGAGGCTGTTTTAGGATTGTCCTAATATATTTAATTGATTCAAGCTTTGATTAGTTCATTTGTTATATCATTGGTCCTTGTACATAGCTTGTATTATGTTGTTCTTAGCATTTCTTTGTCTAACTTTCATAGTAATAACCTCATTTTAAGAATCAACTTGTCACTCCTTTCTTTCATTTGAGAGTTGTTTCAATCGGTTGATGGTTATTCAACACATGAACTAGAGATTCACGCTTAATGGCTTAATCTCTACGGAGATTCATTGTCAACGGCGTAATCTCTCTTTCATGTTGACAATTACTTCTCGTTTGACACTTCTCTCCTTTTAGAGGACTTAATCATCACTTCGAACAAATAGACTAAAAGAATTGGTTTAAAAGCAACCAACACACATAAAGAAAATGAGTCATCTTGCTTAGGCTTGTCCGAAAGTTATGCCAAGTTTATCGAGTCAAGAGTGATCATGCGCTAATTCATGGTGTTTTGATGATTCTTGAAGCGTCTCTTCTTCTCTTTTTTGAGTTCATTCCATGATAAGATGGGAGTAGTGGTCATATTCATTACATTCATTGATTTTTGTCCAAAATTGTATCCAAAATCATTAAGCAATCAATTTGCTCATTGATGGTGTTGGAAACAATTCTAACCTTCTCTCGAGGCTTTTCCATGACAGAGAAGAAAAGAAGGGACAAACAGAGCTTGAACAACTCTGTTTGCACTGTTTTCACTCAAAACACAAAATAGAGTTTTACACAAAATTGAGGCATGGCCGGCCTTCTTTAGGCCCAAATGCTTCATTTAATGCGGCCCTCAATGTTTGGTCAACAGTGTACTTTTGCAGAAAAACAGAGGGCAGTGGCTGAGGTGAAACAGAGCAAGCCTGGGGCAGACAGAGCTCTTCTCGAACATTATGCATGTGCATGCATGCAATTCTTGCGCATCCTTGCTTACATTATGATCGTTGTTGTAATTAATTAATTTAATATTGCTTATTGTAATTAGTCTCGATAATTATTAAGTGTTGTAATTATTATTATTGTCCCTTTGTAATTGTTGTAGTTACGTAGTTTGGAGAGCTAGTTTACTTAACGTAGTTATCCTTGTTATAATAGCATAGTTAGATAGTTAATTAGCCTTGCTTATTTATTCATTCGGTTTTGTGATAATTAGTTTAACTCAGACTTTTCGGACTTTGATTCACACCCTCTTGTACAAGGGTAATGCTATAATGAGTTATATGTCTTCCAACCCCATGTCTTTCTCCCTTTTACTTACTTGCTTACGATGGTTAATGAAATCATATACCATGCTCATAGCCGGGCCTATAAAAATACATAATGTGTGTGTTGCATTAGTCATATTGCATAAGTTAGGAACATACATATTTTTCTAACTCTTTCACCTGTTTTGGCTTGGAGTACTAGATGAGCTTTTATGTCTTAGCATCTTGCATCGGATGTTTGTGTTGCCATATCGAAAGCATGAATACCATGAGGCTAATTGCTTAAATGATATAATTGTTTGAATGCATGTGGATGAAGGCTAGTTGTTTGAATTGGGATGGTTTGATCAATGTCTATTTTAAGCCCACTTTTTCAAATGACAAATTCACAAAACAATTTTAGAACGAAACATGAGATCAAGTGTTCCAATTCTTGTAAACTAGTCTATACCTTGTGTGCTCATCACATAGTAAAATAGCTAATAAATCTGAAAAAGAGCATATAATGTAAATAAAAAACTCATCATGATTAGTAGAAGTCGATCTTTGATCGGGCGAGTGGAGTGCTCAATTCATGACATTCCCTTCTCGCACTCTAAGTTTCGAGCCAAGACACTTTGGTGATGATTTAACTAATGGCCTTTGGCACGAGTCTAGGGTTTCCTAAGTTTCCCAAAAATATTTAGATGACGACTCTATAATCTGGCAAAGCAGTTCATTTTTGGCATTTGATTCAAACATTGATTTTCCAAAAAGAATTGTCGGATTTGGACTCTTTTGTGTTTTCATTATTTCACATTGCACTTGTGAAATTAGATTCGAACCACAAGTGGAGTTCGAATCAGTAGGCTATTCGCCTTCGAAAAGAGCGGAAAGTCGGCTACACCACCAAGAACAAATCTTCATCTGGGACATTCGGGTAGACGACCACTCTGTGCTACAACGACTCTTTGTCAAAATACTTGTCAACATTCAAACCCATCTTTCAACTCCTTTATTATCTAATCATGTATGAGAAATGCAAATTTGAGTAGAGTAGATTTAACCAAAATCGTACTCAATGTTCTCAACACACGCAACAGACAACAGATACATTTCTTCTTCATAAATAGAAGTATTGTTGCTGCTGAAGAAGATAACATATACAGAGAGAGACAACCAACGTGCCTTATACAATTTGATACTTCATCATTTGCACGTTCTTCATCTAAGTATCTAAAACAACACTCTTCTGAGTTCATATTTCCTTTAGAAAATCAAACACTAAGCTATAGCCTTAAGCCCATCTACCTATGAGAGGTTATCAGAAATTTAATGAGATTTGAGCCAAGAAAAGCTATGTGATTTTACTATCAATCTCATCTCTCTCTTCTCTGAAAAGTAAATCTTTTGTATTTCATTTTCCCTCAGAAAACACACAGAGCTTAGCCTTAAGCATATCCACCTTTGAGAGGCTTTTTTTATGCAAAATCAGTGAGCTTCATTTTGTATATCTATCCGTGAGAGATATTTATTGTAAGCTTTCTTTGAAAGCAAAGACATCGTACTCATCTTGTAAAGGTCACTAGCAAGCCTGTAAAGCTAGGGTAAATAAGGTCACTAGCGATCCTGTAAAGCTAGAAAATTTGTGGAGGATTGCTTCATATGTAAGAGGTTGCTAGCACCCAATGAAGCTATCTTCATAGTGGAATATCTTGAGTGAACATTGAGGAGTGAATGTAGGCTTGGTTGAAGCCGAACAACTATTATTCCTGTTTGCATTTCTCTTCCCTTATCTCTTTACTCTATTACTCTAGCTAATCGATATATTTGTTTCCATTCACTATGTTAGCTTAATCCACTGCCATTTAACTTATTATGTTAAGTTTTGCTTAATCTTTCACTGATTAATCCATCGTTGTGCTTATCCTTATTTGTTGTATTAGTTGGTAAGTTTATTGGGGTATTATTTATTTTAATTTGTTGAAACCTAATTCACCCCCCTCTTAGGTTGCTTTTTTGGTAACAACATCCTCTCTCTCTCTCTCTCTCTCTCTCTCTCTCTCTCTCTCTCTTATTGTTGTCACTGGTACACCACCGCCTCCTCTTCCATCGCCATATCTGTCGCTCGACTCAGCCACCGTCTTTATCTGTCATCATCAACAATGCTCGCCTCAACCAACACAGTCGTCTTCCTCTTCCCTCGCTACTATTATTGCTCGTTTAACACTATCACCCTTCTCTCTCGTTGCCATCATCGCTGCTCCTTCCACATCATTCTTCTGCTAGCTTTAACACCACATTGCTCCATCATCAATCTATCATCTTCGATATCGTCGTTGCCACCATCTTCCTCCATCATCAATCTATTGTCTTCAACTCATGCATTGGTTTTGAGTGGCAACCCAAACCAGTTGACTCTTTTGGTTCAACATCAACTGATACAAGGGCATTTGGGCAACAAGAGAGTAGTATTAACAGTGATCGTAAGGAGGGTTTGCATGGCAATGATGATGGCTTAGGCTCTGGTTATTTGTTGGAACCATGCAATAAGTTTGGGATGCAAAGTATCCAATTAGTGCATTGAAATGTGTTGTTGATCTTCTATAGACGTGTAACTTATCTGATAAATTTGTTACTAAATTCAATGATAAATTTATCTCTCAGTAATTTATGAATGATAAATTTATCAGATTATAGATTTGTAGGTGTAACTATGGGTATTTTATCAATGGAATGACACATCACATACAAAATAAATAAATTTTTGAATGCTTCATAATAGAGTGTTGTGATGCCCCCCCCTCCCTCTCTTTTTCTTTCAAACCAAGTCTGCTATTTGTAAAATTTTTTAACAAATTCAACAAAGGATAAATTTATCACTATAACTTTGGCTGAGATTTGTTGCATGATAAATTATCACTGAATCTAATTTTTGATTCTTTGTCTTGATCTGTGAAAGTGTAAAATGATGAGAACTATTCTCTGGTATGGCTTTTCAACTCTCTCCTTCATTCTCTTCATTTTTTTCCCTCTCTTTTTCTCTCATCGCCACCAAATCTGAGGAGGTGGTGGCAGTAATAACGTGTTGGAGATGAAAAATGGCCAAAAAAACTATTGTTAGAGGTTAGAGGTAATTGTTGGAGGCTAGTAATGATCGCCGGAGATCAGAGATGGTCGCGAGCTATCGGAAGTGGTGGTTGGTGGCCAAATCGTGGTTCGCAATTTGGAGTTAAAAAAAATTGGGAAACTAGAGAGAGAGAGAGAGAGAGAGAGAGAGAGAGAGAGAAGAAAAAAAAAGCAAAAAAAAAAAAAACAAACAAACAAAACAAAATATGGGTAAAAATGAGAAAGAAAATTATAATAGGACTTATTGGTGCATAAAAATATAAGATAGGACCTAATAGGTAACAACTCTAAAAAGTAGGACCGACTGGTAGATTACCCTAATTACCCTTAAAATAGGATATGTTAGAGTGGTTGCGGAAGTCTTGTAATAAAATAAATCCTTAATTTTTACTTTTATCAATTTAAACCTTAATATTTTGATTTATTTTCAATGTAAATTATTCTTATTTTCATTAAGTAAAATTGACAATAAAAAAAAAGTATTTTAGTCATTAAACATATAGGTGTACGAAAAATGTCCAAAATACCTGTTTTCAATTAGTTTAGTGATTAAAATATATATTTTCAATAATGATACTTAACAAAAATAACTAAATAGTTTAGATTAAAAACTGATCAAAATATTAGATTTTAAATTGACAAAATTAAAAATTAAAGATTTATTTTGTTACAAGATTCAAATCTTGAGTTGTTTTGTTAAATTCTATTGAGGGCAACCACATCATAATTGAAAAGACCGAAATATTATGGAAAAATTATATTTCATGAGCAGGGGAAAAAAATTACATTTTTATGATGGTGTAATTTTACTATGGGCATGGAACAAATACATTCATATATTTAGTGCAACTTTTTCTATGTTTCAGAATTGTACCCAAAAAAAAAAAAAAATCTATTTGTAATGTAATTTTTTTTTTCCACTGCTGCATGTATTTCTATTTTCCCCAATTATTACTTGGAGACAGTTGTCCAATGTGGCCCTATGCATGAATTCAATTTTGTTAGATTCTATTCATTAGAAAAATCAATTAATTACTTTCAAAATGATGTTTGTCTGTTATTTGAAAACAAGTTTATAAAACTACGTAACTATAATTATCAAATAAATATATATTTCTAATAAATAATTTATACACAAATATTTACATAATAAATTAATTGAATTATCAAAATATAATGCGTGATGAATTCACAAATCCAAACTAATAGTCTGCTCATTTTAATGGATTGAGCAAGTCTTACACTTACGGAAAAATGTTACAAGGTACAGAGTTAAAATAAAGGGTAAATTATAAATACATTTCTTGAAATTTGTTTAAAATATAGATTGATTATTGTGATTTGAAAAATTACAAATACCTCATTGTTAGAATTTTTTATTTAACAAAATTAATTAAAAAAATAAAATTCATCATTGCTCGCTTATATAATAATAAAATTACTTAAATTATTAATTGAAACACATTTTTAGCATCATTAAAAAATGTTAATTGACTTGATGATTTATTAATAAAATGGGCGATTAGTTATGAAATTAGAAACTTCAGGAGATGAAATGTAATTTCTAAAACTATAGGAGATAATTCGTATTTTAATTAAATCTTAGGGATGTATTTGTAATTTATCAAAAAAAGGAGAAATAACTTATGAGTGATGGTTAGAGGAAAAAAAAATACTAAAATGTGACAAATATTGTACATATTAATAATTAAAATTAAATTTTTTATTATTAATGTATAAATTTTTTCTTTGACACCGTCCTTAAAAAAAATAAGATGCATACCACAATCTCAATCAAAAAAATTTCATTAGTGGGCCCAGTGTTTTTGTCATCCAAATATCATGATCTTTGCTTGAGTTCCTCTAGTTTTCTTTCAACGGAGAATGTTGTTTTTAATAGGGAATGACTCGTTTCTAATTAAAATTTTAATTGAATTAGGTATTTGAAGTCTCTAATTAGTAAGAGTTATTAAATGAAAGATTTTTATTGATAAGAATTTTAAAAAAAAATTAATTGAGTCATATTTTCATAAATTCTTATAAGGATGAATGTTCTATATAATGACTCTTATCGGTTAAAGATCTCAACTGTCTGATCCAATTCAACTTTTACCTGAAGACAAGCCAAATCGGTTTTTATATTATCAAAACCACTGTTTCGATTCATCTACAAATACAAAATTCCCACCTCTTATTCTTTTTCGGGTCAATTTAGGTTCCAATTTGAATAGATATATTTTAAATGAAATCATTTGTAGTTAAATTTTATAAAAATTTGAGTGAATTGATTATTATTGATAATTACGAAATTCGAGGAAAAGTTGAAGTAGAGTAAGAAAATAATTATTTTTTATCATTTATTATTTTTGCATTAAAGTATTTATAATATATAAAATTACAATTAGACAATTATGTATAAGTTCAACAAAAGATATCTATAATCAAGAAAAATCACTAGCCTAACAAATTCCCATAATAGGAAAGAAATTATCAAATTTTAGATTTAGCAAAGATTAGCTCCTAACCTTATAGCTGTACGGACATAGTTGGCAATCCAATTAATTAATTTTTTTACAATTATAATATTCATAGTACGAATGATTTCAAATAATTATTTTTGTATTATTATTAAATCCATCATAATCACCCATTATGGTAAAACTCATAAATTCAATCCCAAAATCTATAGCAAGGTTATTATATTTAAATGGGCAAATTACACTAACAGTCCCTATAGTTTGAGACTCGTGTCACTTTGGTTCCTGACTTTTTAATTGTGACACATTTGACTCTAAATTTTGAATATTGTTTCAAATAAAAATAATAGAAGATATCATTGTTTAATTTCAAGGGCAAAATCGTTAATTTAATAAAATATAAACTAATTTGACAAAAATAAATGTCAAAAAAATATTTTTAATTTTAAAAAAATTATTTTTATCCACCAATGATAAAATTATGTAAAATTGATCAAAATTAATAAAAATTACATGAATAATTTTTAAAAATTAATTTTACATGATCATTATTCAAACACATAATAAAAATTAATTTGGTAAAAATAAATAAATAAATGTCTAAAAGATTTATCGATTTTACATAATTTTATTTTCAGTGGGTAGAAATAATTTTTAAAAATTCAAAAATATTTGTTTGATATTTATTTTTGTCAAATTAATTTATATTTTATCAAATTGACGATTTTACTCTTAAAAAATCTAATGATATCTTCAATTGTCCTTATTTGGAACAAGATTCAAAATTCAAGGTCAAATATGTCACAATTGAAAAGTCAGGGATCAAAGTGACACAAGTCCCAAACTATAGGGACTATTAGTGTAATTCACCCTATTTAAATTTGAATTATTCTCCAAAAATGATTATTATATTTAAATTTGAATTATTCTTCAAAAATAATTAATGTTGAAATTCTTTCATTTCAAATTCATAAATTGAAATGCAACCGTGTTGTTAACACCAAAGGAAAAGCACACTTTCCCCCACATTTATTTTTTTAATGGGCCAAGTGTTGTTTTACACTAATTTTTTTAAATTTCGGTGAAGTTTCTCGCTATTTTATTTCAAAAGGAAAAAAACACACTTTTTCCAACCCCAACAATTATTTTCAATGGGCCAAGTTTGTTTTTCTACTCTCCCATTCTTAGAAACTTGGTGAAGTTTCCCATTATTTTCTTTCCCAAGAAAAAAGCACATTCTTTCCCATCTAGAAATACCAAAAAGAAACGAATTGGAGTATCTCCAACGATGTATTACTTTTTTTTTACCAAATTTAAATAAAAATTTGAATAAAAACTCTCTTTGATATCACCTACTCCAACTGAAGGATTTGGCTTTTCATCAAATCACTGATTAACTGGGCGGACGACCGATGTAAAATTTTCACTATGGGACAAGGAACAAAATTAGTGACCAAAATGATAAGGGATCATCTGGGGGGTCGACTATAGTGATTCTGGTTTCGACCTGACTCGTTAATGTTTTGGATACGGGTTTCATTGTCTTATGTGGTCATTCATGTCTTGTTCCCCCTTGTTCCTCTTTGAGTTTGGTGGTTGAATTGTTTTGGTTGTATTTGGAACAGGTCGGGAGTTAGTTTTTCAAAATGATCTTTGTCCAAATTTTTTGGCTTTTTCACTCGAGCGGCACTTCTTGTGTTCGAGCGGTCTTTGAAAACATTTAGTACTTTTTATAGGCCTGCAGAGATTCTGGAAGGCAGTATTCTTCCCTGGAGCGAGACTTCTTACGCTCAAGCGGTGTTGAGCTCAAGTGGTGGTCTTCTGTTTGCAAGACTTCTGGGAGTTTATATTCTTCACTCGAGTGGTGATTCCTGCGCTCGAGCGGTCACACTTTTTATATTTGGACGCTCGAGCGACACTTCTTGAGCTCGAGCAGTGTACGCGTATATAGAGTCCGTTGTGCGCCGAAAATGTCATTTTTCTGCTTTCCTCTCTTCCTTTTTTTGCCATTTTAGGGTTTCTTCGACCTTAAAGCTTGGGTTTCATCTAGTTATACCCATTTTCTATCCCTAGTCCTATAGATCAAAATGTAGAGGGTTGTGATGGTTTCGATTTAATCTGAGCGGATCGTGTTTTCATTGTCGGTGGATTTTTTATTTTTCTTCTCTTCGCTCCAGGAGGTAAAGGTTCTTGAGTTTCTTTTCAATACCTCACTATAAATAGACTTGTGGTAACTTTTATGGCATTTAAAAACATAGTTTATTGTTGGTTTTTGTTAAAAAGCATATGGGCGGATTTGGGTTTAAATTGGTGAGTTTGTGGGTTGTGTGTATAATTGGTTGTGGGTTATAAATCATGTTTAGGATATAAATTGGAAAGGTTTGGTATTTCGTTTATTAATTTGAAATATTAAAGTGAAGTTTAATGTTAAATAGAAATGGGGTTATGATGTGGTTGTTTATGAATGATTGGGGTTTTGGATTAATGTTGGTGAACATGGCCATTGTGATGTTTGTTGGGTTTTGGAGTAGTGAGGTTTTATTTTCAAAACAAAATGGAACTAATTACCCTTTCTATAAAACATGAGAGTTGCAATGAACGGGAGTATGAAATTACCTAAGGGTGTATTTATTATTTCAGATTATGTAATTAGTGTCTAGAGTTTTGTCCTTAGCCATCGGTGGAGGATCATATTGATTGTTGTTAGATATATGCCATGTGTACTATTGTAGGATGGACAATGTGATATGAGATGATATGTTATTGGTTGTAAGTGGACATTGTAAATAGACAATTCCATTGTTGAGTTATGAATTATGTTGTTAAAGAGGTGATTGGAACGTTTATAAATGTTGTTTCCGTTATGAGACTGTTCTTGAATAGTTATAGTTTTCATGTTTAGTACTCCATGATGTGTTGTGGGAATGTTTGAAATAAAGGAAAACCCGTGTGGAACGATGGTTTGCGGAGTATATTTTAAAAGAAATGAGTTAATGTAATTAACTGATTGTGGTTGTTATGGTGGTGATCAGACTAGGTGTATGTATTACATTGTGTATTATTGATGTCAGTTAGCGTGATTATGTTTTTATTGTCATAATGTTTGGGGTTCTGTTTCTTGTCATGTTGAGCCAGCAAAGCGTGGCGCCTTGACCGAGGTTTCCTCGTCCCTTCCAGTTTGCGCCTGGTAAAGTGTGAAAATGGGTCCGTTTCCCGCCGTATCTTAGCCGACAAAGCGTAGCGCATTGTGATAGGTTCTTCGTTCCCTTTCGGTTAGCGGTTGGTAAAGTATGACCTGAGGGGCACCTCCTTCCGCGTAAGGCTGGTAAAGTGTTATGTGTTATCTGTGTCGTTGAATCTGCCATCCGTGCTGTAAGCTGATGGAGATGAAATTGGTAGTATGTATTGATAGAAAACTTTACAGAACATAAACTAAAAACCATTAAGGATTCAATTTTATACATGAAAACTATATGAATTTCTACTATACAAAATAAATAAATACATACCTTGATCCATGATAGTATGAAATCCTCTTGCAAGAAAGAGAAACCTTAAATGGAAGACCTTGATCTTTAAGTAATTTACTTGTCTAAGATCTTCAAACCACTTCTCTCTCTCTCTCTCTCTCTCTCTCTCTCTCTCTCTCTCTAGGCGATGGGAGCTTTCTTGTGGTGACAACTTGAGTTTTTGATGGAGAGTATGGTTTGGGACCTTATACTATTTATACTAGTATTCTTCCCATCAAAGAATCCATTCATTCAATGAATTGCATTAAATAGATTAATGTATCTTATACATTCATGATACATAATGCATCTTCTATATTAATGAATTCATTAGATAGATTAATGTATCTTATATATTCATAATAGATACATAATGCATCTTTAAGATTCATTCATAATGAATCCATCACATTCAATGCATTAACATTAGTCTTCTATACATTGTATATATAGGTGGATTCATCAATAATTAGTCACCATCTAATTGATGTACATGTATCTTACTTAATGAGATGAATCTAGTATAATCATGCATAAGCCACATTAAGCCATATTTAGGAAAAATTCTTACAATCTCCCACTTGGCTTGCATGATTATATTACGTCACTAGATTATCATAATATGGCCAACGTTCTCCTACTAGAAGATTGCACCATCACCATTAGATTCTGTTTAATGAAATTATTAGCACCAAATCATTGTAGTCAGTGATTTACGCATTGATCAAGACTGTACAATGGCTATAGTGTTAATATTTTCCATCAACATAAATAAGTGAATCTTAAATCACAGAGATGACATTAGCAACATAATGGTGATTAATGCTAATTCATCTATAACGGTCCCATTGTTTACATCTTCTTCTAAATTGTGCACAAGTATGAAGAATGAAAACAACAAACATAATCTTTACGAACAGAAGATGATTATAACATAATATTTATCATGAACATAATGCACTCATTTCAAGTCTAAACATGATAAACTTTCAACTAAGCCCATGCGCGCAATATGTTCTTGAAAGAGCTTAGGTGTGAGACCTTTAGTTAAAGGATCTGCTAACATAAGTGTAGTACCAATATGAGAGATGGAAACAATCTGATTCAGAACCCTTTCTTTAACAACTAGATACTTGATATCAATATGCTTTGATCCTCCTGAAGTTTTGTTATTATTGGAGAACCGTACAACAGCATCATTATCACAGTAAATCTATAAGGGCTTCGAAATTGAATAAACAAGTTGTAATCCAGATATGAAATTCTTTAGCCATACTGCATGACATGTGGCTTCATAACATGCTATGAACTCTGCCTCCATAGTGGAAGAAGCTGTCAAAGTCTGCTTATGACTCTTCCATGAAATGGGTCCATTAGCAAGCATAAAAATGTACCCAGAAGTGGACTTTCGAGTGTCTTTACATCCAACATAATCAGCATCTGAATAACCAACCACTTCAAGGCTATTTGTTCTTTGCTGAGTGAGCATGTAATCCTTAGTGCCTTGTAAATATCTCAACACTTTCTTAACTACTTTCCAATGATCAAGTCCGGGATTGCTTTGGTATCGATCAAGCATACCAACTACAAATGCTATGTCAGGACGTGTACAAACTTGAGCATACATAATGCTCCCAACTGCAGAGGCATAAGAAATTTCTTACATTTGTTCCCTTTCTAAATTATTTTTGGGACACTGAAATTCACTAAATTTATCACCCTTAACTATAGGGGCAACACTACTTGAACAGTTCTGCATATTGAACCTTTTAAGAACCTTTTCGATATAGGCTCTTTGGGACAATACTAAAATACCACGAGACCTATCTCGGTGAATTTCTATCCCAATGAAAAAAGAGGCTTCACCAAGATCTTTCATTTCAAAATTTCTCGTAAGGAATTTCTTTGTCTCATGTATCATTCCCAAATTATTGTTAGCAAGCAATATATCATCAACATACAAAACTATAATGCAGATATTGCTCCTACTAATTTTAAGGTAAACGCATTGATCAACCACATTGTCCCTAAAATCAAATTTGGTGAGAACTTCATGAAATTTAAGATACCATTGTCGAGATGCCTGATTTAGACCATATATGGACTTCTTAAGCCTACAAACCATATTTTCCTTGCTTTCATCCTGAAAACCTTCAGGTTGGTTCATGTAGACCACTTCATGCAAGTCACCATTCAAAAAAGTTGTTTTAACGTCCATTTGATGTAACTCTAAATCATAATGAGCTACTAAGGCCATGACTATTCTGAAGGAATCTTTATTAGAAACGGGAGAATAAGTTTCCTTATAGTCTATCCCTTCTTTTTAAGTTTATCCTTTAGCAACTAATCTGGCCTTGTATTTTTCGACATTGCCTTTAGGATCACGCTTGGTTTTAAAAACCCATTTGCATCCACCAGTTGTGGCTCCTTTAGGCAATTCTACAAGATCCCAGACATTGTTGTCTTTCATGGATTTTAACTCATCTTTCATGGCATTTAACTATTGAGTTGCATTTTCATTTTTCATAGCTTGGGCATAAGAAACAAGATCGTTCTCCAAGCCTATATCACACTCATTTAGGTAAACTTCATAGTCATCTGATATGGCTGGTTTCTTTTATCTTTGTGATCTACGTAAAGGTTGTTCTGCAACTGGAACAACCTCTTTTCCAATGTGAGAAATCTCTTGTGTACCAATAGGTTCAGGTGCTACATTTTCTTGGATAATCGTAGAAGACGTAAAATCACGATTTTCCTCTAAAGGAATATTTTTGAGATTCATACTCCCACTAATGTTTTCATCCTCTAAGAATAAAGCATTTCTAGTTTCAACAATTCTTGTGTTATGAGTAGGACAATAGAATCTAAAACCCTTTGATCTCTCAGGATATCCAATGAAATAACAGCTTATAGTTCTAGGGTCTAATTTCTTTATTTGTGGGTTGAAAATTTTTGCTTCAGTAGGACAACCCCATACATGTAAATAATTCAAATTAGGTTTCCTACCAACCCATAACTCATAAGGAGTTACAGGCACAGCCTTACTAGGAAACCTATTAAGAATATGTACAACAGTTTTTAAAGCTTCACCCCACAAGTAATCTGGCAAAGAAGAGTTACTCATCATGCTTCTCATTATGTCCAAAAGAGTATGGTTTCGTCGCTCAGCTACACCATTTTGCTCAGGTGTACCGAGCATTGTGTGGTTAGCAATAATACCATTCTCAGCTAAAAACAAAGCAAAAGCACTTGGATTTTGACCCGACTCAGTGAATCTACCATAATATTCACCGCCTCTATCAGATCTTACACTTTTAATCTGTCTACCAAGTTGATTTTCAACTTCAGTTTTATAGAGTTTGAACATATCTAATGTTTCTGATTTTTTACGAATAAGATACACATAAGTATACCTAGAAAAGTCATCAATAAAAGTAATAAATATTTATGTCCAAAAATAGTTGTTACAATAAAGGGACTACATATATCAGTATGAATTGTGTCTAATAATTCATTAGTCCTATAGTAGAACCATTTTTCTTTGTCTTTGTGTATTTTCTTTTAATGCAATTCACACAAGTACTAAAAATCGAAAAACAAGTGAACTTAAAATTTTGTCTTTAATAAGACGTTCCATCCTTTCTCTTGATATGTGGCCCAAGCGCTTATGCCACAACATGGATGAATTTTCATTCACTTGCTTTCTCTTTTTATTTACCAAGTCGTTTACATTAAAGGATAAAAGAGATTGTGCATAAGTGGAATCTAAATTCAATGAATAAAGATTACCATATAAAATACTAGAACCAATCATATGAGCATTGTGGAATAAAGAGACCTTATTATTTCCAAACTTAAATTCATAACCACAGGAATCAAGTTGTGAAACAGAAATTAGGTTTCTAGTAAAAACAGGAACATAAACTATGTTTACTAAATCTAAAATGAAACCAGAGTCTAAAATTAGACGAAGGGTGCCAATAGCCTCAGCGTCCACTTCTATTCCATTCCCAACCATAATGGTTCGTTCTCATTTATTTAGTTTCTGACTTGTGAGGTATCCCTGCATGGAATTTGTTATGTGAATACTTGCACCAGTGTCAATCCACCAAGAATTTGGTGGAACATCTACCAAATGGGATTCATAAGACACAAAGCATTGAGTTTTACCTTTCTTGTCCAACCAACTTTAAAACCTGGACAGTCTTTCCTTGTGTGACCTTTCTTTCGACAGAAATGGCATCGAATCTTATTTTCTTCATTAGCCTTGTGAGTTTCATCATTTGCATTCTTCTTCTTCTTACTTTTGCCTTTCTTGAAAATCTTTTTGGTTGGACCCAAGGTGGTAAGGTGAACCATATCAGGCTTTTCAGCTTTAAGCCTCTCTTCTTCTTGGACACACATGGCAATTAACTCACTCATCTTCCACTTATCTTTCTCAAGATATTATAATTGATCTTAAATGACCAAATTATGAGGAAGAGACGCCATAATGAAATGAACAAGAAAACCTTTCTAAATTTCCATGTCCATTCCCTTTAATTGAGAGGCCATGTCATTCATCTTTAAGATATGTTCACGAACACCACTCAAACCATCATATTTCATTGTCATCATTTTAATCATGAGAGTACTAGCAAGAGATTTGGAAGTTCCAATGAATTGTTCTTCAATAGATTTCATATAGCCTAACGCCTTTCAAAAATAAGGATTGCTCCTTGAATTGCAGCGTAATTGAGCCTTTCATAATCATTAGACTTAGCTTATTAGAGCTGCTCCCATTTTTTCATATAAAGCCATGTGTTCCTGTAGAGACTTGCTTATCGTGTTAGGCTTTGTAGGAGTTGACTCTCTTAATGCATAGGTCTAAATCCATACTTTCCAAAATAATTCCAATTTGTTCCTTCTATTTCTTAAAATTAGTACCACTCAAAGCTTCAATACCAGATAAGTAACTATTAATGGCAATAGGATTTAATGCTGCAAACGCATAATATATATTACATAATATAATCAAGAAAACTACTTTTCACATCTCATAAAATAACACAACAAGTTAAATATATCTAACTATAAAACATAATTAGTTAAATATTTAAATTAAGTTATCCTTCCAAGGGGGCCGAATAACAATATATTTTAACAATTCATAAAAGTAAATGAGATGACTAATAAAAAAATAAACAACATAAAATAAAATAAAATAATCATTAAGACCGAACGAATCAGTTTATCACCCGTTGAGCAAAAAAACTCAAATGTCTCTTATTTTATTTTATTAACTAAAGCACTGTGATGAAGTTTATCACTTAGTTGAAGCGTAAAAAACTTATTTATATATATTTTATTATACTAATAATCATCTCAAGTTGTTCAAAACATACATAGTGTTGAACCTCCAAGTTGGGCTGATCAACAATGTTTCAACTCATAAGGTGTCGTAACAAAACATTATAAGTGCATAAAACATTATCTTAATTACCACTTGTTCAATAATTTTCAATTTTTATTTTAATATCAATAGAAGATAAAGATTGGCCAAAAATAGGGGCTTAAAATTGGACAGAAGTGTAAATCAAGGTTTTGCACTTGTTACACCTCAAACATCATCATAAAATGAGAATTCATACTTATAATGCTTTCATGCATCGTAATTAAGGAACCAATGCTCCTGATACCAATTGATAGAAAACTTTCTACAAAACATAAACTAAAACCATTAAGGATTCAATTCTATGTTACGATAGAAAACTATATGAATTTCTACTATACAAAATAAGTAAATACATACCTTTGATCCATGATAGTATAAAATCCTCTTGCAAGAAAAGAGAAACCTTGAATGGAAGCACCTTGATCTTTAAGTTCTTTACTTGTCACTATGATCTTCAAACCACTTCTCTCTCTAGGCGTATGAGAGCCTCTGTGGTGACAACTGAGTTTGTGATGGAGAGTATGGTTTGGGACCTTACACTATTTTATACTAGTATTCTTCCCATCAAAGAATCCATTCA